>OX421965.1:66061667-66429664 GCA_949128115.1 Anaspis maculata | reverse complement strand
CTTGGGCGGAGTGGTGTGTATTGACATTTAGGCCGCTCCCGCTAGAAAATCAAAAATGCCAAATTTGACGGCCTTGCAGAAAAATTATTATGTACGGCTTCCAGGTGGAATCTGAGGCAGTTTCATCAGCCACATCGTTAAAGAGAACTTCAAGCTGTATATTAGTATAACAGTAATCATACTTACCGGGGTAAAACATTGAAAAAGGTAATGTTGAAAATAATGGTAAGTTGAAGTCATTCCTTTGTTGAAAAATAGCACTGCAAAAGTTTTCTTTCCATAAATAATCAACTCTCGGGCCATCAAAGCTATTTCGATCAAATTTGATGAAAATACTTATAAAATAGATACCCGTAAACAACTTAAGTCAAAATTGTCCACTGGCGTAGATACGCTGGTTTCACTTCTTCCGCCCCATTTTCTACGCCACTGGGTATTTTTGATAAAAATGTGCCTTTTTTGCATTCCTTGTTTAATTAAGAAAAAAGTTACTCCTGTGAAATTTTGATTTGGGCCTCAGTTTATGAGATAATTGAGTTATTAGGTATGATAACATAAAGAAAAAAGAACCCCGCAAGGCCGAAAAAAATGACTCCACCAGTAGTTGGTTGATAGAAAAATAAGTCGACTTGCATGATATTATTTTTTCCCAAAACGCTTCCTACGGGAGATACAGCCCTTCAAAGTTCAGTTGAAATATATATTTTTTTGTAATAACTCTCAGGTCATCAAAGCGATTTTGACCAAATTTGCCACAAGTACTGACAAAATAGATTCCCATCACTTGACGCAAACAACTTTTGTCAAAAATATCCAATTAAGTAGAAAATGGGTCGGAAAAAGCATAACAACTCCCTACATCTGGACACTGGACAATTTTGGCAAAAGTTGTTTGCGTCAAGTGATGGGGATCTATTTTAAATAAATAAATAAATAAATAAGGTTTATTTCCAAACAGGCGTTGCCCAATTATATGGAAAGTACAGAGCACGTGGACATACAGAAACAATAGCTACAATGTACATATAACAATCACAATTATACCACATCAAAAATAAAAACAGTCAATAATCGTGTATTTTCGACATAACAGCCGCTACATTCTCCCTGAAGGAATCTCTACTTGCTGAGTTTATGTCCAAGGCCTGAGACTTATCCTCAGGCCTTGGACTTAGCCGCCTCAGCCGCCAATAATCACGGATAAGATTATTGAACAGCTTGCAGGAACGATGTATGGAACGGAGGCGACCTCCCCCAGCAAATCCATGCAGTCCACAAGTCCATTGCAGATGTTGTAGAGGAACATTACTGAGCTCAAGTTACGTCGGACCAAAAGAGAATCGCAGTCGAACATTGAGCACAGCTGGGCCTGTGGGAATCCCCTCTCTGGATAGTGTCCCGTTCTGTGGAACTGTACTTATTTTATAAGTACTCGTAGCAAATTTGGTCAAAATCGCTTCAATAATCTAAGAGTTATTGCAAAAAAAAGATTTTTAAATTTGAACTTTGAAAGACTGTATCTCCCGTAGGAAGCGTTTTGGGAAAAAATTAAATCATGCAAGTCGACTTATTTTTTGGTTGAGTCCTTTTTTTATAAACTGAGGTATCCAATTTTCGGCCTTGCAAGGTATCTCTTTTTATTTTTTATCATACCTTATAACTCAATTATCTTTAATTATTCAATTTCCTTTCTGCAATTGAGTTCCAGGAAGATTCAATTCTCTGGAAACATTTTGTTTTTTAGCTGATATATTGATATCTTAATTTAAAACGCCTACTAAATCTATTTCAATGGAGAAATATGAATTTTTTTGAATTTAAATTTTTTCTCTAGAAAATGGTGTTTTCGACATGTTTTTTAAGCATTCAAATGCAAATATCTCAAAAACTAAGCCTATAATCAAAATTTGGCAATAATTTTTTTCTAAATTGGACGCAAAGTCTGAAAATATGGACGATTTTCAAAAAAATTTAAAGGGATGAAATATAGAGAAGTGAAAGTGGTAGCACCCCTTAATATCTAAGCCTCTGAATTTTCTTTTAAAATACGTTACTATTGTTCGATAGAGACCTATTTCAGTTAACTTCGCTTCTTTGAACAAAATCGGTTGAATGTTTCAAAAGTTATCTCAATAAATCGATTTTGAAAATTTAACTTAACCACCCTGTAACTTTTGAACGGAGCATTTTAGGACATCTAAGTTTTTCTTGGTTCATTTTTGATGGGGAATCTCCCTTAGAAATTTGTATCACCATTTTGGAAACACCTGTTCACCTGTATATCAAATTTTTTTTCCATACCGGAAAAGTATGTATGATGGTCCATGTGAACAAAAAGTAGCTTCTGCTTTCACACTGATTTTCCTAAGAGTTGCTAAGCAAATTCTTCTTAGCAACTCCTAGCTAAAGCTAGTTGAAAGCAAAAGCTACTTTTTATTCACACGCCCCATTGGACCTTATGAATAAAGACTAAGCAATTGCTTTTGCTTAAGGGTGACGATTTACAGCGAAGGAAAGACCGAGACATACCATGAGTGAGGAAGAGATAGAGATAGAATTGTTCTTCTGCGGTTTTAGCTTTGTCAATGCTCCAAATGCAAATAGGAAAAAACAGGTATTTCTAAAATTGAATTGGCTAGTCCAATAGCTATTTTTTTTCAAAATTTTCAAAAAAATGTGGAATTCTTTTTGAAAAATTTTCAGACACATAAAACAAAAATAGCTATTCGACTAGACAATCCAATTTCAGATTCGAGTTTTCTTTTCAGTTTTGCTCTCGAAACACTGATAACAATGAAACCGTAAGAAAAAAAAACAATATTTTGGGGCGTCACCCTTAAAATCTACCAGCAAAAAACGGAGAAACATCTGGAAATGAGAATTGTAAGCCAATGCTATTATTTCAATCAGTTACTCAAATGCTCAGTGAAACCTAAATTAATGAGTTCCTTGAAGTTTCTGAGTTTTTTGAGAATTTTCTAGGAACAAAAATCAAGTAAAAGCAATTGCTTAATCTTCATTCATAAGGCCCATTGTCCCACTATATTGCAATTATGACTTTATTGGATAATTTTATTGAATACTAGCTTTATGATTATGATACATCAAACTATAATAAATTTCACGGCTTTCTGCATCAGAGCAAGCTATGGAAAAAATGAGTTGCGTTGGTACGAATGGCACGTTGACGACTTGTTGGCAGCTAGCTGCAATTTTCAATGAGACATTAGACTAGGTAGAAAATCTCAAAAAAGACTTCCTAGAAGCAAATCATGTAACAATTGATTAACAGGTTGTTTCTTAGGTTTTAGACCCCGCTGAACACGACTAGAGGTGTTATCTTTTCGAAATTTCACCCCTTGCCTCTTAAATCCAAGATGGCGGAAAGTTAAGGGTAAAAACTGGGTGCACGCATAAAAAGCTCATTTCCGGCCCGATTTTCCTCAAAATTGGTTCTATTCTTATGTTTTCGGGGTCGTAGAAGATGATGAGGCCAATTTCAAATACCTCTGTGAAGCCATTCGACCGGAAATTAGTGTTGTCCAACTTTCAGGAGCAAATCAGAAACAAATTTACGAATAACTCAAGATAAAATCATGTAACAATCAGTTAACAGGTGATTAGTTATGGTTTGGACTCTGCTGATCACAACTAGGTATGTTAACAGTTGAAATGTTTACTCCTTATGTCTCAAATTCAAGATGTCGTATAGTCAGAGAAGAGTGGCGATCGCACAAAAACGCATTTCTAGCTCGATATTCCTCAAAATTCTTTCTTTTTGAATGTTTTTGGGGGTGTAGAAGATCACTAGAATAATTTTGAAGACCTGTGAGCGGCCATTTGTCCTGGAATTGATATTGCCCAAGTTCCAGGGGCAAATCAAAGTGAAAAATTGGGAATAAACGATGATTAGAATGTTGGAACATTTTTGATCAAAGTATAGATATAAGTACCCAATCATGTAATCCACATGCAATTGAGAAATTCAAATATGTAAGAAAGTGTCAAGTTAGCCCATGATTTTCTTAGGCATCACGAGTCTCCTATTTTGTTTCGAAATTTTTCAGGCAGGCATCTACACAGAGCAGTGAATGTGAATCCCTTCTTTCTGCAGCCACATTTTTTGTGCGACAGGGAGATGCACACCCACAGTATACTAGAGACAAGGTTTCTTCGGGAACTGGCCCTCGGGTCGTCCACACCGGTAAAACTTTGCCATCTGCCATGCACCTTCCAGCCGCAGTCACTGGGCGACGGTGCCTGTTCAAAAATTCGCCAAAAATAATTAATTGCGGTTTAGGAATTATCAATTAACAATTATCAACAACTAAACGTATTTGTAATGCAATTTTCTATGTATGAAAGTCAGACAGATTTTACTTTGGACAAGTAAAAGACAAGACAATTGATTTCATTATCAAATCTGCTGAAAATTGGAGTAGAACAGATTCAACTACAGTAAGTAATAAGACAAAAGTTTCAAAACCAATCATCACCTGTCTGCTGCAACTCCGCACATTTACATCTTGAGACAATTATTATAAAAAACAGTAGATTAATAGCGCCCGCCTTATTAAGTGACAACTGACAATTGGGCAATGATATTAAGCACTGGCGTAGCCAAATGAACATCATTGGCGGGAGACCGGGATATTACCACCAAGTCTAACATATCCAGGGCCGTTCAAGGCGTGCGACGCACGCGGGCGCACTTTGCCAGGGGCGCAAAAATTCGACCGACTGAAAAAAATTAAAAAAGGGCGCTTTGTGTCCCCCACTATAGTCGGGCGGCGCTTCAGCGCCCGACGTGAAAACCAATTATACCAATACAAAGCAATTTTCCGCTGTTAAGCTTAGTTTATAGTCGACGCAAGCGGATACACAACTGCATACGGTTACGCAAACGGTAGCATAAGCAAGTCGTAGAAAACCGTATCACAACACAAAGACAATCACGGACCACGGTAACTATGACAGCCAGCCCCGGCCCAGATGAGGAAAATAAACAGAATGCAAAGAAATGGTCCAATCTCTAGTAGCACACGAACGTTTATTTGGTTTTCGGTTCGAATTGTACCTACCTTCCGTGTCGAATGGCTATAAGTCACCGAACGATTCGCGAACGTTCTTCGCTAACGAATGCGAATCCTTCTAATTCGCTAGAAGCGAATGCTTCTACCTAACAAGTAGAAGTTACTAATAACGACACAAAAAACTGAACGCAGAATGTCACAGATGGATGATTTTTTGAAATTTTCTCCAAGACGCGAGTCGTTTCCATGCTGGAAAATTCAAAGTGCGTACAAGGCTAATGGATCATCTTTCAGCATCTGAATAACTCTTAAGCTATATTCTCAGGACAAAAGTGTAAAATGTCATTCATCTGTCGTTCACTTTCATGTGTCGGCAATAGTATCTCGAGGACTCGAGGTATCTCTACTTGTGATCCCTGAGAGATGATGGAAAGTTCCCAGCAAAAATGCAAAAATATATTTGAAAACCCAAGATTCATTGATATCCTGGATAATTATGTTTTTTAAATTCATTCACTGAATTGTTATTTTTTGTTAGATGTTGAAGCTGTATTACACTACACAACTTCTTGTACAATTTCTTAAACAATTTGTCAATTGAACAATCAAGTTCATTGTTTTTTTGACAGTATTTTGGCAGAATGTTCAATACATTGCACAAGAAATTTTGTAGAGTGTAATACAGCTATTAATTATTATACAGGTGTCCCGGAATTAGTGTTACAAAACTCACAGAGAGATAGAAAATTGAAAAATAAGGAGACTTTTGTAAATGAACCTCGAAAGAAACATACCCTCCCAAACGTATAATAACGGAGATGGAAGCCTTCAAAGTTCTTTTTCAAAAACAGTTTTTTTTTGCATACGTTTTTAACCGTTCAGCCAATTTTATTCAAATTCGAACAAAAGTTTATTAAGACAGGTCCTTATTGAACAATAATAACGGATTTTATCAGACATTTTTAGGAGCAAAGATAATAAATAGGGGGTATCCCCCCTTTTCCGCCTATTTTCAACCCCTCTGAATATTTTTGGGAACGGTTTCAATTTTTGAATTCTGCGTTCAATGCTGAGGAAAAAGTTGCTCTTGCAAAATTTTGATTGAGGGGGGGGGGAGCGCAGACTAGAAGCTTTGCACACGGGCGCTCAAACCCCTAGGAACGGCCCTGAACATATCTAGTCATGTTCAGCAGAGTTCAAAATATAAGTAGTGAACAATCTGTTAACTGTTGTTGCATAATTTGATTCCCTTCAAAGTTGGACAACACACATAATAAGTCGGAATGGTCACTCAGATGTCTTTGAAATTGGGCCCCTATCCTTCTACAACTCCGAAAGCAGAATTTTGAAAAAATCAAAACAGTGTGATTCAGAGAAATCAATGTGTTTTTTGTACGTTCATTACTCCTCGCTAACTATAGGTACCTACGCCATCTTGAATGTGAGGCACAAGAAGTGAAATTTTCAACTAATACAGACCTAGCATTGATCAGCAGAGTCCAGAACATAAGTAACTGCCTGGTAACTGATTGTTACGTGATTTTATTTGAAGCAGAAAGTAGAGAGAGACTTTTTTCCATCCACATTGTACCTGCATACCCATGATTGCTATTTTATGAAGAAAATTAGATTTTTTCTTACTTTTTACGCTTGACACTTTCTTACATTTGCCTTTGTCCATTGCATGTGTGATAATACATAATTGGGTACCTACATAATTATATTCTATGCTTTGATACAAAAATGTACCAACATTCTAATTATCGTTAATCTCTAAGTTTTCACTCTGATTTGCGCCTGAAACTTAGGCAACACTAATTCTTAGGCAACAAGTCTTCGAAATTATTCTAATCATCTTCTACACCCTCAAAAACATTCAAAAAGAAAGAATTTTGAGAAATATCGAGCTAGAAATGCCTTTTTGGTGCGCTCGCCACTCTTCTCTGACTATACGCCATCTTGAATTTGAGACATAAGGAGTAAACATTTCAACTGTTAACATACCTAGTTGTGATCAGCAGAGTCCAAACCATAACTAATCACCTGTTAACTGATTGTTACATGATTTTATCTTGAGTTATTCGTAAATTTGTTTCTGATTTGCTCCTGGAAGTTAGACAACACTAATTTCAGACCGAACGGCTTCCCAGAGATATTTGAAATTGGCCTCATCATCTTCTACGACCCCGAAAACATAAGAAAAGAACCAATTTTGAGGAAAATCGGGCCAGAAATAAGCCTTTTATGCGCGCATCCTGTTTTTACCCTAAATTTTCCGCCATCTTGGATTTAAGGGACAAGGGGTGAAATTTCGAAAAGATAACACCCCTAGTCGTGTTCAGCGGGGTCTAAAACCTAAGGAACCACCTGTTAATCAATTGTTACACGATTTGCTTCTAGGAGTGATTTCTAGGCCTCTTTTGAGATTTTCTGCCTAGTCTACATTGTCACTGTCTCGGGGAGTCATGTACGCGAAAGTGGAAATTTCCGAGAATATGCGAGGAATTGTAAGTTTCCTTTGAGTGATTTGCAGTGTGGACGATAAGGGACATTGTCTTCACTGGTTGGTGGGATTCCGCCAAGACTGTCAGGTTTTTGCCGGCCACTGAGAAAATCATGCCGGAAGTCCGTGATGCCGTGAAGAAATGGAATGTAAAAGAAAAAACCCACTGCCCAAGAAGAAACTTATTCTTTAGATGAACAATATGGATAGTAGGACAATAATTTATGGAGTTGAACTGTATGGAGACGAGACAATTTGGACGTGAGTAGGTAGGTAAGTACACTGTGTTGTCTGCCAGCATGTGTCTTCATACCTTGCTTGCTGTTGCAGTAGGTTTAGTAGGTAGAGCTAGAGCTAAAGTAGGTACCTAGTACTCATTACTCCGGTGATGTGCATCAGAAGATGTAGCTTTTTGGGCGGTGGGCGTTTTCGTTCGAGTAGTATCCTGCCGATCTTCAACATCATTCATTAGTAGCCGCCAAAAATCTTACAACCTTGGCGGAGATCCACCAACCAGCGAAAACAATGTCCCTTATCGTCCACACTGCGAAGCACTCCAAAGAAACTCACGATTCCTGGCTTACGCTGAAAAAAAATCACTTTCGCGTACATGATACCTCGACACGGTGACAAGGTGTCACATTAAAAATTTCACGTGCAGAGAACTGACTGGCATCCCCTTGTCATCGTATCATTCGTATCAACACAACACAATTTTTCCATAGCTTGCTCCAATGCAGAAAGCCGTGAAATTGATTATAGTATTGTATAATTGTGGTTTATTCAGAAAAGCTACTTTTCATAATATTCACCCAGAAATTGGAAATTCTGGTTGCTAAAGATAGAAACGTTTGACAGGTGACACTTTCAAAACTGATGTTTGCCTACCTTCTGAAACTACCCCAGCTATCGTCTTGTACCCCTGAATGGGTAGCTACCCATTATACTGGCATTTAATTCAACTTATTTGAATTAAATCACTTTTCCCGCTTTTGGAACCGCTTGGCCGATGATCATCTAGTATCAGGACGACATCCCGTTGTGCCTCTCTTCTTGTTGTTCGATTATAGAGTTCTCGAGATTGTTGAGACAGGTCTGACTACGAGTTTGAACGCAATAAGACACAGTTAAAGTTTTAACGTAACATCAATCTATTGACTTCTATGTACAATTCAAAATGTTTAAATAATGGCTCGCTCCTATACCTAGTCCTACCTTCACATCGCAGGCTAAATTATCTAAAAGATCTAACCTATTACCGAAGAGGTAACTTTCCCCTAATTATTTCAGACGTCCCAACACCCCCAACCCTCCGACGAACACCTGACTCTACACCTTGACCGACATTTAATTCTGACTGGTTTTCGCGGTTCAAAGTTCCTTTTGTGGTTGAATCAGATCCAACATTTATGTTAGTGTTAGAGGTTATGTTAGGGTTAGGCCCGGCTTCTAGACACTGCAAAGAGAAGAGTGACTTCGACCACGAATGCAATCTAAGATTTGTGGGCCGGTGTGTGCGGTGGCCCCCTTTTTGTGGAGCCTCTTTTCAAAGGCTAACGCTCTTTTTGGGCTATGGTTCTCTTTTGCCCGTTTGGAAGGGATTGGATATGGCTGGCCTTTGTGGGGGCTTTAAACCTGTTTTCGCCGTGAATTGCCCCCAATGCTCAGAAAGATTCCCGTGATCGAAAGTGCCTATAACCGGAAATGTTGAACCAAATTTCGCCCTTCCAAAACTTTCGAACCGATGGTGTACGCGAAACAAATTACTCAAATCAAGGTACTAATTTAATGTGGAAAACGTTTTGAGCACGCCCCGTATACGCGCTAGTTCGTTGTTGTTTAGCAATTTGTGAGAGAAGGCCGCAGCCAGGAAAAACAAAACGCAGAGAATAGACTACACAGGGTGTTCGTCGAAAAGCCGATGCGGAGAGGCGTCGAAATAATCTTTGCCCTAACACGAAATAATCGCCGTCTACACTATTCCTGATCGAGCCCTAATAACAGTTCATTTTTACAAAGTCCCTATCTGAACGGTGGCGTCGTTGGGTACCGGATTAAATTCATCAGTTTCGAATAAGAACGTCTTCATTCCCGGGACAACTCTACATGGAAATATCCGGAACTGTCGTGGCGCTAAAACAAAATTATTAGTTTCAAGGAGGGGGGGGGGGGGTGTCCATCAATCCGATTAACAATTGCGACTCTACGGCAGGGTCCGAACCCCGATCTCAACGCGATTCTATTTTACCAATTACTTGATTTTTCACGTAGTTCTCAAAATTTACTTTTTCCGAATAACTAGGAGCTTCAGAAACGCAGAGGAAGCTCACCCGCGAATTTCCAGATCTAACCCACTAGGTCCGGTGCTCTGAGTACCGCAGTCACAAAGCCAAGTCCAGAGGGCCCAAGAGCGCGAATACCTTTCTATGAAGGTATCCAACAAAGGACGAGGCTTGCCAGTGGCTGTACCTGATGGCAGACAGTAGCGCAGACACCAGCACGTGCAGGCAGATTCAGAACGCACGCGTGAGCCCCATCATACATTTTTCCGACAAAGCCTAACCGTAAGCAACTATCCCAACTCACCAAGACTAACCTCCCGCTCGTCGAGGTCATCACTCCGCCACACGAGATACCGAAACGAGAGACCTCATTTCTATCGGGCCTGGATCATTTAGGGGTTTTAACTCGACATCCTCGAGGTGGGCTAGAACTCATCGTGGAGGGAACGCGACTCAGCATCCTGGAGGGGGTTCGAAACTCTTCGTCAACGGGTCCCAACTCTACGACTTGGAGAAGGGTCGAAACTCAACACCGGAAGGGTCTTGGCACATCGACCTGGAAAAAGGGCTGGAACTCGTCGTCGGAGGGCTCTGACTCGACACCTGGAGGCGGATCAAGACTCAACGTCCAAGGGCTCTGACTCGACATCCTAGAGACGGGTTGCAACTCAACGGGGGAAGCAACTCATCAGTCTCTCGGAGGGTCAAAACTCAACCTGGAGGGTTCTCGACTCAGCGTGCCCCCAAGGGGACCAAAACACGACTCCGAAGGGTTCCAACTCGGCTTTCTCCAGGGGGCCTTTGAGACACATCAGCCGGGGGAAATCGACTCGTCATTTTCCAAGTGGGCTGGGACTCATCATTGGGGCTTCGACGCTTCGGCCTCTAGGAGGGTCGCGACGCAACATAAACGGGTTCTAACTCAGCTTCCTCGAAGGGGACTAAAACTCTTCGCTAACAGGCCCGCAGAAGCACTCGGCAGCGGACGTGACAAGTCGGGAGCGGACGGCAGCCCAGGAGGATTGGTCCAGGTACCACGGTCAATCTCCGGCGATATCCTCCATTCCCAGCAATTCGGAATATCTTAGTGCATCCAAAACGATCGCGAACGGTGTATAGACAGCTCAGGTAATCTGAGAAGTGCGCTGGAGAATGCGACCGGCGGTGCTGACACGTGTGAATCGGATGGTAGCGGGCGGGCGGCGGGCGGAACGTCAACCCGGCAGGAGTACGGCAGCAACTAGTTGGGTCAATGTGCGGGTGCTTTTCTTCATATGCACCAATTCACCATTTCGTCGGGCGTCAAGCAGGAGCGGTTATGGAATGTCGATGATGGGCCAGTAAATTATGTTATAGAGCTTTGCGGGATTTACACGAATGAATTAAATAACTAGCGACATCTTTTAATGATGCCTTGACTCTGAATATTCACATTCTCATACCTCGATTTCACGGCTTTGAATTATTTTCCTCCGGATTATTTTTGGCCCGCCAAAAGCGGGTGGCTTCACTTCTAATGGCAATAAAATTGTTCCTATTGGTTGAAACACAGTTTATTTATATACTTCATTGGAGCACTGTTGTCGATGTAATAATGAATCCATTAGTAAAAAATAAAAAAAATAAAAATAATATTTATTGTTCCTTCAGTACTTGCATTGTACTATAAACAAATAACAATAAATAATAACAATAAATAAAAATACAGTCAATGCCAACAAAAATTATTCATCCATCAGAAAAGCCCTCAATCTAAAAACACTCCCCAAAAAATCAAAGAACTTTTTAGCATCCACAGCTCCAATGCTACAGATTGCCGTGCACAACTCATCAATGCCCCCAACAGAACCAGGCAGACCAACACGTAACGGCACATACATGGGACACTCAAATAGCATGTGGCTCAAAGACTCAATCTTTTGAAGATTACAGACAGTGCACAGTTCAGTGGTGTCAATCCGGTATGAAGTACCATTAAAGTAGAGACTGAAATTTTTCTTGTTACAAAGGCGAATCTGAGCTAATACCCTTACAAAGCGAATCGGAATTCTCAAAGTCAAATAGCCACTGTAAGTGTTTGTAAGTGACAGTGTTCTAATACTGGGGTCAAACGGAGAATAGCGGGAGGTTGAGGAGCTGTCAACATCTTTAAGGACCAAGAACCGATCGTATTTGTCAATTAAAGTCATGTGAAGGTGCTTGATGGACCGATTATTGCAAACTTCACCAAAGAGGTCCTCACAGCCTATCTCTCGAAAAAACTGTCTCAGCTGCATACACCAATTGTGTTTTTCCTCAGTTTGGTCCAGCAGCTGCAACATCCTGACGAAACACATTTTTGGATACCTAGAATTATTCATTAGGTGTAACCCTTCAAGCCATGTCAAGCAACTTTTGAATATTGTCAATCTTAATTCTCTGCAACCCGTTTCAAGACGAACGTAACAATCAGGGGTGGAAGAGGGAAGCAAAAGTAACCGCTCATAAAAGAACAACTGCACTCTCTCCAAGACATCAGCGTAGCGCATTCCCCATATTGGCAAGCAGTAGGACAGAGTGCTAATTACTACAGAGTTAAAAAGCTGTAACCTTGCTTCCCAAGATGTAATTTTTGATCGCGACATCACTGAAATAATACATCCAATAGCCTGTCTAGCTCTGGCTGCTATGTCTTTAGCTGTTGCAAGAAATAATGAAGAAGATGAAAAAGTGATCCCAAGATATTTAAATTTGTTAACCACCTCAATGCGCTCGTCGTTGTACAGAAAATTAAACGTAGGTGGTCTACCGCCTTTTCTAAAGCACATGATTTTAGTTTTTTGAGTGTTGACAGACATATCATTTATGGAGCAATACTCGCAAAGTAATTTCAATTTTCGTTGCAAATCGATTTCTGAATGGCTCAAAATAACAAGGTCATCAGCATATAACAGCACAAGAATGTCACGTTTACAGTCAATTGAGACACCATATAAACCGTTCGACCTGAAGAAATACTCTAAATCAGATATAAAAAGTGAAAATAGGAAAGGGCTCAATGTTTCACCCTGTAACACACCCCTTTCGACAGGGAATTCTCTAGACAAAGTACCATCCGCTCGTATTCGAAAAGATGCATTCGAGTACAAATTCTTGACTACTCGAATGATTTTACCACTCAGTCCAGCACTATACATCTTTTGCCACAGCAAGGTATGATTCACCCCATCGAATGCCCTTTTAAAATCGACGAAAGCCACGTAAACTCTTTCTGATTTGCGTCTCAAGTGTAGCTGTATTACCGATGTTAGTGTAAACACGTTATCCATGCAACCCCTTCCCTTGCGAAATCCCGACTGGCATTCAGGTATAGCATTAGTGATTTGTGCCCACTCAATTAGCCTTGAAAGAAGTACTTGTGTGAAGACCTTTGTTAAACAATTTACAAGAGCTATTCCCCTACAATGATTTGGGACCAATTGTCAGGGAGCATCTCGGTATCCCAGATTCGATTGAATAGTAAACACAAATATAGGCTCCAGTTCTGAGGTAAGTATTTATAAAATTCGTACGAGAGTCCATCAATACCGGGTGATTTCCCATCCTTACCATTTGACAAAGCCGCAAGGACCTCCGTCTGCCGGATTGAGGCGTTAAGAAGCTGATCTCCCGCATCATAAAAATTTAACTCAACTGTCAGGTTTTCCCGTTGCAGACTCAGAAAAAAATGTTCCCACGCCTGGACTGGTAATGCATTCGATTTTGATGGTGCTGAGCGAAATTTCTTAATCGTTTTCCAAAATGTAACAATGTCCTTTACGTTAGAAAGTTTTCCAATTATGTCCTTCTCATACATTTCTTTTTTACTTTTTACAGTTTGTCGGTAAACTTTTTTGCCTTTAACATACTTACTCTTCGAAGCATCATCAAAGTTAGAGGCAAAACAGGCTTTGAGGTCACTTCTAAGTTGCTTCTTAAGAAAGCGGCAGTGAGAGTCAAACCACGGTTTACTATTTGAGGAAAACTCCGACTTGCCCTGTGAGGGTTTTTGTAGACCTAACTGACAGGCTACGTTTACAATGGTTGACACCAAACCGTTCAACATCTGGTTGGAGGTAGCACCTGGCTCGCACGAAACATTTGGTGAGCTCCGCATCAAAAAATAATAGTCGGCAGCGGCCTGTTGACTCCATCTGTAAGCATTGGAAACCGGAAGTGCTTGTCTGCGTTTAGCTTGACTCACTCGATCATTGTGTGTGGAAAAGATTTTCAATGACAAACAAATGGGAAAATGATCTGATGAAGTCAGTTTCTCCATTACTATAAAATCATTTACTAGTACGGCAGCATCAAATGAAGCCCAAACAAAATCTATCACACTTTTTCCCCGAGAACTGCAATATGTAAATTTGGCCGGATTATCACTTACAGTACGACCATTTATCAAGTAAAAAGCATTATTATACATAAATTCCGTCAAAGCACGACCACGCAAATTAATTAGCAAATCACAGCTATCTCTTACATCATACAATGCAGAACCCTCAAAAAAATCTTCCGCAGGAACCACCCCGGCATCACCAACTCTGCTGTTAAAATCACCAAGAATGAAACATGGAATGCCGGGGTGCCCCTCGGAAACCTCAGTCACAGCTTCCTGAAACAATTCCAAAATGGCGTCCATCTGCAGTGATGGTTTAAAATAAAGAATAATTACAATAATTTGTGTTTTATCTAAAGTTATTAAACATGCAATCCACCAAGAAGACCTACTTAAGATTTTATATTCTGAGTTGTTGCGAATAAATAAGATAAGGCCGCCGCTAGCCCGGCCCTGCGAATATTCTCGTGTCGCTGGAGAAAAAACCATATTATATGATGATAAGGTCGGAGCACTTTTTTCACTTTCCAGCCAGGTTTCACACACGCCTAGCACATCGAAATTCTCACGCGCCAACAGGAATTCACACAAATTGTCAGTACCGTTGCAGTTCCAAAATAGTATTATTGTTTTGTGCACTAAATGTTTAGAGTTTGGGGAATCAATAGAGCCGGATTGTCATTGTTGGTAGTTGATGTTCTTTTTTCGATCTTGAATTTTTTTAATTCGACATGGACATTCTGGATCTCTTGCCGAATGTGACCGTGAGGAAATTCCCATTTTCTGGCAGTTGATACAATTTAATTGTTGTTGGCAGATTTTACTGTCGTGCTTTTGGCCACATTTGTGACAAGTTTCGGTTTTTTCGCCACAATATTTCTGCACGTGACCATAGCCACAACACAAAAAACAAATAGCGACTTCAATTTTTTCGGTGACGAAATGCTTCACCAAATTAATATTAACTTTTTCTTTTTTGAGAAGAAATTTGGCAATATCAGGTTTGACTTGTAAAACGAAGTTGTATTTTGTCTCGTTTCTGCATTGCCTTTTCGTCAACAACTTGATTCCGGCGTGTATAGTATCGACGTTAAATTTATTAACCAAATCTTCATTTTCATGAATCAACCGCTCTTTCAATTCTTCTTCAGTGATATCTCCATACACACCACTGATTTGTATGGTTGGGTCGCTGACGTTTTCTTCTTTTAATTCAATATCTTTTTCTTTCGACAGTATTTGGAGCAGTTTTTTCTTTTGATCCACGCTTTCTGTTTGTATTAACATTTTATTTTTGCTAATTTTGACCACGTTCTTGACGCCTCCATCTATGTCTTTAGGGTTAATTGTTTTTCGTAGATTGTCCCATTTATCACTCATTTCCACTTCGTTCTTAGTTGATATGAATATTTCATTATTTTTTGCTGTTTCTTTTTCGGGTGTTCTCCATGCCTCATGTGTCTCGCTTTTGTTACTGGACACTCTCTTCGGAAATTCGCCATATGATTTCTGTGCTACCTGTGCATACGTGTTTGTAGGAATATGTTGTTGTTGTTGTTGTTGTTGTTGTTGTTGTTGCTGCGGCTGAGGATACTGGACCTGCTGTTGTTGACGTAATTGTAGTTGCTGTTGTTGTTGTTGTTGTTGTTGTTGTTGCTCTTGTTTCTTCTCCTGCCTCAGCAGCTGGAGCTCCATTATTAACTTGGCGTTGTGCAACTCGATCTGCTTGGAGCGTGAGCTAAGCATTATAATGTTCTGATAGATTGTTTCCCTGGCATTAGACATCTCTTTATATTTCTGTACACCAGTTTCTTCAGCCAACACGTCTTCCATGTGGTACTTAATCGTGTCCAAAGCCTCAATAATTTCATGTAACATAGAATTTTCATTTTTTTTGTGATCCGGTTCTTCCTCATACGTCCTATTCAGATCCGGGGCCGATACATAGCGCTCGCTCATGGAGATTAGGGAAGCTTCACTTAGTCCGTTGTCTTGCTGGTCTAACTTTTGGGAATGAAATACATTTGGCTGGTTCTCCATTCTGAGTTTCTTAGTCTTAGTAACCCGGCAGGAGTACGGCAGCAACTAGTTGGGTCAATGTGCGGGTGCTTTTCTTCATATGCACCAATTCACCATTTCGTCGGGCGTCAAGCAGGAGCGGTTATGGAATGTCGATGATGGGCCAGTAAATTATGTTATAGAGCTTTGCGGGATTTACACGAATGAATTAAATAACTAGCGACATCTTTTAATGATGCCTTGACTCTGAATATTCACATTCTCATACCTCGATTTCACGGCTTTGAATTATTTTCCTCCGGATTATTTTTGGCCCGCCAAAAGCGGGTGGCTTCACTTCTAATGGCAATAAAATTGTTCCTATTGGTTGAAACACAGTTTATTTATATACTTCATTGGAGCACTGTTGTCGATGTAATAATGAATCCATTAGTAACGCAAAGTGGATGACAGGCTTTTTTACATGAAAACCATCTCTTTTTGTTGGAATGAAAAAATGTCCAAAAATGTGCGCCTGCAACGGTAGCTACTTACATAATGAGTAAAGGGTGAGCAAATGAGAAATTCCTCTGTTTGTTTATGAAATGTAGCGTAACTCATTCGCTTTTATACCACAGAATAGTATTGATCTACTTTGCATTACTATAATGGATTCATTATTACATCGAAAACAGTGCTCTAATGGGGCATATTATTGAACTAGAACGTATATATTGATTAAATCTTGAAACTACACCACAATTTTTCTATTTTTCTTTTACCAACCGGTTTCGCCTTTCGGCATCGTCAGGGCTCTGTAATTAGTTGAATGAAATAAATTGATATAAAATTTGATGAAAGCTTACTGTATAATGTTTAAAATATATTCTTTTTTTGGAGAAATTTGTAAAAGTTTTGACATTCGTCAAAAATCAATTCAATTGACATAAGTGAAAATTGATTATTAATTGACATGAAAAACAGTTGGTTCAAGATAACATGATAACAGTTTATTATAAATTTAAATTTTGAGAATAGAAGATTTAAAAAAGGTTGATTATTGATCAAGGTAGATGTACTCAGCATCTAGTAAAATTGTAAAATTGTTTTGGCTCCTTCTAAATCTTCAGTTTGCTCATTTAGGTATTGGTAATCTCGATAATGTTTAAATCTTAAAATTTCTAGTGATTCAAAAAGTATTCTTTGGTTATATGTATTTATATTATATTTTTGAATCAAATTTTTTTATCAAATTTCATATCAATTTATTTCATACAACTAATTACCGAGCCCTGACGATGCCGAAAGGCGAAACCGGTTGGTAAAAGAAAAATTGAAAAATTGTGGTGTAGTTTCAAGATTTAATCAATATATACGTTCTACTTTATGCAACACCACTACAAGACTAAATGGATTTTTACTCTTTTATATTATTGAACTGTTTTTTAACCAATAGGAATAATTTATTGCCAATAGAAGGTAGGCGAACGTCAGTCATATGTCAAACGTTTATATTTTCAGCAGCCAGAATTAACAATTTCAGGGCAATTTTCAGAGTTGAGTGGATAGAATAGTACTACACTCGTTTAACACACTCCTTCTTTGAAAACCAGTCTTGGAAACCTTTTCTTGGAAAACCAGTCGTGTGACAATACCATGTCTTAATGAAACTCGTCGTGTAATAATATACTGTTATACCTTCAAAATCAGTTGTTATATTCCCATACTAATGTGACAGCTATTCAGGGCAATCACTTGTCATATTTGACGCGTGGATTACGTTATCAGTAGTAATGACTTTCAACACCTCCTGCATGCTCCAGACAGAATTATGTGGATCAGGCATGATCGTAACCAGTATTCAATTCAAGGTTTGTAACGCTCGAAATCTGACATGTCTGCGTCTGAATTTCAGATATTAGAGACTGTTTACAACAGTTTTGCAACTTGACAAAACCACTTAATCTGCGGCTCTCTGGTCCCTTTAAAAGGCGGCGTGGTGTTTCGATTTGACTAAACGGAGCTCAAACCCGCACGACACCCACAGGAGACAAACTTAATTTGCCCGCTAATGCTGCGAGCAATAAGAGGTGCGATGAGATGTGAAATGAGTTTGGACAGGGGCCATTTGTGCGACAGCTGCTGAGCCTGTCGCCGCAACTTTGAAGAGGGCGCCTTCTTTATGGTCGTGTGCCAGCAGCTAGTGCGAGGCTATCATTTAACTGCTAACAGTCGAGTCTTCCTTGTCGCTCCTCCTCCAACAGGACACTCATTACACAACCCAAACAAAATATCCGACATCTCGAGTGACAGACAGACCCGAGCAGTTGATGACAGGCCGCGCGCTTCCGATACGCGTGATGCGAGCAAGCGAGGGGGACCCCCGAAAGAAAAGTCTCTTGCACGACTTCATTACTCACCACCCACCGCACGAGGAGGATCGAATGATGGTCAGAAGTGACAGTCAAGGGAGCTGCTCAATGTTGCGTTCGGTAATTCGATGAGACCGAGGGTTTCGGGGGGGAGAGAATGTTATAAGGAACGGCGGTGCACCCCTTTTGATGGTGCATGCAATTACTGGAGGAGCAGTGATGCCATCACAAGTGCAGCTTTGGGCTCTTCCCGATAAAATTCCAACTGTGTTTCGGTAATTGTATTTGAAAGCGCTTTGAGCCTCCCCGCGCGCGAATTTTCGCAGCGTTTTCCTTCGCGTTCAGAATTCTCCGCCGCTCGTGCGCTACCTAATGGTTATTTAAAGACTCCCTCAAGACTCGCCGCCTCGCGGGTCTCGGGGCCCTTAAAACCGCATTATGCGTGGCGGTGCGCGAAGAAGTCTGTAAACATTTATCTACCCGGAATTCTCCCCGCTGTCCCTCCTTATCTAATCGCTGTTTGTATGTAAGCACGTAATATACAAAAATGTCCTCGCTCTCTTGCTCCTCATCTCGGAATTTTTCCCATCTCCGCCGGCTTCTCCTTGTTTTCCACTTCTTCAACAACCGGCGCGCGAGCAAAACGGTTTGTGTTTGTATGTGTGTGAAGAGCCTGGGGAAGCTTGTGCCGACAACGGAACGTGACGTTCAAAAACACACGTACCGAATTTAAATAAAATCAACGAATATTTGATGGATTTTTAAGTTGGGCCATCGTCATGACAGCGGCACATCTGAGCTTCTGCTCCCGGAGAGTTTAGCAAATAATGAGAGAGGGTTCGAAACAAATGCTGCACATTGGCAGTAGATAAGGGAAGGTATAAGTCAAGTCTGGGTCCAAGTAATTGCATTACGATCTAATCAGGTCAATAGTTGATATGACGGAGGATTCATTCAAACAAGCCGCAAACCTGGAGATTCCGACTCGAGAATAAGCTATAAACCCGTATAATTGGCGGAGGAGCCAATCGAGAGATTGTCGGATTCCTAGCAAAGTGCTGAGTTTTCTAAGGCTCTCGCGATTAGACGGAGCATGGAAATCCCCCATGCTTTTAGAATCTTGAATGTATACCAGGATGGGATAGTTGTGGTTTTCATAAAGAGCCTTATTTTCGACGTAGCTCTGTAAAATTGTACAGGGGTAATATCGCAAGATCTTGGTGGGCATCACGGAGCTTCTGGAAAGTATTCGTCACTAACTGCTGTGATGACAAATCCAAATTCTTGGAATTCCAGAAAACCTCCATTTACTCGAGTGATATTTTCGTGCGATAACGAGCTCAACGATGGTCCTTCATGCATGGATTGACATCAAGCATCAAGAGTAGAACTCAAATTTTCTGACCAAATGTGAAGATGTATTATCCGTTTCACCCTTATTTGCCACGCAGCAAGCTATGATATTGTTCTGTTAGGTTTAGCATACCGACGAAACTTCATCAGTTTGTTGTTGACAAATTGACAAATTTTGACTATGTCAGATCAAAGCAGTTCTCAAGATGCCATAAATCATCCCACATGAAACGAAAATGCAAGTTTACGGCGTATTCAGCACGTTGAGCGCCTACAGTCAGACATGGCCGAAAACATGACGGTGAATGGGGCCGCTGTAGTTTTTGGGGTAAGTAAAAAGTTACGGTTCCTTTACTCTCAGCTCAAGTTTGACTTGGAGTCATAGTCATGTGTTAGTTCCAAATAATAATTTACCTGTGCCATTTTTTCTCGCTTTCCTTGGACTAGACCCCTTGGCCGATTTTTTCTCCATGGCGCACAGTAGGACGAATGGCTACATTGACTGGACAAAAGTATTCCGATCCAATTTTCAAATTCAGAGCGGGTTCAAATCCTGGCGTCGGAATATTTTTTTTCAAAATTTTCTCGAAGAAGCTTGCTCAAGTGTTATACTTTTTTTTCAAAGTAGTTTTTATGAGCTACAATACCACGAAGTTTCATTTAATTATGATCAGTTTTGTAGAAATTATCTCGTGTTTCGATTTCAACACGCATGGCCATGAAAAAATAGTTTAGGCAGTAACTGGCAGCCAATTCTTTGTACACATGATCAGGAAGGATCAATCTGTTCAGTAAAACAAGAAAATCATTGGAAACTCGTGGAAGTTTTTTATAACAAGCTTCCAAAGTTTGACAAACATTTTCTGAACGTGAGTCATAAAGTTAATGTGGATCAGAAAGAGTGAAATATACATGAGCTTCTGATGAATAAGACCAAATTACCTCTGTTATGGACGTCCATTTCATGAAATGAAGCCACTTTTCAAAAATGTATTACAGTTTTTGAGCTGAGATCGTCAAAATCTCGATGAACCCAATTTCTGAATAAATGGTATATCAATGTTTACTGATCTGTTAAAGTCGTTGCATTTGTTTCAGTACCTGTCTATCATGATTTTTAATACACTACAGGTATTGGGAATAGAACCAAAAGAATATACATCAAATCCCAGTGTCTTGCATTTCTTGACTTTTGTCCAGCTAGAATGATGATTTAGCCCACTGTGTGGCGCGGCGTCATCACGGTATCATCGTGGTGGTACTAGTGAGAAGTCGGTTTGACAGCTTTGAAAGAATCAATCTTCAGATGATCAGTGTTAGAGCTACATAACCTTCACTGCGTGAAACCACCTGTGTGTCTCAGGGATATCAACGTAATTAAAATTTTCCATAGCTTGCTGAGTGGCAAATGAGAGTGAAACGGATAATATCTATCACTTTTGTTAGTGAGTGAGCTCTGATCAGTTAAAGTTAACTGAATGTGTGTGCAGTATCGCTGAAATTTCCATATTGGTCAGTGGATGAGATCTGCGCAGGTAAATTTGATCTGAGAACGTCAAATCAATAAGTTTTTAGCGCATTTTCCATCTTGATAAAAATCGCTATTGCAACCGCTTTGTCCGTCCGTCCGTTCCTCGAACTCCTCCCAAACTAGACGACCAAGCTTTCTAATTTTTTCGCTGCTACATAGCTGCCACTCCCAAAGGAGGGCTAGGCTATATTGGATGTCTATATTGCGCCGCCAACATAGAGAAAACCGCCCCCGATAAACTTGAAATAACATAATATTGCCTTTTCTACCAGATCTGATGCTCTGGTGTTCTCATTTTTTGAATAATACATAGTTGCCACTTATAAACGTAAGCCAAGAAACATTCCGTCTTCAATATGCGCCGCCGACATGAAAAAACTGCTGAAAACCGCCCCCAATCACTTTAAAATGAAAAACATAAACCCGAAGACATAGCGATCTGATTCCTTCGGTATATAAATAGCTAACTAAGAATGGGAAAGGATAGGCTACTTTTGATTAGTCGCCGCCCCCAGATTCCGCCCCAAACGATAAAAAGTGCAACTTTCACAAATGTTACTGATTGAGATGTTCCCTCAAACATTTTGGAACTGCCAACTCAAATTGTGCAACATTTGCTCAGCCAAACGCTGCCGCTCCCACACGCCGCCCCCAAAGTAAGAGATGAATGAAAAACATGAACCCGAAGACATAGCGATCTAAGTTTTTCGCTATATGGATAGCTGACTAAAAATGGAAAAGGATAGGCTACTTTTGATATGGCGCCGCCTCCAGCTTCCGCCCCCAAAATAAAAAAGTGCAACTTTCAACAATTTTCACTGATTTAGCTTGACTCAAACTGTGCAAGAACTTCTTTGCCAAACTCTGCCGCTCCCACACGCCGCCCCCAAAGTAAGAGATAAATGCAAAACATAACCCTGAAGACATAGCGATCCAAATGTTTCGCTATATAGATAGCTGACTAAAAATTGGAAGAGATAGGCCACTTTTGATTAGTCGCCGCCTCCAGCTCCCGCCCCTAAACAAAAAAATGCAACTTTCACAATTTTCACTGATTGTCATATTTCCTTAAACATTTAGAAACTCCTAACTCAAACTGTGCAACAGTTACTTTACCGAATGCTGCCACCCCCACACGCTGCCCTCAAAGTAAGAGATAAATGGAAAACATAAACCCGAAGACATATCGATCTAGTTCTTTCGCTATATGGATAGCCGACTAAAAATGGGAAAGAATAGACTACTGTTGATTAGTCGCCGCTCCCAGCTGCCGCCCTCAAACAAAAAAATATTGATGAGTGAAAGAATTTTCATTCAAATCTATTTCATTGGCAAGTACCCCATTCTCATAACAAAATATCACAATGAGTTTCGAATGAAGAAAGTGGGCAAGGAATGGTGTTTCTCCTTCAGTCAAATTTCTTTACGTTCACAATATGCCTCTTTGAGAAAATGCGCTACTGAGACTCACGCACGTGAAGGCATGCTCACTTGTTCAAATTTTAAGGAACGATCATTACAGCAATTTGTCTGACACTGTTGCTTGCTCAGTCTCTTACTTTCCAAACTTCCGATATTCAGCCATATTCTTTTCGTGGACTGTTTGCTAGCAACCTTACTAATAGTACAAGAAAGATAGATTTCAACCTCGGAAAAAATATGGACGTCCTGAAAATTTGATATTCTGTTCGGAATTGAGTGCTCTACAACATATCCAAAATCGCCAAAAATCGCACCCGGGGGTTTTGAGTTATTGGAGGGGGGGTAAAAAATTGCTGGTAAAAATGGAGGGGAGGGAACCCGTCAACCCATTGGATGCGAATACATTATAGTTCGACGTATCATATCCCATTGATACCATTTTAGCACAAAAAGTGTCCATCATTGTTGAAGGGGAGTAGTGGGGGGGCGAAGCTCTGCTAGGTGGTCCATTTTGTTTTTATGTCCATGTAGAACCGATCACGACAAGTTTGGTATCTTTTCCGACTAAATTCAATCTCCTGAGCTCGTATCCGATGTGTGAATTCGGATGAAAACAAGTTTGAACAAGTTAACTTGAGAAAATTTGTTTTTTCTTTGACAAGTTTCACGAATTTTTTGTTTACTGTTGGAGGTGTTAATTTATAGAAAATTTTCAGGGACCATTGAATTGAAGTGTATTGTTCACAAAAATCATCCACTCGATGTATAATTTTGTTTATCGAGTTTGAAGAATCGATTTGAACTTGAGCCGGCGCGACGCGTCGTCTACTACTGACCAGAACACTACAGCATGCACCTTTAAATGAAAACACCTCAAACTTTTGGAGAAATAACAACTCATCTTTGAAAATTGGAGGATTTGTGGAGAATTGAATTCCCTATAACATAAACAAAATCGCCATGAATTGCACTGCAGGGTTTTCAGTTATTTAAGGGGAGAGGTAACAGTGCATAGAGTATGAATCCTGTCAAAGTGTTATCCTCCTCCTCGAATAAATCAAAATCCTGAATTGCGATTCATGGCGATTTTGTTCATGGTATAGGGAATTCAGTTTTGCACAAATGCTCCAATTTTTGAAGATAAGTTGTTATTTCTCCAATAGTTTGAGGTGTTTCCATTTAAAGGTGCATGCTATAGTGTTCTGGTCAGTAGTAGACGACGCGCCGCGCCGGCTCAAGTTCAAATCGATTTTTAAAACTCGAGAAACAAAATTATACATCGAGTGGATGATTTTTGTGGAGAATACACTTCAATTCAATGGTTCCTGAAAATTTTCTAAATATGAACACTTCCAACAGTAAACAAAAAATTCGTGAAAATTGTCAAAGAAAAAACAAGTTTTCTCAAGTGAACTTGTTCAAACTTGTTTTCATCCGAATTTACACATCGGATACGAGCTCAGGAGATTGAATTTAGTCGGAAAAGATACCAAACTTGTCGTGATCGGTTCTACATGGCCATAAAAACAAAATGGACCACCTAGCAGAACTTCGCCCCCCCACTACTCCCCTTCAACATTGATGGACACTTTTTGCGCCAAAATGGTATCAATGGAATATGATACGTCGAACTATAATGTATCCGCATCCAATGGATTGACGGGTTCCATCCCCACCATGTTTACCTGCAATTTTTTACCCCCCCTCCAATAACTTAAAACCCCCGTGTGCGATTTTTGGCGATTTTGGGTATGTTGTAGAGCACTCAATTCTGAACAAAATATCAAATTTTCATGACGTCCATATTTATTCCGAGGTTTTGCCGATTTTTTTACTATTTTTCCTGTACTATAAGTATTAAGGGTAGGTTTAGGAAGCTTATTTAACGGCAAATTTTGATTTTAGTCGCAAGTGCAGCGACGCTCATCGGCTCTTATGAACCAGCCTCCTTGGAACAGCCAATAAGTGATGCAGCGCTTACGGCTAAAAACTGAAAACGCGGCTATATAAGCTGACTGAACCCACCCTGAATCGCCATGGCAAGGGAGCTTCCTGTTGGTTATTGGTTGTTGCCTCAGAGTAACTGGTATCAGTGTGTCCCGAAATTAGCCTGCCAGACTTCAGCATCATATTCTACGATCAAAAAAAAAAGAAAAGAATTCTCTTGAACTTGTAGTGGTATTCTGTAAAAAATAACATTCCGTAAACTCTCTGTTATGTAAAAATTCGTGTCCGCCATTGGCTGTTGCCTAGATAATAACAACGTAACAGAGCTTTTATGGAATGTTATTTTTTACAGAATCGCACCATTGGGTCGAGAAATGCTTAGTAGGGGAGCTGCATCCCTCGAAACGTGGGTTTCTGAAGATGGTTTTCATTCAATATCTCCGAAATTAGTTGGAGCAAAATGATAAAATTTGGCACATACTCGCAAGTTTTTATGCTTAACAAGATAAGGTAAATGTCATTTGAAACATTTGCCCGAGAGTGGGATAACTTGGTAGGAGATGGGGTAAAAACTACCTTAACTTTTTTGTTTATGCTTTTTTCAAGATTGTATGCAAAATTACGAAATTTCAAGATGTATTACGGAAAAAACTCGGGAAAAAAGGTGCTTTTGTTGAACTTCGATATCATGCACCGTTTTCGAGTAAAACCGTTTTGATTTTTTTTTTTTAGGCTGAAGAAACGAATAAGTAGACGACCGACTTTTTTCAGGCCTCGAAATCAGTGCTGAGTAATTGAGTATTCCATTAGCGTATTGTACGGCAAAAAGCACGGAGAAAAGTATTTTCAAGCATATAGGTCAAAAAATGTTTCGTGAACAATCCACACGGCATACAGTCCCCTGAATATGGATCTCTGAATCTGAAAGATGTTTTTTTTTTCAACATCTTCTGTTGGATACCAACTCTCGCACGGCGTCTTATAGCGCGGGAAGCTCGTAAAATTTCAAAATGATTTCTTATTTTATTAGCAGCCAGCTCAATTCTTTGTCGTAATTCTTCCAATGTATTCCTCAGTCGCATTGATTAAATTATTCAAAAGATCCAGAAAATAATAATCCAGCGGATTGAGATCGGGTGACCGCGGTGGCCAAGCTATGGAACCGCCCGCCCCTACCAATCCACTTAACGGCAAAGTTTTCAACTAACCAGTCCCTAACATTTCGTCCGAAATGAGGAGGAGCTCTGTAGTGCTAATATTAAGACGCGCATTTATGGGGACATCTTCCAACAATTTAGCCAGATTATTTTTGAGAAAATTGAGATGCTCGTTAGCGCTAAGCCGGTTGAAAACAAGACCTACCCGCATTTTCAATCCTTCAATATCCTCAATTGCTATGGTAGCTTAGAATGGGTCAATATCCTCAACTGCTGTGGTAGCTCAGAATGGGTCAATATCCTCAACTGCTGTGGAAGCTCAGAATGGGTCAATATCCTCAATTGCTTCGGTAGCTCAGAATGGGTCATCAATAGGCGCTTTCGTTTTGCAGTAAGAGCTGCACGGGGTAGTTCACTAGACAAAAAAAGTAGATCCAGCTGGGCCGTGATTGGTGTATGTATCTGCTTTTTCTATCTAGTGATCTACCCGGAGCAGCTCATAGCGCAAAACGAAAGCGGCTCATCATGCATCAATACATATAAATCCGGAATACTATGGAACAGAAACAAAATGAACCAAACTAAAAAGGCAGGAAAGGGAAGAACCACCTCAACCCATGAACAATTGAACATGTCTCAGGAACTATAGAACTACTTAATAAATTGGAGTAGAAGTAGCTATAAGTCTTTCCAGAAGGTTTTTTATTTTTCATGAAGGTTGCTACTCGAGTTGCTACTACTATACTACTTTGTTTATCTACTAAATGTTTGACATTATCTACCTGTTTGATTCAACGATGGATTTCCATTTATAATAATCCATGTGACATGAAACTGGGTAGGTTTAGCTCTGGAAGAGAAGATCCTACACGTGAACCGAGCCTAATATTTCATTCATTTGATAATTACTTATAGTAATCGATCAAGTCCCCAGCCCCCGCTGGCCCTAAGAACCCCTCACATTACGTGACTTGAAGACGGGAGAGGAGTTGAAGAACCTCCCAGACTGGTCATGCCTTGGGTTTTGCGCGCCCTTGAGCCAATGCAATCTTGAGGGACTCGCGTGCTGGCCGATAATAACGTACAACACTTTCATTATTTTAGGCTAGACGCAGGGTATTTTTAAATATCACGTAACTCTTATCAGCAGATTAGGTATACCTGCATACCGACAAAACGCCGGCCGGTGAAAAAAAGCATAAATAGGTTTTGATTAAGAGATCTGTCTTTCGTAACTTGTTACAGTTGGTAGCAGTTAGTGACCTTGTTAATCCGAGCCTTAAGCTCTGTTAGACTAGAGATTTTCGAAATTAGAAGCGTTGCTAAATAATACCAGTTTTACAACGTGGTGCTTAGATAAGAATTGTGAAGCAAGGAGCTAGAGTAGAATTGTCGATTCCATGCAGTACTGCAATTCGTCTTGTTCTACAGTAGGCAGACAGAAATCGATTTTGTTTACCACCCCGCTGGTTTTTAATGGCCCGTGCTAGCGTTTATGGTCCTTATTGGTGTTTTTTTACGATGTACCTACCGCCACGCGAACTTCCAGAAAATAAATTACCGGGCGCGTTTCCTTTGATACAGAGCTGTCATTGCACTTCGGAATTAAACTTCAATAACAAACTGGTGCGTTTTTCTTGTGTGCTAAACGGAATTCTTAAGAGGGTAGCAATTTCGAGAGCGAACAATTTGCTGTATTACTGGTTGCTTATTTGTCCGCCACTTGTTTTCCGATACACCGAGAGTCTCGAATTTGGGGCGTCACAAAGCTCGAAACCGCTTCAGATTTGTCGCAAAACAAACACAACATCGAAATCTGTGCTAGTGATGGGAACCGCTCATCTGGCGCACGCTTGCGAACTGCTCTATTTGTACTAAACTACTGCCGAAGCCATGGGGGTGATAATTCACGAGCGCGCTCGCAAAGCTCGTGTTTGGGTTGTACTCGGTAAGTGCGGGCGGCCAGTGACAGTTGCACCAGACTAATAAAGTTTGTATGCCACGACAAGTTTAGTCTATGCCAGCCGGCTTATTATCCATTTATCTGCAATATTTATACGCTCTCATTTGGAGCCCGTCCAAAAAAAAACGCACACCTATATACCCTCTCTTTAACGCCGTACTAACCCATCTGTTTCCACTCATAATCGGGTGCTATATGGATGGCGATGATCTCCTTTTAGAAAATCCCCCGCGCGCGACATGCTCGAATATTGCAAAATGAAACGAGACGCGTGATAATTTTAGTGCGAAGAGTAATTGGAGTGCTGACATAATGCGTTACATGGGGCTCAGTGTGCCGGACTGAGCGCACCTTAATTAGCACGCGCGCCCCCGTCTCTAATTAGGACGCGTCGAGTGATTTAAGCCCTCCTGGGCGACTTACTCCAAAAAGGCGCGATGTATCACGGGGAGCCACCCAGGTAGCGAGGAGGAGCTTTGGAGCTTTGCCGGATGATAAGTGGTTTTCGTGAATTTCACGCTATGAGCTTCCAACGCCCCGGACTGCTTCACTTCTGATAATCAGCTATTTGACGTATGACTTATTGCGAACCCATCCGTCATTGCCAATTATTGACTTCAACGCTGTATGCCACTGACAATTAGCGACCAAGCGTTAAGGTGGCCGGAATATTGGTCAAATAACACCGTTTTTCTTCAGTTCCAGTAACCTAATTTTTTTTCCAATTATTTTTTTATTTTTTCTCCAAAAATTCTAAATTTGAGCTTGTTAAGTTGAAGACCATTTTTGTAGCTTCCAAAAGAGACCTTAATGGTAATTTTCTTCCAGAGAATAAGGTTACTGTAACTGAACGAAGACTGTGTCATTTGACCAATATATTCCGGCCACCTTAAGGCTGCATTCTTAGGAGGCCCAATCCGGAGAGTTATTGGTGGAATAATCTCAAATCTGTTGAGATATGTGATAAAAAATGTCACGTTGTAACAACAGTGCAATTTCAGTTTTCTTAATATTATGGCCTATTGAAGAACAAAATGTCAATTCAATTTGTGACACCTTCCATAAAACTTGATGCCACTCTTCCGAACCATAAAATTTCTCGAGTGCACGATCCTTGGATCATTACAACTGACCAGACCTCACTAACAGACCTGATCAATGAGCTGGAACAAACATAAAACACAACATATGGAGAGTCACTGTAGGTGGAATGAATCCTTAAATCTGTCGGAATGTGGTGTAAAATGTCACGTTGTAACAACAGTTCAATTTCAGTTTTCTTGATATTATGGCCTATTGAAGAACAAAATGTCAATTCAATTATATTATAATAATGGCTGTCAGTTAGTCTTTTTTTGTTCAGTCATTTCTGATCTCATCTTCCTTGTGGGTGGATGGATGGAGCCGTTACAGACCGGCCAGGCCTAAGGCTTGATTGGCGATCTCTCGCCATTTTATCCTGTCCTCTGTTTTTCTTCCATTAAACTAACTTTCAAGATTTTCAATTCGCTCACCACCGGTTTCTAGGTATTTTCTTTCTTTGTCTGTATATTCAGAAGGATTTTTGATCCCATCTCTCTGGTGGGTAGGTACTATAAAAAAGAACAAGATTTAGTCAGTGTCGGCTAAAAGTGTGTGCACCAGAACATTCCGCACTTCTACACTACGATCTAATGGACGGAAAAATCCAGAAAGATCGCGTGTTCACCAATATGCACGGGATCGCCGCTCGTAGCACTGCCCCCCTTTCAGGCCTGTTCGTCCCGAATAGGCTCATCGTTGCTCCCGGAGTAACGTGCAAGGCGATTGTTACGGGTTTTTGCTGATGGGGGGGAAGGTGGTCCGCGATAAGAGGTTAGGGACAAAAAGAATCAAAGAAACTGTCATCAGTTCAGCGCAGAGAGCCTCCGAGATCGTACCGCATGTGTGCTAGCGTTGAGAAAAGTACCTAGTAGTTTTGGAAAATAGAATAATATAGTGAAGTATTGAACTCGCCATGCAAAAATTCGGCATGATTAGTGCTGGGCCGAGGGCCTCGGCGCAAATTGTTCTATAGCCTGCTTTCCGTCTTCGTGGACGTACTGTTGACGCCTACCTCAGCACCGCCTGTATCGCCATCGTCTTCAATAAACAGAAACTATTTTGAAATCAGGACCAAGGACTTTCCTTACGCACCTTTCAGTGATTTAGGCAGCGTCCGCTCTAAAGGAACAAAATCACTTGGCGCCCGGACACCAATCACCACCACGACCCCGATCCTCGAGCTGGCTGGTGCATCGCTCCATTATCCTGGCCGAGTTATAAGGACTAAGAAGGGGTAATAGGATTTGGTGGTGGACAACTTTCATCTTGACTCTCGGGGCTCGCTGGATTCTGTACACGACGTCATTGATCCTCTTGACTACCGTGTACGGTCCTTCCCACAACGGATGCAATTTCGGAGACCTTCCTTTCCTGCGCTGAGAATTGTACAACTAGACCAAGTCACCTGCTTGAAATCCCGTGGAGTTTGCCTTCAAGTCGTAACGCGTTTTCAACTCTCCTTGGCAGCTAGTTCTTGGTCCTTTGCTGACCGCACAAACTTCGCACTGGCGACACCATGTTTCCACGTCGTTCCGGTAGTTCACCCAGTAGAACCGCTCGCGCACCTTGGCCAACGTCTTGTTCACCCCAAGGTGCCCTCCAGTGACGCCATAGTGCATTTCCTCTAGGACCTCCTTTACTCTCTTCTTTGGAAGCACTAATTGAACCATCTCTTTCTTCCTATCGGGACTCTCCCAGACTCTCTTTAGCAACCCGTTCTCTATTCTCAGAGAATTCCACTGAGCCCAAAGAGCCTTGAATTCAGGCCCTTCACCAGATATCTCGGCCCATTCTGGTCTGTCCTGGCCAAGTTCTTTTCTTTCAGCAAGCAAAGCTGGGTCCTCACGCTGCTCTTTCTTGAGCTCAGCCGTAGTCCAATATCTCGGGGTGTCAAAGACAAGTGCTTTGATTTCGACGTTCCCATTCTGCTGGTCTACCCTCTTGTCGTGCCTGCAGTCCTTGGTGCGTGGTCTTCGAGAGTGACCATCCGTGTTGCCATTACCATGACTCTTTCCAGGACGATGTTGACTTCCTTGATCAGCAGCTCCCCGTTCCAGCATGAAACGGTCTGCTTGACCTCCTCGATCACCAGCCCCCCGTTCCAGCATGAAACGGTCTGCTAAAGCGTATCGTCGCCTGCAGTCACGTTGCAGATGTCCGTCCTTTCCACATTCAAAGCAACGTGGTCTTCCTCCTTTACGATAGGTTTCTCTCGGTTGGTGACTTTCTCGATCAGCAGTTCCCCGTTCCGCTATAGAACGGTCTGCTGAACTCGACCATTGCCTGCAGTCCCCGACGAAGATGTTTCGATCTTCCACAGCCAAAGCAACGCGGCCTTCCTCCAGCTCTTGGCTCGTCTTGGAATTTGTTCCGAGACAAAGCGTTGAGGATTTCCCCATACATCTCCCCGATCGATTTCTCAGCAGTATGTGAACCTTAAGATTCCTCAACGCCCACCGCCTTGCCTTGACGACTGCACAGATCTTTGACTGCCTCAATGCAAATCGCCTGAGTCAGTGCGTCACTGATGTCGACTGGGTTTTTGATCATCACCATCTCACGAACGTATTGGTCTCGTATTCCATAGACGAAGGCATCTTTTATGAAGTCCGTCAAGAGGTGCGCTGGGTACATTGGGTACGCTAGAAGAGCCAGCCTTTGGACATCAGCTGCAAATTTTTGTAGACTTCCTCCGCTTCTCTGCGTTCTTGCCGAAAAATTAGCATGATGAACATGCCGTCCGCGATTATCCCCATAGCGAAGCTCCAGAACTTTGAGAATCTTCTGTGAGTCCATCTGCTCGCTCTCTGGAATCGTTTGTAGCAGCTCCAACGCTGGACCTCTCAAAGCAAAGATGAGTGCCTTAGCTTTATCCTCGTCATTCCATCCGTTCACCTCGGCAACAACGTCAAATTGCCTGTTGTAGGTCGTCCATGGGCTTTGTCCATCGAAGTTTGGCAGTTTCACACGATGAATACCTGCCAAAGCTGCCATCGGGGTCACCGTATTACCTACGGAGGTACTCTGGACACGTCGTTCTAGCTGCACCATGTTTGCCTCCATCGTGACAATTTTTTCTGCCAGCTTCCGCACATTGCCGTCGAGGTATCGTCTGTGTTGTTCCATAGCCGCCATCAGCTCTCCCAGACGCTTTTTCTCTTTTTCTTTCTCTCTTTACGCTCCTTTTCCTGCTCTTCTAGAACATTCTTCAAGTGCAGAACGAGAGCCACAACGTCTTCGGCTCCTCTCTTCGACATACTTCTTGTCTCCGACATTCACGAATCAATTCCTGTATTTTCGAACACCTTGTAGTCGCAGGCCAAATTACTCTTAATTATACCGCTCTCTGACACCAAATGTTACGTTATCTCGCGTACGGATTCGGATATAATTGAGGCGATCTTTTAAAACACACACTGTTTATTTCTGCGTACTACAATGAATACACGCCAACAATTATCTACTTGAATTATCGCTGTGATTATCGCTCGCTTATCCGCTCGCTGTCTCTTCCAATTCAATACTGCTCTGAGCTGCCGGCTGATACCTTATATAAGGCCTCCGAATAGTGTTCCTGAACTTTCTGTCTACTTTCAGCAAATTCCATAGTGGCCCGGCATATGCGGTTTCTAGACCATTCCTGAATAATCACACACATTACTCGCATAATTCTGCCGGGTTCTGGAACGGCGCCTCCGCCAAAATGGACAGATGTTTCTCGATCAAGCATTGAAGTCTCCACATTTGGTTTCACGTAAACGCGCGCTCTGGAATGCACCAGAACATTTCGCACTTCTACACTACGATCTAATGGATGGAAGAATCCAGAAAGATCGCGTGTTTACCAATATGCACGGGATCGCTGCTCGTAACAATAGTTTAGCTATGGCAAATTTCTTCATTTAACATTTTCGAGTACACCCGATGATATTTATACAAACCGAGCCTCACGTCATTGTCTTTCTAGCGCACTTTACTAGAAATGCTGCTCTTAGCGGCATTTTGATGTCCGTCTGTCCGTCTGTCAATCGGTCTAATTGTCTATCTTATCAATTAATTGCCCCTGAACGAGAATAACTAGCAAAAGTCGACTTCTTGTGTGTAACATGTAGTCACCGGAGAATAGAATTAAGAAAAAAAAATTCTCAAACCGTCGCCATCTTGATACGCAATGTCAAATTTTCTCAAAAGTGATCCGATTTGCATGAAACTTGAAATACACTTATGTTTTATATGTAAAAGTATGATTTTAATGTTTTTTTTCTGATCCGCCGCCATTTTGTTCGCCATGTTGAAATTGGTAAAGTGATCCGATTTTGATGAAAATCAGAACCTAGTCGTGTCTTGTGTATGCATTGATGTTTTTTATGTTAGTTTCACGACTAGCCCCATATTGACGTGTCACATGGAAATCAATTTTGAGCTATCACAAAATCAATTTATTCAAATATTTTCTGAACAAGGGGTTTCCTATGTGACTGAGAAACTTGTTGATGGAAATCGGTTTATGTTAGTTATTTTTCACAAGTAGAAACCTCTCCAAAAGAAAATGTACGGAGAATGCTATTAAATTTTCGAAACTTGCAAAAAAAATTAAAATTTTTCTTTTTTTTTTAAACTTGAAAACCAGATAGCAACTTTATTCAAGAAAGATTGTGAGAAAGAAAGTAAGCAAGAGAAAATTTGTAACGGTCGACTGGAAAATGGTGGGAAAATGCAACTGCAGACTTAATTCGACACTCATGTTCTGCTGCTTCCTGCCAAATTTGGTTCCAATCCATCGGATAGATTTTGAATAGTTGATTAAATTGTAAAGTTTTGAATTTTGACATTTTTATCAAATTTATTCAAATGTTCAGTTCAAAGTTTTTTCAACTGCTCAACTGTTTTTTGAAAAAACATCAAATTTGTGCTTTTTTTTAAGTGTGGACAATTTGGCCTCCAAACTGGGGATTGGCCTACCGGGCATTTGTTCATAGATTCATGGATACTTACTAGTCGGGAAAGTTTTGGGGTGACGCAACCGATTTTTTTGCTTATTATTCTCAGATTATTATGATTATTATTCAAAAAAATCGCCCGCGGCGCTGAAAGGGGGGGGGGCGAGCCCTTCAGACCCCCTTTCGCTTTCGAGGCCACTTCCATTCTTTGCCCGGATTGCCTTTGAGTGCCATATGGTTAAAAAGACAATTTTATTGTTATTTTATCAACAGATTGGTTTCAAGAGAAAAAAACTGGTGGAGCAGCAGACCGAGGCCAACGACTGGACAATGGACATGATCATTTGTCAGGTTCCATTAGCTATAACCTTGTCATCGTCAGGCCACAGATGTATTTTGATTAGCTTCAACTGACTTGACCTCAGTCACTGACAGATGGATTGCTACCAACAAAACTCACACATGCCATTCAGCAAGCAAATTTCAACCTTAGGAAAAATAGTAAACTATGTCAGGCGTAATTAACATAATATTCTCATAATTTTTTGTCAAACTGCGTTTTTCATTGGGCACTACGCTAAACTTCACCGAAGAAAATGCTCAATCGCCTATTTCATGATAAAATTATTTAGTGCAACTGTAGAGGTTGGAAAAAATGTCTCCTCCGACTGACTAACCCCGGAAGCAGCAGTCGGAACGTATAGCGCTACCATGAGATCATCCAAAACTTTTTGGCTGATGTATCAGAAAAATTTGGTTAATGGTTTAGAATACTGGTTGCTACAAGATGGTACCACTGTAGACACAACGATAGTCATAATAAGAATTTTGCGAGAAATATGCCCTAACAGTTTGATTTCAAAATCCGGTAATGTCATTTGGTTTCAAAGATCGCTTGATTTTTCGGCATGAGGCTTTTTCCTATGTGGATTTCTGGAAGAGAGAATCAACAGAAACCAGCTGGAAATGACTAACCAAATGAAAGCAATTATTCGCAAACACTAGCTGAAATGTAGCTACAGCCCTATCAGAAACAAAAAGTCGTGAAACGCGAAATAAAAAAATATTCGCTCCTGCGCGGAATCTAGGGGAGGCTTTTTTGAAAAATGCTGTATTCCACATACTTCAAGTCCCATCATTATATGAAGCATTACTTCAAAAAAACTTTGTTCTTTGCTACGTTCCAGAAAGTAGTCGCCCTCAGAGTAATAAAGTTACTTCCGGTACACCCGGTAGCATCAAACAATCTGATGTTGACTGAGGTCTGTGTCAGTTGAACGTCCATAGCCAAAGTGCTCTGGCTTGCCAAACTCCAGCAAAGTAAGGCATTAGGTATGGTGGATCGCAAAATAAAGCGAACGATGCAAATGAGACAAAGATCAATGCCCTTGGAACCCTTCCACTCAACATCTCGATATCCCATCCCCGACATTCGACAGGTCAGCTTCGATTGCGAATGTGTGTCTCTGTCTGCCGTAACGCAACCCCGGGCTTGCCAACAACTTTGAGCGATGCCCCGCGGCCTGTGCCTCCTCAACATGATTGTAACTGTGACAATGTCCGCGCTCTCTCCCAGCAGTCTCGACGGCGTCCGACGCCAAATTTATTGCGGCGCTCCTGCCAGCCTCTCGGGCGCCCCGACGTCTCCGTGTCTCGCTCCCACTCGCCCGGCTCCCGCTAGCTCATGTCCTTTTTCCGACCCGAATTTCAAGAAAATGCGGGACTCGGCCCTGCTCTGCCGCTGATGTAACAATGTCATAGTCTTATCTGCTGCCAGCATTCACTTTCTCTCATCGTCGGCGGCTATTGTATGGATTTTTCGCAGTGCCACACTGGCGCTTTTTCCATACCGATGCTTTTCCACTTTATTCAAAATGGAACTGCAATCTACATAAGTGGCCATGCATGAGGTACAAATTTATTCAAAATTCGCACTATATGCACCCAGAATGGGTTTTTAAGGGTGCGAGGTTATGTATTATTGGTTGCATATTCACTGGTGGTGCTTTCTATGCGAATTTGATTGAATTCTCGCCAATTCTGTTTGTCTCTAATCCATCGCGTTGGATATTTAATATCGTATGGTCTACAAAACGGCTCTAATTGAAAGCATCGTCATTCCCAAAGGCCGTGTGTTTACTACCATGTTTGGTCAATAATTTAGAGAGGGGTCGACGGCTTCCGCACCGAGCCTAACAATTTCTCCTCTCTCTATCCGTTTTGCATGCACTAGCTGCTCGATTTAATCACGTTGGTTTAAAAGCACCCACCCGGTATTGTCAGCGGGCACCTGCTCTGGTAATTATGCCAACCGTGTGAAAAAGGTGCATGCAGATGGATTTTTTTTTTTAGCCGGGAGGAAATATTGGAGGGTAACTTTGTAAAGGATTTATTATTTATTCACGATGCATGTGTTTTCGCGTATGTGCTGATTTTGTGTTTGTTGTTTCAGCTACTGGTTTGGATCCCAAGGGTGTACTATCCGGAACGGCCCCTGGTCAGTCCATAGACCTTCTGGGTGCCTTGGGTTCGCACAACAGCAGTTGGATAGGCGTTACACTGGCGCCGGGGCCTCAGCAAATCCGACCGGCATATCTTTTACAAGGTGCGTATGATGAATGATAACAAGTTCTATGTAGATCGATGTAGATACTTGCTCGTTGCTGGACTCGTTGTTCAAATCACTGGAAACACTAAAATCAAGATGTATCAAATTAGCATTTCAAACTGCTTGAATCTGTTGAAATGTCATTGAAATCGGTGAATTTTGATAAAAAGTGTCTATGAATGTCTATGAAATAGGACTCGTACTTGAGGTCCACCTTGTTTTAAAATGATACTTGAAACTTGAATAATATTCACGTTGAGCTCTTGAGTAATGGCTCTTAATACGGGTATGCGTATTTTTATTACAATTAGGTAAAGGTATAACTGACAATGGCACTCATGTCAAGATAATCAGTTTGCAACATGTTTACAACGACGATAACATATTATATCATTGACAGCGTAACAGTCATCCATCATTAATCTGTCAATCTAGATATCGCTGTCAGCAACTCCCGTCTTCTAAAATAAAAGGTTTTAATTATTACTTATATACCGTTCCTCTTTTATTTTCAGTAGAACGACTTTTTGGAACAAAAATAAAGTGACAAGCTGGAGCGCTGGGAGGATACGGCTGATGGCCGCTGATAGTTTTGTTCCAAAACTTTGGAGGTGCCATCAGCCATAGCCGTAGCCCCCCAGCGTGTCACTTTATTTTTTCTCCAAAAACTCATTCTACTGAGTTCAAGACGTGAACGGCATATACTTGGAAATAAATTTCACGTCCAACTTGATGCAAATTTGCACGCTGTTAAAATGTTGAAATATGATTTCGATTCACATTAGCCACGAGTTCCAAATCTCAACAATATGCAGGGAACGTCTTCACTCTTATTTTGGTCTTCCGTTTGCCATGGACCTATCTTAGGTTTAGAAGCAAGAGATAGCTGCAAATCGACGAAATTTTCTGACTTTTTTGACGTTTGATGGCGCAACCTTGCAGCGGCTGCCCAGTAGGCCTTGAAGTTGAGCCCTTGGCATTCCGTTTGGTCATGGGAATGAATTCTAAACTCGAAGCTGTACCCAGCCCGTTTTTCATATTCAGTTTGACGTAAAATATGGAAGATCCCTAAAAACTGCCCCGCTTAGGCAGCTGCTGCTGTTTTGCCATCCCACGAAGTCCCGAATCTCCGCCTCGATTCCGATCATTATCGTCCTTTTTGGCATTCACAAAAACTCAAACTTGACTGAGAAACCTCGCCTAAAACTTTCCGAACTTAATCCACGTCCATCGCTTCTCCTGGAATTTTCATGTACCGTCCGATTTTCCGGTACATTACCCGCTTCGAACTTTTGCAATTGCAAACATCATCTGCTCGGCCCGTTTAATGGCCTTGTCCGCCCTTTCAGCATCCAGTGGCGTCTCACCTTCTCGCCCTGTCTCCTGCTATCAGCTGTGAGTTATATTGCCCAATGACCTTATCGAAAACCAAACAAAAACAAATTATAGTGGTTCTTCACTTTCTGCTCTGAAGAAAAGGCATATCTGGCTTGAAGAGAGTGTCTTCGTTAACCTTATTGTCTATTCTCAAGCTTCTTCGAGCCACGGTCATTGAAATCATACTTGTCATCGGAAATCTGGGATGAAACATGGTCAATGATGAAAACAAGTAGGTAGGTACACTTGCAAGTATGCCGGAAATCTGGGATAAAACTACAGGTCATCAATTCCGTACAGGGTGAAAGGAGCAATCCGACTGAATCAAGCTGGAATCAAGGATTTGAAATAGGACGCTTCTCATCATGGTTTTCTGGCATACTTGCAAGTATACTTGCGAGTACACTCGTTTTCATCAATAATCTCCTCCCAGATTTTCAATGACAAGGCTTTGCTACTGCTACTACTAACGGATCTTTACTCAATTTCCTTGATGTGCGATCGTAATCAGACACTCTTTCTCTACAGTCGTGTATTTTTTCTCTGGTTGCTACGTATCTGCCATTTTTGCGAAAATGAGTTATTGGTATTTAGCCCAGGCGCCAGGGAGCAAAAATCAACTCAATAAGGAAATAACTGTTTCCTGGCTGGAAACTAGCTTAAAACGATCTGTGTGGCTTAGGTTTTGACATACTAATTTCCCCCCTTTCGGAAATGTCGGCGTCATGTCGCCATCATCAACAAAAAGTGCACCAGCGTGTTTTTTGCCGAATATCTTGATTTTGGCCATCTGACAGCAAAAGATGTGAGAAGTCATTTTGAAACCAATGAAATTCCCTACGGAATAGTTTTTAAATGACTTTCCTGCGACCTATGGTTTTTGAGATAGAGCTTCTGGAAGCGAGAGGCATTGTCGTAAAAGCTCCAAGGCCACTTGACTCGAAAAACTAAAATGTCGATGTGACAAAAAAAATTCAAAATGAGATTTCTCGAGAATCCTTCATGCTATAGTTGCGGTGATGGTCTTAAACTCTTTCTCTTGAACCGTTGATTACGAATGTAGAAAAGTCAAAAACGTCACATTGTACATATACAGGGTGTACTGAGGGAATCAAATCAGATCAGAGAAATTTTACATATTTCTTCGATTCAGCCTATATGCGACACTCTAAGCACCTAACACGAGTCCAATATCAATATGGATTTGCTCTATAAGCTTCACTTAATACACGAAAGAAGTGGTCAGCTCAAAGCTTTACTGTAAAATGTTTTGAAGGCCATCTGAAATCATCAAACTATTAAAAATTTACAGTACCAAGGAATGTAAATATATAACAGTATATTATATACCAAGGGACCAAAGTGAATTTTTAATTTGGGGATTTGGACCCAAAGAGCCTTCGAGCAATAAACTTCACCCAAGGGATCAAAAATTCACTTTGGTTCCTTGGTATATAATATACTGTTACATACATTTCTTGCTACTGTAAATTTTGATGATTTCAGAGGGCCTTCAAAACATTTCACAGGAAGGCTGTGAGCTGACCACTTCTTAAGTGTATCAAGTGAAGCTTATCTTTACTTGATGATACTTAATGATCACTTAAGTGATCTTTTGCTGTCAGATGACCCAAAATTAAGATCTTCGGCAAAAAACACGCTGGTGCACTTCTTGTTGATGATGGCGACATGACGCCGACATTTCCGAAAGGGGGGAAACTAGTATGTCAGAACCTAAGCTACACAGATCGTTTTAAGCTAGTTTCCAGCCAGTAAACAATTATTTCCTTATTGTTTTCCCTGGTGCCCGGGCTAATTGTTGGAATCGTCCCAACGAGATGCGTTGATTGAACAAGACATTTTGTCTTGACATCAATGTGTCTTGTTATATCGGGATGTCTTGTCAATCAACCGAGAGGATTCCAACAATACCAATAACCCATTTTCGCCAAAAAGATGGTTATAATAGTTCCTGGACAGGGACGATATTATACAAGTGGCTCACTTGACACACTAGAAAAAAAATAAACGACCGCAGAAAAAGAATGTCTGGCAACTATCTGCTGAATAAAGAAAATACGACTGTATATAAAGTATAGCCGTTCACGTTTTAAATTCAGTAGAATCACTTTTTGGGGCAAAAATAAAGTGACAACTGGGGGCTACGGCTACGGTTGATGGCACCTGCAAAGTTTTGAAGCGAAACTATCATCGGCATATATTACTTATCATCAAAGCTTTGATTCATTAGTAGTAGGTAGTAACAAAACAAGGAACATAATGGCAACGGAAACACCCTCACTAATAACCCAATAACTTCGTTCTGACCGTCCATTTGTTTACCCAGGGCCGCACCAAGTATCATCTGCGCCCAGGCTAGCAGGTCATGCTCGAAGTGAAAACAAGTCAAATACCTTCAATCGTCAGAGTACGAAACTTGTTTCAAAATTAACGAAATTACCTACATGCTTTGTCTAAAAACGCCTTGACTTCTTCAGAATTCACATTCCGCATACGGACATACGTCGCTTCTAAGGAGGCAGTTAAATATGTGAACTGAGAGATCAAATGTGCGACAGTTTCGATAATAATAAAGTAAAAATATCAAAAACACAGAACATTTGAGAGCGTAGAATGACGTTCGAAGTATCTAGTGCGATTGACTACAATGGCAGATTGATCATCTAAAAACGACAGTTATGTCTAGAAAGTGACGGATTAAAGGGTCAAAAATGTTAAGCCACTGTTTTGGGCTAACGACGCCGAATTTGTCAGTGTGTCAAAAAAAAAGTAATGACAGTTTGCAGTGTCAGCTTGACAGATTTTTTGCCTAGAATAACACCTTGGCTATCTTGGTCCAGTTCTTGTAACGTGATTCAAAAAGCGTTCTAACTGGATTAACCAATCGAATTGGAGAAGTTTAAATTTTGAGCAATTCGATTAGTAACTCCACTGGGAGCGTTTTTTCGGTCAAATTGCATGAGCTCGACTAATGATGGTTTTCATGTTGAAAAACGACAAGTAGCGTTTTGGACGCCAATCACAGCTATTTGATGTCATAAACCGTGGTGACTCGCCGTCTGATCGCGAGCAGTTGAACATAAAATCCTATTATTGATCCCTCATTCCCATATCAGTCTTGACACACCCTGTATAGATCGTGTACAAATCAAGTATTGCATATCTGAATCATTTATGCATTGTATTTGCACAACGGCAAATGCAGTATGTCGTGTTTTGAGGGATGGAACGCCACTGTCTGGCTCATCCTTGCTCCCCGCGGAGGACCTAAAGGAGCGTTAACCTGATTTGATTCGATTACACAGTTCAATCGGTCTTGGGATCAAACGCCGGCCGAAGGGTTCTGTGCGGACAGACAGCTCTTGATTATAACATTCAGTCAACCTTAATGGAGAGCACCCTTAAAAATCAATTAAGGTTAAAGTTCAAGGGGGCGTTAACGCGGAACCGCACACGCAACGCTAATTTAAATGCCAGCGGGGACTTGTTTTTTTTTGCCAACTGTTTAACGTAATGTACGAAAGTAATGGGAATTCATTAGAAGTTTATGTCGTTTCCGACCCGATTTCTTAACCGAATGGCTCTGATTAAACCTAATAGTTTTTTCTGAAGAAAAAAAGTTCAAGCCTAATGGTGATGGTAATGGTTGTTTCTTGTAACTCCTTACTGCCCACGTATCATTTCTATCGAAAATATGGTGCTATATAGCCGAAATTACGTGAATCACGTACTCTAGCTGAACTAGAGTACACGTAATCACTGAACTAAGTTTTAGAGCTTAGTAATGATTACATCTACTAAATTCTCATCCCTAGATGTCTCGAAAAATGGATTAGGTATGTACTATCTACCTACCCTTTACCTGTTCCTGCAAAATTATTCAAGTTATTAGACGATAATCGAAATGGCATCCCACAAAAACCTAGCTGAAAATTCTCATTCAAATAGGAAACATGATGGAAAACACCTGTTGATTATGGAACTTGGGAAATTTTGGAACCGGAAATTGCCTGTAATTAGTAATTTTGTTTTAGGAAATTCAATTTTCTTAATCAGGTAATTTTGTCCACTACCTGAACTTTTTGTTTGTTAATTTTCAAAATAAGTAGGTCCTGATGATATCTACGCAAATAACTCATCAATCATCTGATCAAAAATAGTTCCCGATGTTTATAAATAAACACTTAAGTAATTGGGTCAAAACTGGCCTACTATTTCTGGAAAATAAATTCAAATGTCACGGTCATCATACACTTTAGGTGAGTACTTGCGTTATTAATTTGAATCACCTTTACTGGTGGAGGTATTCAATTGAAAAAAACTTTTTTTTCATGAACCTGATTGTTAACAGGGTTGCTACATCAACAGGTGTTTGATATCCATTTGAAAACATTACCATCACTATTTGAAACCTTGAGAGCCAAGAAATTTTTCACGTTCTGGTGAATATTAGATGTGGGGTCGGGGTGTAGTGTAGTACCTACCTACCTCTACACATGGAATATAAAGTTTTCTGTTGGCTTAAAGCCATATCGCATGCCACACCAGCTGAGAGCCGCGGTGGTATGAAAGCAAGGTTAATATTGATCAGACTTCTCGGAACCTTATAAATTTCTGTTTGTACAGTACAAACCTACCTAGAGAGCCAGCGCGTATATAACTGGAACACACCAGAGAGGAGACACGAAATTTTTACATCAATTTTATTCAATTCTCTTCTGCAGTATCGGGGCGAGAGAATAAGGCGCCAAGAGATACACTTATCCTATACCTCGACGTAATACATATTTTGTTCGTTTATATTGAGGCGTTAGAATTCAAAGAACGAGATATCGTTCGCAAGAGACGAGAGTTTATTGGAGTGGAGCTGTGAAGGCGAAGGGGTATTTCCTCAGACTCTCATGTGCCCTACAGGCAAATTCTTTCTAGATATTCATCAACGCGTGTTAAGGTCACCGGTTACGTTGACACATAACCCTGAAGAACTCGAGAAACTTGCAAAATTTTGGTTGTGAGACTGATGTCATCAATTAGTTGCATTGGATATCAACAGTTACGCACATAAATCCCCTATACTCACAGGGTGATTCATGACTAAACCGACATAGCTCAAGAGTAGATCCAGTTTTTTGAGATGGATCAGCAACTGGCTTCTGAATTTTTCTAACCTCTTCCGTTTCAAAGTTACAGGGTGATTTACGTATTTTGGTCGAAACTTTAATGAACCGAACCTAACAAAACAGAACGGATGGGTGGAATCGAATGAAATTTGGTAGGTATGTTATAGCAACGATCCTTGATCCATTGGTTGATGATTGCATCATCGACCAATCCAAGAACTCCAGGGTCGGATTGAAAAACTGTGTCCCTTAAATTTTTGTGGAAAAAAAACCTTTTTTTTCTACAAAAGTCATTATCATATTCTGGAATTACAAAAAAAAAATGGTGCAAATTCAGCAAATAAAATTATATGGCGCAATTGAACTGTCAGAAAAAATTTGAAGATCTTGAATATTTTTGGTGGTGAGATTTTTTGACTCGTCGCACACACGAATAAACATCACAATATGCGGACACTAGCACGTTTGTACATCGATGACTGAAATTAGAGGATTGGGGACGGCTTTTAATATATAGATGAGGTTCAACAAGACGGACGTACAGACGTCACATCTTCGGCAACGACGGATTTTCTAGGAGAATGCGCCGACAATAATTGGTCAAGGGAAAATGTGGACTCATCAAGAATTTTGTTCCAGGCGACTACAGGGACCTGAAACTGCCGCCGGGCCCGTTCCAGCAAGTCTCCGATCTGCTCCGCCGCAGCCCCGAGTTCACCATCGCCGCCTGGCTGCGGCAGGAAGTGGGCAACACGGGCAGCATCGTGAGCTTCGCGCACGGCATCAACCGCTACCTGGAGCTGCAGTCCAGCGGCCGCAAGAACGAGATCCGTCTGCACTACACCTCGCGGGTGGACAACAAGGTGTACGTGGAGACCTTCCACTACAGGCTGGCCGACAACCTGTGGCACCACGTGGCCATATCGGTCAGCGGGTCGCAGGCCGAGCTGCTGGTCGACTGCCATCCGCTGTACAAAAGACTGCTGAGGCCGGGCGCTCCCGAACGCAACTTCTCGGAGCCGCAACAGCTGTGGGTGGGACAGCGGAACAAACATTACCACTTCAAAGTAAGTTGGTTTTGGCTTTTCACCGGTTTCATGAAAAAAGTTGATCTTCCGTCTCGGGCCCCTCGTTCTGTAGATCTTTTGCGGCTTGAATGCGAGCGTCCTTACGCGGTTATCTGGCAACTGTCACTAAATCACAAGATCTTTATCCTACTGACTTGTCGCAGCAAACGGAAATGCAACAGCTGTGAATATACAAGATGTTCAACTATCATTACTGCGAATAAATGGTAGAATTATTGAAGGTTGACCTTATCATCACACGCAAATTAATCCATTCCAGTTTCACTGTATTATTAGGTTTGTTCCATCAGCAGTACCTGACTGTCCGTGGACGTCAGCAGCATGCGCATTACGATCTTGGCGTTCCATGAATCGTAATGCGCACGCTGCTGACGTCCACGGATTGTCAGGGACTGCTGATGGAACAAACCTATCATGATTTCTTATGGGCAATAACCTACCCAGCATTTATAATCAACAAATTATTGTGATGAATCTTCAAATTATATTGTTTTTGTTGAAACTGAGAACACAATTATAAAAATTCTTCAACCCACCAGAACTGCACCGAAACTATGTATAAGCCGTAATATGTCGGATTTCGCTTTCTCTTGAATGTGTTTGGCATGAAAAAAATTGAGAAATATACAGCAATATTGACAATAATATCACTCATCAGCGCACGCCACTGCCTGTCAAGCGAGTGACAGCAGATAATAGCTGCGTTTCTTTTATCATATTAACTGAGAATTCTCACTTCAATTGCTAGTTGTGTCTCTCTCCTCCTCATGCAATTCTCGCTTTTTCTCTCTCTAACTGAGGTGGGATTATCTGAGATTTCGCGTAAAAGGAATACAGCTATTAGGTTACCATGCTTACGAATTAACTTGATCAAAACACACAAAGGGGCAAACTTTGTTTCACTCTCAAACAATATCTTCAACTGACCAGACCTCACTTAGAGATATGTACAGTTGGGAGCGAAATGATTCATACGGCACCGCTAGGAAGTCGGCTGGATTTCAGAAATGTTAGCTGCTTGGATCGTTCTTGAATGCCAGTTTTGATTACGATCAATCTGTTAGCAAAACTGGCATTCAAGGACAATCCTAGCAGCTAACATTTTTTAAATCCAGCCGACTTCCTGGCGATGCCGTATGAATCATTTCGCTCCCAACTGTACAGTCGGCACAATTGGAGGCTGCACGCCAAACGTTTTGTCGTGTGATCAAGTCTTTTTGACAACATTTGTCCTCGCATTTGTCACTGTCAGTTCAGTCCGAGGTTCAGTCACAAATATGGCACCAGTATCATCAGAAGCGACTCGTGCTAGAATCATTGGGATGTAGGAGAGCGGCCAGCCTGTCGAACAGGTAGCATAGACGATTGGCACCGGTGTTCGAACGGTTCGGGCTAGGGTAACCCGGTATTAAGAAGAAGGGGAGAAATGTTTTCGCGATCATCGCCAAAAAACTCGCTGACGAAGGAAAACAACGCCAAAGCAAAACACAATGCAATTGCAAATGCAATTAGTGAACAGCCATTTCAAGCTGCTCACGATTTCGTTCGGCACCTTGATCTTCCCAATAGTAGGCAAACGGTGAGACCGTTTGCATGAAATGGGAATACCTACATGGTCGGCGACCGGCAAGAAAACAAGCCCTAACTGATGCGCATCGTGAAAACCGAGTTGAGTAGTTGAGTTTGCTCTTGAACACCTCCAACAACCTCAAGAGTTTTGGAACTCGGTGATATGGACCGATGAGAAAGCGTTTTCTTCTTCTAAGGATGGACGGTATCAAGTTTGGCGACCCGCTAATAGTCCATAATAATATGATCTTCAGTTCGTGATGCCACTGCAAGCCAGTGGGAGAATAAAAATGGGATTTTGGGGGTGGGTCAGTTCAGCGCCGGATCTAGGGGGGATATGCACCGGGGCATATGCACCGGGCGGCAGAATTAAGGGGCGGCAAAATAAGGTCCAATTTCATTTCCATAAAAAAATTGATGAAAGTAAAATTCTGCTCTTCATCTTTCTGTGAAAGTATCAAATAGGTTTCCCGGAAACGGAACATCTTTAAACAATTCGATGCCTCCTATTAATAGAACCTTTTGCGCTACTTTTCAGAAAATCATCAAAAACCTAGATACGCCAGTTTATATACCGGGTAATATGGAGATATGCTAGTCTATATTGTGCAATTTGAGATACGCTAGTTTATAGTGGACTGTTTGAGATACGCTCTAACGGCTCGATACCAAGTTGGGGCTGAGACCGCCGTAAGTGCGGTTACCATAGCAACGGCGGATAACATCCAATCAGATCGCTGTATTTGGCGAGTTACGCCGTCCCAAACTTTGCGCCTGCAACTTGGTATCGAGCCCTAAGACTTGGAAAAGGAGTAGGTACCTAACAAGAAATGTTCTGCAGTACTTGAGCAATTTGTATGTTTTCATACTGTAAAAATGTTCAGGGAAAGCGGGGTATTTTGCTCAAACGGCTTTCTTGAAAAATTGAAAAATTTTCATCTGCGGCGCTACGGCGGGGAGGGGGGAAGGGGGGAGCTTCGCTCCGTAGAGCCCCCTTTGGTTTTTGCGTATCGATGAGGGGGGGGTGGCAAAATTGGATCTTGCACCCCCTAAAAAAAAGCCTAGATCCGGCACTGGGTCAGTTCACATGGTGTGGGAGAACTTGCAGAAATATTGCCAAGAATGAACTCTGCAGAGTATAAAGAAGTCCTTGAAACTGTTCTGTTGCCGTCTATCCGAGCGTTGCATCCTGCAGATCAAATGCCCATCATCAGACTCGTGCAAGAAAACTCTGCCGTGCACATTTCACGAACTACCACACAATGGTTTCAGAAGCACCCTGAAATCGAATCATTACCGTGGCCCCCTACATCGTCTGACTTGAATATTATCGAGAATTTTTGGGGGAAATGGTTCTTTCCTGGACACCGCAATAGGAAAGGAACAGGCAACAACTTGGGGGGCATGTAAAAAGAGTATGGGAAGGCTTACGGGATGATCCGGCATACTTTACCGCATTGTGCAATGCCCTGCCCAGTCGTTCAAATGTTGTTATTGACAATCGGGGTTACAAGACACGGTTTTGATATAGGCGATTGATCTTATTGGGGAAAATGGCCGTTTCGTAAAGGAGTTTTCAGGGAATTAATTGTCAGAAGAGGTGTAAGTTGCCGCAGGCAACGTCGGCTGTTACGTCAATTGGTGGCACGTCAAAACTGTCACTTTGCTGTCTTGTGCAGTCCACTACAAGCAAACTTTTGTTCCTGTGAACCCTTGGGACCCCGTAGGCTCTTTATTGGGTCCCATGGTCATGACCAGCGTCGTCGCAGACCTTCCTCTAAATCATCCATAGCGTCAGTGATCCATAGCTTCCGCCCAAGGAAGAGCAACAGACTGTCACATTCGCACGGAGGGAAACACACAACGCCGTCGACCAGCATTGTAACAAGCCTGCCTGCCAGCCAAGAAAAAATCACCTCGGGCTGGCCGTGCAGAGTCAACCACCACCTACCTTTTTTCTGAACATTTTCTGCTTGGACTTCAGCTGGAGATCCGCATCTTTCATTCTAATAAGCTCGGCGTAGCTACCTTTGTGTTCGGGACGTGAACGTTGTCTTTTTTTGCTGGGGGCGTAGTCTTTCAGCTGCGCACCTCTGGAGCTAGATCTACTACAAGCCTGCTAAATAAGAGACACAAATGCAAACCCATTTTCACATTATTGCTACTTGTCAAATTTCCATGTCAATAATGTGGGTATTGCAGGTATCCACTAGTGCCCACCTAGGCTACTAGACGTCGGAGTATGTGCTCCTCTCAAAAAATTCCTCTACGATCAAGTACCGAGCTCTACACCAGGTGGCGTTTTTCAAATGTAAATCGCCTATTGGTCTGATATTTCTTTGTCATTTTGAACATACATCGTTGATTAATGTTGGTTTTGACAATCAGCAGTGAATCTGTCGCATATCTGTCGTTCAATACCTGACATTTTTTAATTTTTGGGTCGACACAGTCTCATTCACAAGGGTAAGTTCAAGAAAAGTCAAGATTTTGACGTGCAACTTCTAACTGTGCCGACTGTACGGTGGCGACCAAAAGTTTCGGCTTATTTCGATGAAATTGTCTCTTCAGTGAGCCCTCGGATACCCTATATAAAATTTGTCAGAGTACCGTAGTTCTTTCTAGAAATAGCTAGAAAGTGTTGTCCTAAACTGCTATTTAGGAGATTTCTGTTATTTGTAGAGCTCGTAAAGAAGATAAGAGAAGATTATTATGTCCATAGAGTGTATGCAAAGGAAAGCTACAAAAAAGTAAGACTATAATCCAAGAAATCAACTAAAAATTTTCTTTCTAATTTTGAAGCCATTTGCAGTCTTTCCAAAATTTGTCGATTTTGTCCATGATCAACTTCAACTAACCAGATTTCACCACCCACCCAACCCTTCAGTTACCAACATTACCATAACAGGGAGATCTGAATCTGATCTGATCCCCCAGAAGCGGGTCTGCATGTGGTGGTAGGTGGTAGACTTTATCGAGAAATCTTTGGATGTCAAAATGTCCACACCGACTTCGTTGACATAGACGGAGCCTTCAAAAGACAACCTTCGAAATCATAGACTGTGCCTGTGCTGCGCATTCGATCGGCATGGAGTTGTCCACACTTTAGGTGGTCGGATCAAAAACATGCTTTGATTGAGAGCATTTCAAATCACCGCAGGAGACCCTGTAACTAAACTAGAGGTATTGCGAAAACTGTCACAATGTCTGAGTACAATATCCAAAGGCTGGTTTGCCTGGGAGTGACGGGAACAATGAAAACTAGCTCTACACAGCAATGGAAGTGGTGCAGTGTTGTCTCGCTCGATTTGTTTCTGAGGGAGGTGGCGCTAGGCACTACGCTTTGTAAGGAATTGGAATGTGAAGGGAAAGTGAGCCATCACAACTGACTGCTAGGGAAAGCGTTCTAAAAAATACTTCTGCTGCAGGTTGGCTCCCAGTAGAAGGGAGCCTGACCTCCACATTTACACGGACGGTTCCAAAAAAAACCAAGGATCTCTTGCAGGAATATTTTCTGAACAGTTACAATCCGGAAAAGTCTACCTCTGAGAAGCTACACTACAATGTTCCAGACGGGACTGATAGGCGAGATTCACGAAGCAAACCTAGTTCCTGAAAAAAGATCAGAAATCAAACGATGCATATTTTGACAGATATAGCAGGGAGGTAGCCTTGGCAGCTTGCAGAGTAACTTTCGGGATAGTGTGGGAGTGCCACCAGGCCCTGGAACGAATAGCACAGACAAATGTTATCGAACTCATATGGGTTCAAGGCCACAGCGGACATCATGGAAATTAAGAGGCTGATGGACTGGCGCGGACGAAAACTTTACATTGCGAGTCTGAGCAAATTTTACCGCTTACTATGACGGCCGTCAAAAATGTGGTAAAAGAAGAAACAATCAGATGTCATACAGAATGGTAGATGAACATTTTACCTCAATCTTTTCACCATCAGATAGCGACGTCTCTTGATCAGCTTCAGCTGACCACACCACACCTACTGACCAATTTGGCATTAGGCTTTGAGAACTTGGACTCTTGGAACTTGGAGAATATAACAGATCAGCAGAGGTAGATTCTATAAAGATTAATTCAACTCTTTGAAACCTTACATAATTTATAATAATAGTATCAGGGCTCTCTCTACATTCCATGAGAGAATTTGGCCTTCAGAGCGAAAAGTTAGAACTTCCTTACTTTGTCTTCGCTCCCTGTAGCCGCGTACCTTTCACAATAGGCGATTTACATTTAAAAAACGCCACCTGGTGTAGAGTTCGGTACTTGATCGTAGAGGATATTTTTTAGAGGAACACATACTCCGACGTCTAGTAGCCTGGGTGGGCGCTAGTGGATACCTGCAATACCCACATATTGACATCGAAATTTGACAAGTAGAAATAATCTGAAAAGGGGTTTGCATTTGTGTCTCTTATTTCATGTTATGGTTAGCGTATTTAGCAGGCTTGTAGTAGATCTAGCTCCAGAGGTGCGCAGCTGAAAGACTACGCCCCCAGCAGTGCACTACATTGCGGTAAAAAAGGACAACGTTTACGTCGCGAACACAAAGGTAGCTACGGCAAGCTTGTTAGAATGAAAAATGCGGATCTTCAGCTGAAGTCCAAGCAGGAAATCTTTAAAAAAAAGCGAGGAAAAAAGGTAGGTGGTGGTTGACTCTGCAGTCTGCACGGCCAGCCCGAGGTGATTTTTTCTAGGCTGGCACGCTGGGTTGCAAGGTTGGTCGACGGGCTTGTGTGTTTCCTTCCGTGCGGATGTGACAGAGTCTGTTGCTCTTCGTTGGGCGGAAGCTATGGATGATTTAGAGAAAGGTCTGCGACGACGCTGGTCATCAACATGAGGCCCAATAAAGAGCCTACGGGGTCCCAAGGATCCACAGGAACAAAAGTTTGCTTGTGGCGGACTGTACAAGACAGCAAAGTGACAGTTTTGACATGCCACCAATTGACGTAACCGCCGCCGTTGCCTGCGGCAACTTACACCTCTTCTGAAAATTAATTCCCTCCTAAAACTTCCTCGACGAAACGGCCATTTTCCCCAATAAGGTCAATCACCTATACGGAGGGATGTGGTGAGCATCTCGTGGGTACACAATTATTCACGAGGCGACTGGGTAGGCCGCGTTGCTGATTGCTTTCATGAACGACAGCAGAAAAATTAAAAAAATTTAGATATCGTCAGTACCCGGCAATTGAAACTGCGACCTCTGAATTGGCAACCCCTCACTCTAACCGTTATTATAAATTTCAAACTGAAAAATTTATTGGAAATGATTATGGGCCCTTAAAAACGACACTGGTTCAAGAACAATCAAGAACAAAATGAAATTTAGGGCAAAGCACGAAGGAAAAGGATCATATACGTAGGAAATAGGGTAATTCAACCCTGGCAAATGCATCTTATTGCCTGATTACGAAATCACATGATGCAGTCACATACTTCAAGTGAAAATGTCTCTTTTTTATGGAACGCCGTCGTGGACATAATAGAAATTCTCCGAGAGATTTAATTTTTGCACACTTTTATAAAAATCACGCAACTTATTTATAAAATGTACAGATTTATATAAAAATGTTGTGCTTATTTAAAACTATTCTGCACTTATTGACAGAAACAGAGGTGGTTAAAAAAAAACTCGGCGCAAAAGCTACATAAAAGCTCACCTGAAACGTTCTACTCAAAGATTGCTAGAGCCTGCGCGCCGTTGCGGACAATATAAAAACCCCTGTGAAATAATAATTTTTAATCTACTCTGATTGAAATTATTGGACTTATTTATACATTTGCCTTGTTATTTATATAAACTTCAGAACTTAATCTATAAGTTACCCACTTCTCACTCTAACTCTAACCAACTCATTAAAAAATAAATCACTCAGCATGAGACAAATCTCTCACAGGCACCGAGTACCATACACCGCTTGAGAGATTTATTTTCAAGTTAAAGCTTCTGCCGCTAGATGGCAGGAACTGAACTGACGTGAATGGCAGTGGCACTCAAAATACGTTGCCATCCATGCCCTAAATTACAATGAACCGTTGTTAATAAGCCCTCTGGTTAATAAAATAACCGTACCTACCGTAGGTTCCTAACTCTAGCTCTTGTATGATGTACGAGCCCGGTTTCACATCAGCTGGCCCAGATGAGGACATTTCACTTTTCTTTTCCAAATAACTACGGGATGCCCCCATGATACTTACGGGTGCCCCGGAGTATCAGTGCGGAAACTTGTCAATCAATAAAGAATAAGAATACAAGTACTTAGACTGATGAAAAAAATATATTTGGGAAAAGTAAAATAACGGATATACAATCCTTCGAATTTGGGTTGAAAAATCGATTTTTTATCATAACTTTCAAACCGCTCCCCCGATTTTGCTTAACTCAAAAAGAGCGACACTTCTGACATAACCCTCTATGGCTAGAAACCGATTTAGCTAGGAAAAAAACTATTTGGAGGAAGGTTTCCATATTTCATCACGAATTTATTTTCTTCGCTGGCCCTGGAGATTGAATCCCAGAATATGTTCGAAGGTACTAACATGTAGTGAATATGACGAAAAACAGTACCTATTCCAAAATATTTCAACCAAGATCATTTTCACATATTTATTCGCCTCATACGCAACTTTTCTAGAAATTGCACTTTTAATGATGGGCCAACTGAATAACTGATGTGGGGCGGGGCTCGTAGATAATATGGGTAGACAATATTTAAATAAAAAAAACACCAGATGAATATTTCTGCCATATTGGATCAAGATGCATCAGGTATAAAATCAACTTTTTGACATTTTTTGAGGTTAGATACGACAACTTCGGCATTTTTTGACCGATTCACTTCAAATTTGATATTGACATGAAGATGTGAGATTGAATCGATATGCATCGGTTGAAATTGACTTTTCGACTATTTTTGAGGTAACAATCACTAACTTCACCATTTTCGACCGATTCACTTCCAATTTGAAACCAGAGAACATTTTTACCATTGAATTGATACGCATCGGGTTGAATCGACTTTTTGACGTATTTTGAGGTTAGATACGACGACTTCGCCATTTTTCGACCATTCACTTCAAATTCAAAACCAACAAACATTACTAGCTATTGGATCCATTTTCATCGGTCAAAATCGACTATTTGATATTTTTTGAGGTTAGATACGACAACTTGGCCATTTTTGGACTGATTTGTCTTTTTGAGATAATCTCTTTCCAAGATTACATCTTGTAGAGATTTTGTCATTGTGGATTACGACCCCAATTGGCACAGTGGCTATTCAAGTATAATATTCTTGAATAGCATGAATTATATCGAAAATTGAGCCTTTAATCAAAATCTTTCAAGAGGAACTTTTTCTAAATTGGATAAGAAATCTGAAAATGCATTCCACTTTGATATACAGGGTGTTTCACTTTCTTTTGTCAATATTTCAGGAGATGGTATAGAGCATTGAAAAATAAGTAATTTCACCCAAAAAAAAAAACAAAAAAATTTTTTTTTTCCAATAAATGGAAAATTGAATATTACCAATTTTAAAAAATGGGACAGAAGTCTATATGACCAGCTTATAGGTATACATCAACTTACTTTGTGTACCTTTGGTCAAAATCCAATGAATAAATTTGAAGTTTGACAAAAAAACATTTCCAAAACTCAATTTTTGGAATCTTTATTACATTCGGCGGTCACTTTTTCAACTGTTGAGTGAAACGGAGATTCAAAATTATTGCGGCCGCGAAGAAAAAAAATGACTGTCTTATTTCTGGGAATAGCAGGCCTTCCATTTGGCTCCTGATTGTTTTTCATTCATGACAATATTGGCAATAAAACTACTAAGTTGCACTTCGATATCTTGAAAATTCACTGATTTACCGAGAAAAAAAAAATTCAGATGAAAATTCAGTCTCTCTTGAATTTTCCAGAAACCGCTCAAGATTTTTCAAAACCGTTGACTCTTCCTTGATGGGTAATATATTGTGAATGTATGTGCCTATTCACGTGAATCCGTCTGGTTTGGTTAATGATATACGAATTTTTTACTTTTTTTCTATACGACACCCTGTATACGACGCCTGCATTGCTTGCGACTGTGGCTCCTGATCTTAATCGCTCAAACATGGTCTTGGCAACAGGTATGCCAAGTGGCATTGCTCTTTAAAAAAGTGAAGGGTATTATACCCTAACTTCCGGACTATTGTTGGTTTTAAATTTGAAGTGAATGGTCGAAAAATGGCGAAGTCGTCGTATCTAACCTCAAAATACGTCAAAAAGTCGATTTAACCCGATGCGTATCAATAGGTCCCTTCGTTTCGGTTTTTTTGAGTGCGCATGTCTGGCGCGAATTTCATAGTTTCGTACACCGATATTGAAAATTAACACTAAAAAATATTGTAGTGCACCTAAAATTCCACAAATAATTTATTTGAATGTTAGATACCATTTTTTATATTCAGAGGAAATGTTTCATTGGAATTAAGTTCAATGATCATTTGTGGAAGTTCAGGAACAACGAAAATGGCAACAGCGCTCAAAACAACAAGACACCGGCGCCAACGGTCACTTGTGACACTTATGATCACACTTCTCGTTCCTACCTGACCTACATTTCATTTGCTCATGTTTTGACGAAAGAACACAGCTTGTTAAAAATGGCTGTACCGAGAAGGAAGTTCAAAGAAGCTACGAAGACATGCATTCACGGTATGTGCAAAAGTAACAGCCAGGGACCAGTTGTTGGTCAGGCGGCTAGACAGAGCATGCAGCGTTGCCATTCAACTGACAGGTGTACGAAAGTTTTCAAAATTTGGAGCCTTCAAGCATGCGCACCTGCCCAAACGAAGTAGCCTATTCAATGGTAAAAATGTTCTCTGGTTTCAAATTGAAAGTGAATCGGTCGAAAATGGTGAAGTTAGTGATTGTTACCTCAAAAATAGTCGAAAAGTCAATTTCAACCGATGCATATCGATTCAATCTCACACCTTCATGTCAATATCAAATTTGAAGTGAATCAGTCAAAAAATGCCGAAGTTGTCGTACCTAACCTCAAAAAATGTCAAATAACCAATTTTAACCAATGAAAATTGATTCATTGGCTAGCAATTTTTGTTGGTTTCAAATTTGAAGTGATTGTGTCAAAAATGGCAAAGTCGGCGTATCTAACCTCAAAAAATGTCAAAAGTCGATTATATATCTGATGCATATACACCTACCCCACCGCGATATCAACTCGTGAGCCCGCTGCGTGCGCCGGTGGCATGGGGAAATTTTGCTTGAGGTTTGAACATAATTGGCTATTGTGGTAGTAGGTTATTGTTCAACTTATAGTAGACTAAACTATTCATTTTCTGTTGATTGTTTACAAATGTTGCTCTATTGTTAATGGTTATGGGAAGCCATTTTTAAGGTTAATTTTCAGTTTTAACTGATGAGTGTCATACATTTTATCCTGCATACCATATAGCCATAATTATTGATAATTTTAGTTATTACCAGTTTTCACTATGGTTTTCAAGTGTTCCATAATGCATTGCAACAGCGCAATGACGAATGTGAAACTAGACAATTGACACTGACAGTAGATAATACACCGATGCCCGTCAGACTTGCCAACCTCAATTTTGTATATAGTTATATTGCGTGCGCACTGGGTCCAAAAGTTCCCGACGGGATAGGTGTATTAATCCAATGGTAGAAATAGTATATTACATAACAAGCAACGAAAGTGATACTTTTCGCATGAGTGTGAAAAATTGCGCACGAGCGCTAGCGAGTGCGGTAATCACACGAATGCAAGAAAAGACACTTTCTTGCGAGTTGTGTACACTATTTTTCCTTCGACCGACCTATTTTCCCTATCCGACGTCTGCTCATTGACGATCGAAATATCAAAATACTTGTCAGAGGTCAGAGGCGTCACTTACCGATACTACTTACTGATATCCTATTTTCTAATGTATATTCCCGAATTTTATATTGCCATTTTTCCATTTTTAAGTAAATTAAATTAAATTACCGAAAAACAGATGAAGTTCCTCCTATTTTGAGAAATTTCACAACAACCGGCAACGCTGCTCGACATTGACAGTTGCCAGGGATTTTTAAATATTTTTCCTACGACCACCCATGAAAACGTTACTTTCTGTACGGTATAGTAGGCGCGAAACTTGCCAATTGCAAACGCTGTGCGCGAAAGTAAAAATATCGTCACTAGTGCCTTTTGCTTTCGCTTTTCAGTGCCTACTTTGGATATGTCAAACATAGTTACATGGCAAACGAGCTTCCATTATTCAGCATTTGGAGGGCGTCCTTCGGCCACATACTTTCCTGGGCATGCCACTGATGCTTTCTCGCCCTCAGTATAGGTGGTCGTTGTTCAAAGTCAAGAACTTCCAGTATTCAATAAATGATAGAAATCAAATCGCGTGAGAATGTTGGCAGAATCCGTGACATGGAAATCAAGAGGGATTAAAATAATTTAGTTTTAGTAAATTGATAAATCTGAACAAAATATCTAAAAATCCCTGGCAACTGTCAATGTCGAGCAGCGTTGCCGGTTGTTGTGAAATTTCTCAAAATTGGAAGAACTTTATCTGTTTTTATGTAATTTAATTTTGTTCACATGAAAATGGAAAAGTGGCAATACAACATTCGGAAATATACATTAGAAAATAAGATGTGAGTAGATCGGTAAGTGACGCCTCTGACAAGTATTTTGATATTTCGATCGTCAATGAGCAGACGTCGGATAGGGAAAATAGGTCGGTCGAAGGAAAAATAGTGTACACAACTCGCAAGAAAGTGTTTTTTCTTGCATTCGTGTGATTACCGCACTCGCTAACGCTTGTGCGCAATTTTTCACACTCATGCGAAAAGTATCACTTTCGTTGCTTGTTATGTAATATACTATTGTTCATATTTATCAAGTTATACTAAAACTAAATTATTTTAATCCCTCTTGATTCCAATGTCACGGATTCAGCCAACATTCTCCCGCGATTTGATTTCTATTATTTATTGATTACTGGAAGTTCTTGACTTTGAACAACGACTACCTACTGAGGGCGAGGAAGCATCAGTGGCATGCCCAGGAAAGTATGTGGCCAAGGGACGCGCCTCAAATGCTGAATAATGCAAGATCGTTTGCCATAGAACTATGTTTGACATTATCCAAAGTAGGCATTGAAAAGCGAAAGCAAAAGGCACTAGTGACGATATTTTTACTTTCGCGCACAGCGTTTGCAATTGGCAAGTTTCGCGCCTACTATACCGTACAGAAAGTAACGTTTTCGTGAGTGGTCGTAGGAAAACATTCATTTGATGTTTTCTTTAGATTGCATCACTTGATTAAGTACAACTAGATTGAAAATTTCCGCGGCTATTGCTGTGGTAGCTCCTCGGGTACCTCAAACCCGAGCTCAAACCTGTAAAGGTGTGTTCAGACCTTTCTACAATGTAGTCCAAGGGAATCGTGACAATATTTGTTCGTTTCAAATTTGAGATGAATCGATCAAAAAATTATCAAGTTATCGATTCTAACCTCAAAAATCATTGGAAAATCGATTTCAACCCATGCATATCGATTCAATGGTAAAACTGGGTATTGTTGCCAAATTTGAGGTGACTTGATCAAAAAATTGCAAAGTTGTCGTACTAACCTCAAAAAATGTCAAAAAGTTGATTTTATACCTGATGCATCTTGATCCAATATGGCAGAAATATTCATCTGGTGTTTTTTTTATTTAAATATTGTCTACCCATATTATCTACGAGCCCCACCCCCCATCAGTTATTCAGTTGGTCCATCATTAAGAGTGCAATTTCTAGAAAAGTTATGAGGCGAATAAATATGTGAAAATGATCTTGGTTAAAATATTTTGGAATAGGTACTGTTTTTCGTCATATTCACTACATGTTAGTACCTTCGAACATATTCTGGGATTCAATCTCCAGGGCCAGCGAAGAAAATAAATTCGTGATGAAATATGGAAACCTTCCTCCAAATAGTTTTTTTCCTAGCTAAATCGGTTTCTAGCCATAGAAGGTTATGTCAGAAGTGTCGCTCTTTTTGAGTTGAGCAAAATCGGGGGAGCGGTTTGAAAGTTATGATAAAAAATCGATTTTCCAACCCAAATTCGAAGGATTGTATATCCGTTATTTTACTTTTCCCAAATATATTTTTTTCATCATAGTGGACGTGGTACAACCGAAATAGGGAATATAAGTTGCAAATGATGATAAAGGCAAACCACTTTTCAGAGTTACAACTGAGGCCTAAATAAACGATTTGACCCGCAGTGCTTTTCTTTTCGTCCCTTAGGATTTGAATAGCGCCCTTTTTTCAAAATGGCGGACTTTATCTAGGGGCAGAAGGTATCGAATAGCCTAGTGATGTCCAGCTTAGTAGAAATATATGGGGCTATGTCTCAATCGGTTTCTGGGACATCAAATACTATTTAAAAAAATGGTGGAACATTGTCATACACTGCAGGCAAATTTGGTGGAGGCGCCAAAAGGAATTTAGTACTGTCATAAGAGAATTGCTGTAACATTTTTATTTTTCAACCGATTTTAATACAAGACATCTCATTTTGTAGAAAAATGAATTCTTCTTGTTACCTTGTACCTTCCATTCAAGAAGACATTGAGGAATGTTGAGGAAAAAATTAAAAAATAATTTGAAAAAAAAAAAGATTTTTTTATTTTTTTATTTTCATGAAAATTGCCTCATTTGTAGATTTTGATGTGCCCTTTCTAAATTTGCACTTTTCCGATTGCTATCTTTGCAGCACGCGCCGTCATATTGAATAAATGATGTCTGAAAAGGAGTTTTTGACAATATCTGAATTTTGGCCTTTGTGACATTAAAATGTTTATATACATATGAAAGCACGTTCAATCCTCCTCAGTTTGACACCTAAACCAGCTCTATGCGACCCGCGGTTCTTGAGCTAGACCTTCTGGAAATATCAATTTTCGGTTCCAGAAGAATAAAAATCACCTCTTGGGGCTGTGCCAGGGCCACCAATGTTCATGATTTGTGATAAATGACGACTCGTTATTGATGGGTAACTAAATTAAGACATGGTGGTGATCCAGTGGTGAAATCCGGTAGGCGCGGTCACTATTTAACACCGGAAATTGATACTTCCGGAAGCTCTAGCTCAAGAACCCCGAGTCGCACAGAGATGATTTAGGTGTCAAATCGTGGAGAATTGAATGTAGTTTCATACGTATGTGAACATTTTATTCTTGCATGGACTAAAATTCAGATATTGTCAAAAACTTCTTTTCAGATATCATTTTTTCAAGATGGCGGTGCGCACTGAGAAGATATAAATCGGAAAAGTGCAAATTTAGAAAGGGCACATCAAAATCTACAAATGAGGCAATTTTTATGGAAATAAAAAAATAAAAAAAATCTTTTTTTTTCAAACTAATTTTCAATTTTTTTTTTCACATTCCTCAATGTCTTTTTCCATGAAAGGTATAAGATAACAAGAAGAATTTACTTTTCTACAAAATTAGATGTCTTGTGTTAAAATCGGTTGAAAAATAAAAATGTTACAGCGATTTTCTTATGACCGTACTAAATTCATTTTGGCGCCTCCACCAAATTTGCCTGTGACAGATGTCAATGTTCCACCATTTTTTTAAATAGTGTTTGATGTCCCAGAAACCGATCGAGACATAGCTCCATATATTTTAACAAAGCTGGACATCACCAGGCTATTAGATACCTTCTGCCCCTAGATAAAATCCGCCATTTTGAAAAAGGGGCGTCATTCAAATCCTAAGGGACGAAAAAAAAAGCACTGCGGGTCAAATCGTTTATTCAAGTCCTAGTTACGAACCTGCAAAGTGGTTTGGCTTTATCATCATTTGCAACTTGTTTTTTCCTACCACGTCCACTATCAAGTCTAAGTACTTTAGTTGCAGCGGTACGCTAGCAAAATGACCCTGATTCTGCATTTTGTGATACTGCAATGAAATTTGGCATATGTAAACTACGTAGAATTTCAAGTGATTTGACCCGCAGCACTCAAAAATTTGTCCATTAGGGGGCGACTGGGGGCCCCTCCAAATTTCAAGATGTCAAAATTTTTACCATGCACCATTCAGTACCGCCCTATCTACCGTACAGGACCTGAACAACTTTGTTCTTGACCATCATAACATTTTTCGTCATGTCAATTCCATTCTTCTTACAGAAAAAAATTATTTCTTTGTCTGGTCAACAAGTCGAGAAATATATTTTTTTTTTGGACCACAAATAGATAGTTGAGTCGTTTTTGTGTGATCATCGATAAATCCGCATCCCCTTGATTCATTTATGGAAACAAGTTTTGCTGTTCTATTCTTCAACGAAGGGGTGACCTCAACTTACCATTATTTTCAACATCACCTATTTCAATGTTTTATCCCTAAAAATATGATTATTATTGTACTAATATATAGCTTGAAGTTTCTTCAACGGTGTGGATGATGAAACGGCCTCAGATTCCACCTGGAAGCCGTGCATAATAATTTTTCTGCAAGGCCGTCAAATTTGGCATTTTTTATTTTCTACCGGGAGCGGCCAAAATGTCAATACACACCACTCCGCCCAAGAGCACCGGTTGCGGTACTTTCGCACCAACTCTCATTTCAGTATCACAAAATGCAAAATTGTTAGGCGTGAATATCGTTTTCCGCTAGAGCAAACCGGTGCTCTTGGGCGGAGTGGTGTGTATTGACATTTTGGCCGCTCCCGCTAGAAAATAAAAAATGCCAAAGGACCCCGCACGATTCTTATGGAAAATGGCTCCCGGTTAAATTCTCTGAATTTTTGATATGTTGTAGCTCATGAGATACTAATCAAATACCGTGAACCCCATACTCAAATAATGGACAGTTTTTCACTCACAGGGGGTTGAAGTTGGAGGTTTTGACGGCTTCAAAATAATATTATTACGGTAATAAAAGCTTTTTATTTGGTTTCTCTTCATGTTGTGCTTCATGCTAAATGTATTTATTTGACAGAAAAATATCAACCCCCTCCTCCACCCCCAACCCCTATCTACCATCATAAAATTCGAGATTACTCCCAAAAGCCCTGCGGGTGGCTTCTGTGATTTAAATTATGAATTTTGACATGAAAATTATTTTCCACCCCTAATGTTGGAAATTTGAATATTTGAGGGCATAAATAATGAACTTCAGTCCCCTGTAGAACAAAAACCGTTCATAGGAATAAGTTTTGGCATGAAAACTTTTTGTTCAGTAGAATTAGAAGCACCCAATACCAAAAATTCAGCCAAATTAACCGAGGAAAATTGGAAAATCGGCACCCCAACATTAGGGGTGGAAAATAATTTTCATGTCAAAATTCATAATTTAAATCACAGAAGCCATCCGCAGGACTTTTGGGAGTAATCTCGAATTTTATGATGGTAGATAGGGGTTGGGGGTGGAGGAGGGGGTTGATATTTTTCTGTCGAATAAATACATTTAGCATGAAACACAACTTGAAGAGAAACCGAATAAAAAGCTTTTATTTACGTCAGAATATCATTTCTGAGCCGTCAAAACCTCCAACTTCAACCCCCTGTGGGTGAAAAACTATCCATTTTTTGAGTCTGGGCTTCACGGTATTTGATTAGTATCTCATGAGCTACAACATATCGAAAATTCAGAGAATTTAACCGGGAGCCATTTTCCATAAGAATCGTGCGGGGTCCTTTGACGGTCTTGCAAAAAAATTATTATGTACGGCTTCCAGGTGGAATCTGAGGCCGTTTCATCATCCACATCGTTTAAGAGAACTTCAAGCTGTATATTAGTATAACAATAATTAAACTTACCGGGGTAAAACATTGAGAAAGGTAACGTTGAAAATAATGGTAAGTTGAAGTCACTCCTTTGTTGAAAAATAGCACTGCAAAAGTTTTCTTTTCATAAATGAATCAAGGGGATGCGGATTTATCGATGATTGCACAAAAACTATTTAACAATCTATGTGGGTCCAAAAAAAAAAATTTTTCAATTTGTTGACCAGGCAAAGAAATAATTTTTTCTCTATAAGAAGAATGGAATTGACATGACAAAAAATGTTATGATGATCAAGAACAAAGTTGTTGAGGTCCTGTACGGTAGATAGGGCGGTACTGAATGGCGCATGGGAAAAATTCAGACATCTTGAAATTTTGAGGGGCCCCCAGTCGCCCCCTAATAGACAAATTTTTCAGTGCTGCGGGTCGAATCACTTGAAATTTTATGTAGTCTGCATCTGCCAAATTTCATTGCAGTATCATAAAATGCAGAATCAAAAAGCGTACCGCTGCAACTACTTGTATTCTTATTCTTTATTGATTGACAAGTTTCCGCGCTGATACTCCGGGGCACCCGTAAGTGTCATGGGGGCATCCCGTAGTTATTTGGAAAAGAAAAGTGAAATGTCCTCATCTGGGCCAGCTGATGTGAAACCGGGCTCGTACATCATACAAGAGCTAGAGTTAGGAACCTACGGTAGGTACGGTTATTTTATTAACCAGAGGGCTTATTAACAACGGTTCATTGTAATTTAGGGCATGGATGGCAACGTATTTTGAGTGCCACTGCCATTCACGTCAGTTCAGTTCCTGCCATCTAGCGGCAGAAGCTTTAACTTGAAAATAAATCTCTCAAGCGGTGTATGGTACTCGGTGCCTGTGAGAGATTTGTCTCATGCTGAGTGATTTATTTTTTAATGAGTTGGTTAGAGTTAGAGTGAGAAGTGGGTAACTTATAGATTAAGTTCTGAAGTTTATATAAATAACAAGGCAAATGTATAAATAAGTCCAATAATTTCAATCAGAGTAGATTAAAAATTATTATTTCACAGGGGTTTTTATATTGTCCGCAACGGCGCGCAGGCACTAGCAATCTTTGAGTAGAACGTTTTAGTTGAGCTTTTATGTAGCTTTTGCGCCGAGTTTTTTTTAACCACCTCTGTTTCTGTCAATAAGTGCAGAATAGTTTTAAATAAGCACAACATTTTTATATAAATCTGTACATTTTATAAATAAGTTGCGTGATTTTTATAAAAGTGTGCAAAAATTAAATCTCTCGGAGAATTTCTATTATGTCCACGACGGCGTTCCATACTTTTTAATGCTTCTTTATGTTTCGAATTCTCGGCAGAACAAACGGATCAGTGCGGCGCCACGCCAGATTTTATTATGGATATTATACGGCAGAAATTCTCTGCGACACAGCCCATAAAATTCCCGCTACCGCGAAATAAAATTATACAGAACGCTTTATTCGGCATTGCAAACACGCACAAATTTTCTATCGAATTCTAGACATTTTTTCAGCCCGGAACCCCAAGCAAGGTAGCTTTAAGTTTTTAAATTGAAAATAACACTTTTAGGGCAAGTTTTTCCATCCCTGAGAATCCTGAGATGGGTTAACTTTTCCCAGAAGTTGTAGTACGCCATGAAAACGATAATTGGTGAAACATAACTTTCTTGTGGCATTATTAGCTCAATAGCTATTTTATTATCAAGGAAATGGAAACACTGGTGCTTAGTGTTATAAAGTGTTGCCCAAGGACTGGAAAACCAGTGTCATCACCTGAAAAGTGTAAGAACCTAATTGGGAAAAAAATGTCTGGACCGGAAGTAAGCAATATTACGACATCCGATTTAGCGAAAAAGCCGCTTTGCTTAGCTATTTCGCCGGTACCTATACTCCACGAGAATGAACGTGACGCATGCAATATGTTTTCAACACGATCGTTTCGAAACAAAACAAAATGAACAACGCAACGATTTCCATAATTTCGCTTTTTTGCGTTCATTCATTGAAATTTCGGTATGTGCTTTCCTTTTCCCGACACGAAAGGCATATCTAATTGAGAACGAGACTGACCGCCATCAGCCGCAGTGAACGAAAGCATTTTCTGTTGCGAAAGGACGTGTTGGATTAGTCAGATGGGGATGAAACGTGCAGCAGGATTGACTCTGATTTTATCGCTACTTGCATGGGCCCAATAAAACGAGTGCGTATATTACAGGGGGTTGGAAACCCCGGGGATAGATAATGAGGTCTGTGTGTGGGGGGTCGAAAGGCTGATTAATTCCGGGGCGTTAAATATGTTTGGAGTGGACATACGAAAAATTTACCGGGAACCATTACGAGTATAGTTATAGTTTCAGTGTTATAAATGAAGACGTTTATATTTTCCTGGAAAACGCCCCATTATTCATGTAATTTCACGTCATCTAATGCCTAATGAGTTCCGATAAGCCTCGGATCGATCACCACAATTTTTTCACACGATTCCCAGTCAATGTACGACCTTCGTTTCAATTAACATTTACGTCCCTCACCGCTACGTGGCAGCGCACAATACAGTTTTTTGTACTTTTTTTTCACCAGCTGCTAGAGATTGGGAGTTTCAGACTTTCAGAGTTCCTTAAACTTTTGATCACGCTAAAGATAATATGAGTTATACCTTATAGGCCATACGATACAGCATTCAAAAATAACGATAGTGGGGAAAAGCGGATGAGCCTGGAAAAAATTGTACTCCATCTTTAGTTTGCACCTCCAAAACAATATTCTTACCTCCTGATTTTGCGCCATCATGCGGCCTCCGCTAAGGTGACCACGAAGAAAAACAGAAAAAAAGCATCTTTGAGAACATTCGCGATTATCTTTCGCTGGGTTCACTTAAGGCCTTTTGGGCAACGAGTTCTGTGATATGAAATTAAGCAGAATAATTTCTCTACAGAAACGCATTTTTTTTTTCGGACTCAATTGCAGAATTACAGGCAGAAGAACTGGAAGAACGCTTGTAGAATACCCTTGCTCACCCGAAAATGCTTGTAAGTAACTTTACGTACATCGCAACAATCAGAGATTGACAGCAAAAGAACTTTCGATAAAATTGTAAGTTGTAAAAATTCATAATTTTGGTTGGACCAATCTAGCTCTCGGGATCAATAAATCGAACTGTCTATAGGCATCCCCACAATCAAACTGATGACAAAACTCCTGGAGAATAGCTTTTCATTCTTCTTGGACTATATTCACCCAACTAATCCAAATTGTCAATCTACTTTTCATTTTATTTTAATTCAAAATTCATCCCACTCCATATTTCATGCTCTATCGGATAACGGTGGTCACTCCATTCTCTCCCTCACTGCGGTGGTTTCTTAAAAACTCATCGACGACTTAAGCTCAATGTGCTCTAGCATTGACCACGATATCCCTTATGCACAGATTCATATACAGAGTGGCACAACGAAAACAGAACAGAACAAAACAGAACATTTTTTCGAAAAAAGCTCAGACAGGTCGATTTTTAGCGCACTTCTCCAAACAGGAAGGCGCTTTTGTCCTCGCTTTGTCCGTCCGTCCGTCCGTCCGTTCGTCCGTCACAGCATCTAGTCCTAGACGAAAAGGTTTTTGCGAAAATTTTTTACTCCATTGGGTAGCTCATGACCTTGTATCCCGAACCAAGAAAAATCTTGACGAAATAATAATAAACAATGACAATAATAACAATTTAGTATGACGCGGCATCGCCGTTGAATGCTGCATTTCAGAAGCCGACCTGATCTCGAAAGTTATCACATGCGAGGAAGTACCCGATCTTATCATTTTACCATAATACATATGCGGAGTTATATTTAGAGGATGATTTGAACTTTATTTTAATGAAAATTTCACATCGGTGCGAGGTGCCGATTAGTAGTTATTAATTTTTGAACATGACTCCGAAACTACGGCTCGGCCGCAAATGATTTATTCGTTGCTTGCTGGTGCTTGATATCCTTTCCTCCGAACAAAACGAAATTCAATACAGAAAATATTTCAACTCAAATGGGTAGCTCATGGCCTTGGTACGCGAATCAAGAAAAATTTTGCCGAAATAATCATGAACAATTACAAAAATAACATTTTGGTGTAGGGCGGCTTCGCCGATCAAGTGCTGGCATTCGCGGTAAGATGTAGAAAGTTGCGATATGCAGGCAACTACAATTTCTTAATGAAATACATCACTGCATGTACGGCATTATATTTAGAGAACAATTTGAACTTTCTTTTGACAAAAACCCCACTTCGATCCGACCGTTGGGTCAATTGTTATCAATTTTTGAAAACGACCGCAAAGCCACGGCTCGGCGCATATTACACGACCCTACAAATTTAAAATCAGACGTGCCGAAATAGTAATTGAACATTTTGAAATAGCCAATACTAGGTACCTGAAGGATAATGGCACTCAAATTACGAAAGATGTTCGCTCAATAACAAAAAAAAAGTAGGTAGGTATCACTAAAAATCATGTGACAAGGCTACCATTTTTTCGGTTTTTCGGTAAAAAAGAAATGTTCCAATTCAAAAGTGAACCCGATATTAGTGTTCAGGGGGTCGAAATCAGTTGGAGAACATTTTTTTATATAAGTAACAGAATGACGCTTATGTGGCCGGTCTGTCTGTCTGTCTGTCTGTCTGTCTGTCTGTCTGTCTGTCTGTCTGTCTGTCTGTCTGTCTGTCCGAGTCCGTGCAGAAATTAAGACGCTGTACTCCTTCTCGAGAATTGAAACAAGAGTCTTGGAACTTTTTTACGATTAATAGCTGATGTCCCCAAGGGTGGCCAATGGGCACTATTTTTGTTATCCATACATCGTTATCATTATCTAAAAAAACAGAGATCTCCTGTGCACTTCGATGAAGTTGAACTTCTCCTCGGGAAATAAAGCTACAGCCCTTGAAGATTGAACTTTATCCGGTGGATAGCTTAGGTCCTCAAGGACCAAATAGGCAGGTTGGCTTTCATAATTCGGCCGCCATCTTGGCTGCCATATTGAAATTTCTTATTAGTGGAACGATTGTCATGAAACTTGAAACTTACCCTTGTCTAGTACGATCATTCTTATTTTCAAGCCAAATTTCATGATTGCCCCACCATCTTGGCCGCCATATTGAAATCTCTTATAAGTGGAAGGATTTTCATGAAACTTGAGAGTTACGCTTGTCTCGTACGATCATTCCTATTTTCAAGCTGAGTTTCATAATTCTGCCGCCATCTTGGCTGCCATATTGAAATCTCTTCTTAGTGGAACGATTTTCATGAAACTTGGAACTTACCCATTGTCTAGTACGATCATTTTGATTTTCAAGCCGAATTTCATGATTCTGTCGATATTTTAGCCGCCATATTGCAATTTTTTGCCCAAGACGGTAGAACCCTAATCACTTAACATCTTGCGTTCACTAATCCTCCAAAAAGGAAGTGCGCTACTGAGCCTCATGCCCATGAGGCATATTCGCTTGTTATATCGATGGGGACATCTGAAACATACATTGGCAAATTTCTATCTTCAGCCCCCCTCACTCCTACCCACCTCAACTTTAGAATTTTGAATGACTCCATCTACTTTGCAATACATCAAATCAAAGTAAATCAAATTCTTTTTCTGAAAAAAATATTTTCAAAATTTTCAACTCCACCCCTTATCTTCCTAAATTTCTCCGACTGTCCCATTTTATATCCTCGACCCCTCAATTCTCTTCAATTTAATCAGAGTCATCCTAAATAGCATCAAAGGAGAAAATTTTTGGTGGAGAAAAGTGTTATCCAAATTCACCCCTTCCCTCTCGCCCACCCCAACTTCAAAACTTAACAGACACCACCTACTTTGTGATTTATTGGATAAAAGGAAATTGATTTCTCTTTCTGAAAACAATTTATTCAAAATTTTCAACCCCTCTCTTGATAAATTAAACACTCAGAGTATTTTAGAGGAAAAGGGGGCTTTTTGAAGATTCTGAAATTATTTTATTCAGGAAGAGAATTTAATTCCCTTCGATTTGATGTATCACAAAGTAGGTAGTGTCATTTTAGATTTTGAAGTTGAGGTGGGGGAGTGAAGGGGTGAATTTGGGTGGCACTTTTTACGCAGAAAATTTTCTCCCTCGATGCTGTGCAGGATGACGTTGACTGTACTGAAGAAAATTAAGAGATCAAAAATATTAGATTGGAAACTCTGACAATTTTAAGAAGAAGGGGGTGGGGTTGAAAATCATAGAAATATTTCTTCAGGAATAGAATTTAATTTTCTTCAATTTGATGTATCGCAAAGTGCGTGGTGTCATTTGAAACTTCAAAGTTGGGGTGGATGGGGGTGAAGGGGCTAAATATAGAAATCCGCCAATGCATGTTTCAGATGTCCCCCTAAATATAAAAATCTACCTGCTCGAGTTTTTTTCAAAAAAAATAGGTGAAATGCCCGAAAACCCCTCTGTTCTGTTTTCGTTGGGCCACCTTGTATATCTTTTAACATTATTAAATACTCTGCTCTTTCTAAATCACCAGTTTATTTCTTCCCTTCCTGCTTATTTCACTCCACCCGGTCACTGCTCCACCTCCAAACCCACCCTTGCCTCCGTGGTTTTCTTTCATACATCTTTCATTCCTTCTCCGTCATACCAAAACCCTTCTATCTGATCTAAACAAATCATACCTACTTTCATCCAGTGCCGGATTATACGGATGGCTAAGGCTAAGCGGGTCTATAGACTTGGGGCGCAATAAGGCTTTGGGGGGCACAAAACAAGCTAATGACGCCTCGTTTGAAAAACAAATCGTTTGCGGTGCTTTCAAGCTCTCACTAGTCACAATGTGTAGTGTTCGCTTTGCCAGTAGGTGAATTGTTTTTTATCTAAAAATACCATGCCACCAATCAGCTGAGGCGCCTTTTTTGCGAAAAATTCGAATAATCCGGCACTGCTTTCATCCGTAAACAAACACCTACTAACTCCACTTAGCTATTCTCCAAGGTTGGTATTAATTGTTTACCTTATGCCCTCTTCTAATGGCCCGAAGGGTCGATTTTAAAAGTAGGCAAGCAGCCAGTCTTCTGACATTAAAACTCAAAACCATGTAGGTACGTAGTCGATTTTCAACTGTTTGGTCCGATGGATTGATTCCTATTGGCGAGTAACATTACCGATGGTGGCGCTGCTGATGCGCTTCGCATGTAAACAAACATGTCGGATAGGGCACCGATTGTTGCCCGCGCGTTCAAAAATCTTATCAGTAGTAAGCGTTTTTTAATGTCCTCCAGACGTGAAACGTGGTTAATTAGTACCTATTGCGGTGGAACTCGAAATGGCAGAAGCGAATTGAGTGTTATGAAGGTTTTCAATCACTGGATGGCCTCAAGCCTCAACGTTATGTTATTTCATTTGATGAACTGAAAATGTTTAACCATGTTAAGAAAGGTTAATTGCTATGAAATTTGCTGGAGATCCGAGTCGGGAATAAGACACAAACCTGGAGACTCCGACTCAGGGGTGAGACAGAAACCCGTAGATACAAATGGTGGAGGAACCGTTCGAATTAGCTAAACTGCTGGACTTTGAGGGCTGAATTTCAAGTCAGCGACGCAACTTGTGCCACTCATTTGCGGCATCGATAAGGTAATCATCGCGTCGGATTTTGTTATGCTGCCATAGTGACTGGACTTACGCTATACACTTGCGCGGGCGTATCTCCAACTTGAAATCGAGGCCCTAGAGCTCTCCCATGTGAATGAAACTTGATGATGATACAGCCGAAAAAGCGATTGAAAAAACAGTGATACAGAGCGATAAAATACTCAATTGCTCGAGTTGGCGTACGATGCTCACTTTTTTCCTAAACGGGCGAATCATGAACGTGTGTTTGAAAAAAAATTGAGCATCGTACGCCAACTTGGCAAACGAGTATTTGATCGCTCGTTATAATTACCAGTATAATTATCCGTCTAAAGATGATTTGGATACCGAACGCTTCAGTTGCCAAAACTCCATATATTTGATTAAATGTGGTACAATCAAATAAATAACTACTCCCAAAGGACACAGCTTGCTTTCCAGTTTGAGAATCGCTGGCTTGTTTCAATTTCATGTCTGTTCAGCCAGGCTGTAGCCGCTATCGCTGGCATGGATCTTATCATTTATATTTTATTCTTTGAATGAGTTATTGTGAGCTTGTGTTTGAATTGGGCTACCGTTTTAGGGATACGGGGGTGACAAATGACAAACGGCCGAGTCAGGAACCAGTGAGACTTATGGGAGTGTTAAATGTGAAACTGTTTGTCTTCTGTTTGCATTCTGCAATAACGCGATATCATTATAAACGCATTGCATAAACTGTTGGTGTCGCACGGTAAGACTTATAATACAAAACTTATTGGTCTGTTGCAGGGAGCCATGCAGGACGTCCGACTGATAGCAGGACCGCACGGTTACCTGACCCTCTGCCCGAGCCTGGATTCGACGTGTCCGACGTGCGGCCAGTTCACGCTGCTGCAGACCAACGTGCTGGAGCTGAAGAAAACTCTTCAGGAACTTTCCGAAAGGGTATATGGACTACCATGTAACGTCAATTATGCGTTCTGTACACTGTTTTGATTATATATAATTCTGTGTTTTGCAGTTGAATGCAGCAGAGGGACGGCTCAGTAAGGTCGAGGAATGCGACTGTCAGAAATCGTGCCTCGTCAACGGGACGGTGCACGCGGACGGCGCCACGTGGCAGCGCGGCTGTGATTTGTGCGCTTGCGTGGTTAGTAAATTTCATTCATGTCCTAATAATAGGGTTATTCTACTTTTTTTGCCCTGAACGGTAGCCCAATGGGTAGCGTGCATGAGTTCAGCTGTCAAGGGACAGGACATACAGAGCCCATGATAGTGGAGATAAGAAATTCATATCGGAATTTTTGACATCAGACAACTTTGACGTGGTTTCTGGTTTTGAAGTTAAAGATTCCTCATGCGTCTCTCGAGATTACAGACTGATGATACGTTGAAATTTCTCAGAAAATTTGAAAAATAGGACATAAATTTTATCGTAAAGTTCAATTCATTCACATAATATTGAAAACCTCTGATTACCTAACCAGAATTCTGATTAATCAAGTCAGTAATCAGAATTCGCATCATACCAGCGCGGGGAGTGCTTTTTTCAAACATTTGACGTGCTGTCCTGTTCCCGAGGGCGTGTGTTATGTGAACACTTAGACCTCCTATCTTTTTGGAAACGATCGCATGTAAATTTCGTTTTGATTAACTCTCTCGATTAATTCCGATCAACTCCTGTATAGAAGAGTGGAATGCTCAAAGTGTTTGCATTACACCGGCGTGCTTATTGTGTTATGCAAACACTTCGGCCTCTATGTTTTCGGAGACGATCGCATTTTAATTTATCCTTGACTGATTTCCTCGAATTAGGATTCAATTTTTTTCACATTAACTACTTTGAAATCCTGTTCTAATACAATGAACAGGGAGCTGGTGCCTCAAAACTTACGTCATAAAGTACATGATTTTAACCCTGTAGATCTAATGTGCGTTGATAAGGTTGTTGAAAATTCATTTGTCTTACATGTCAAACCGGGAGTTTTAGGCTGGAATGGGCTTGTCAATTTTCGAAAAATGGCCAAAATTCACGTCATAAGACTCGTAAGGTACATAAATGAAACCAATGTGGGAACATCCCCTTAATCAAAAATCTTCGTAAGACAAAATATTTGGGGGCTTTCGGTCCATGTAAGTCTTATATAAGACAAGTTTGAAATTTTCAAAAAGGGCCAAAATTCACCACCCCTTGAAGACTTCCCCTTAGACATAATTTCAAGAATAAACAACAATTCTTTCATGATTTTTTAAGTAGGTTTCGATTCTGTTCACGAAAATTTTCAATGGTATATACGGTATATATGGTGGTATATATGATTCAATGGTTGGCGATAGTATCGCTTACAGGGTGCAACATCGAAACATTTTTCTCAGATCGGACACCTGTATTTCAACATGGAAATCGATTCAGCTTTTCATCCTGATTACAAGTATATATCACACTCAATGGGTTAGTCAACAAAACACCTGTGAAAAAAGTGATGGATGGATGTGAATTGTGGTCTTTTTTTCGAAAATTTCAAACTTGTCTTATAGGCCGAAAGCCCCCAAAATTTTTGTCTCAGCCAGATTCTTCATCAAGGAGATGTTCCCACACAAAATCCCGTTGGTTTCATTCATGTACCTTATGACGTAACTTTTGGTCCCTTCTTTCGAAAATTGACAAGCCCCTACCATCCTAAAGCCCCCGGTCTGACATGTAAGACAAAAGAATTTTCAACACCTTTATCAGCGCACATTAGACCTACAGGGTTGAAATCATGTACCTTATGACGTAAGTTTTGAGACACCAGCTCCCTGTCCATTGTAAATTTCAACTCGCAAAACAATGTCTGTGTCTACGCAGAACTCTCCACAAAAAGTCAATGTGTACCTATGCGTGATCCTTGATCTGTATCTAATTTAGGTAATACTGACGCTATCAGACACATTCTCTTGTGTTTTTTGAGAACCTTTCTTCCAACTTAACGTGATCATTTGTATTGGTCTTAATCTTGTCACAAATTCTTTGGGGTTACTTCAACTACCTTGTATCTAAGCAAACTGAGGTTTAAGGCACATTAGCACCAATCTAGAAGTCTTGATAATATCATCCTGGATCGTGAAGGATTTTTCAGGTGATATAAAAACGAGCGGAACGTGGAGACTTCGATAGCCGATAAATGACGAACCTATAGAACAAGCACAAATTGGGGATCACTATCAGTTATGAACAAACACTTGACACTGTCCCTACTAAATGATGAATGACATGTTAGAATCAGTTTTGATAAGTTAGGAGAAAGGTTTTTTTGAACTACTCGTTTTTCGAAGGGGTTATATTGGCTGATTGTCTGATCGTTTCTTTTTTTTTCTGCAGCACGGAAAAGTACAATGTCGTCCGGTGGAGTGCCCAGAGCTGCCCTGCAAGCACCCAGTCAACATAACCGGCGAATGTTGTCAGAGTTGTCTCAGTAAGTTTGCTCGAGGTTGAGCGTCTGCAAGCTATGTGACTAACATGTACGATTTCTGCACAGGACATTGTCTATTTTACGGTGCGTTTTACGACCACGGTGAGTTAGTGACATTAAAAAAATGCGTGGAGTGCGAGTGCCAAGACGGCTACATGCACTGCACGAGGATAGATCCAGAAACGAAGTGTCCGAAGCTCACTTGCCCTCCGGACGAGCAGCTGAGCGTCGCCGACAGCTGCTGCAAGTTCTGCCCGGGTATGTTTCTTTTATTACTTCCAACTGTTCTAAAAGTGCTTTTTTGTAATAACAAACCATCATCAGCTTGTACTAACCAATTATTAACAATTTCCCTAACAGGTGTTGACTATTGCGCAAAAGGGCATGATTGTCATGCTAACGCATCCTGCCTCAATTTACACACTACTTACACTTGTCACTGCAACCAAGGTTTTCAAGGGGACGGAAAATCGTGCGCCGGTACGGATCAAACATATTTAACAATAATTACCATATCACATTCATTTCGTGTTGTTTTGTACATAAAACCGTTCAAGGAATCGAATCAGGAGTCGGCTAAACTTGGTACTAATTGGATGAAATTGGTTTGATTTGAAAGATCGCTGGCTTTTGACCTGCTGCTGCTGCTGCTGCTGCTGCTTCTGGTTCGAATCCTTGAATACAGTTTAGTGCGCAGACTGTTGCGGTGCGAGAAGAGTTTTTTTGTCAATTACAATAACTGCTCTTTCATAAAGCGAGCTTCGAGCTTTCGTTGTTGTCTAGTCTACCAATTTTCGTAATTGTGCAGGTCCATAAAATGGATGCGATCACGTGCATTCACTTGAACAACTGCGAACTCTTCTCGGACGCTGCCACTCTGGGAAAAAGTCATTTTTCCGTTTTACCTACCCTACTTTAAGAAACGTAAAACATGAAATGTGCAATTTGTAGACATCAATGAGTGCGAACAGGAGGGTGGGCTGGAGGGCCACCACTGCCACCAGAACACGAGGTGCGTCGACACGCCCGGTTCCTACAAGTGCGAGTGCCTGGCCGGCTACAGGCGGGTGGACAAGTTCAACTGTGCCGAGCTGGACGAGTGCAGCACTGGCGAGCACAACTGTGATGCCAATGCAGACTGCATCAACACCCAGGGCAGCTACCACTGCGTTTGCAAAGAGGGCTACGCCGGAAACGGTTATAGTTGTGAACGTAAGTCACCACCACCAAATCACATCAGAACCCTCATTTGGATCTACTAGTCGGACGGGCTTCATTAGAGAATGTAAAGTGACGTCATCAAACTGTGCAATGCCGCATGTTCTCTACTAACAGTGCACGCCACTGTGCTAGTTCTTAGCTTTGATGCTTTCCATTTTCTGATGAAACACTTCAGCTAGCTATCTTGCGTTTAACAGAATTTTCATTTGGAGCTGTCTTTGACAACAAATCAATCCACCGAAACTATAATGAAGTTTGTAAAACCAAATCGGTGCAGTAATTCATCTTTGACTTGCGAAAACTGCCGCCCCCGTAGTATTCATTGCAGACTTATCTGGTGGCGTTCCGCAGGAACTGGGGACTCGAAAGAAACAACCGTAAAGTTAAATAAAATGTACGTCTCTTGTAGAAGTATAGCCAAACACGTTGAAAATGTTTGGAATTTGGTGACACCTCAGGTGAACTGACACAGTTTTTCAAAAATTGGATAACCTCTATACAGGGTGTCCTGTTTTTCAACGCTCACTATTGGTATCTCGGAAACGGTAAAAGATACAAAGTCGGTTAAATTACAAAAAAGTTGCGCAATTTTATGGCGATTTCAAAAATGTCAAAATATCCAGAATATCTCTGGTCATTTCTGAAATATCCCAAAAAAAAAAACTGAAGAACGCCGAATTCGAAAATTTCAAATCACTTCTTTTTTATGACAGCAATTTGAAAATTGGTATCCTGGCATTTTTGAAGGTCTTTGATCGACTGACGTTGATAATTTTTTCCTGCGCTAACTAGTTTTTGGCATATGCCAGTTAACTTAATTTTTTCTTATAGACACCATATCATTTATTCACCCAATAAAACTCATCTTTTCTTTCTCTTTGCAAAGATATAAAACACTTGTAGCATTTTTGTCAAAATAACCTGAAAACATCGGGAAAACCATTTCTGGGGCAAAAAATCTAGTTACAATGGCATTTGGTTGCCATGGTCGGTTGATTTTGGAAAAAGTTGAGTTACATTCTGTTTTTATGTATTTGATAATGATAATCAAAAACACAAAATAACATCGCAATAGCAATAAACATTTATAATTTACAACTACTCGAAATGGAGTCCATTTTCCGGGAAACGCTCAAAGATCAAATTTATGGTTTATGACAGATGATCCCAAAGCAACCAAGAGCTGGAAGCAAGAAGTTGATGATGCGTTTCAGTCAATTATAACCCGCACGATATCAGCGCAGCCGTTGAAAACATGGCTGAAAGCCACACAAATCTGCATAGAGCAAAATGGACTCCAATTCGAGCAATTGTAATCTATGAATGTTTATTGCTATTGCTATACTTGTGTTATACTTGGTTTTGTATTTGTTTTATTGTTATTTATTTATTATCATTATGAAATACACAAAAACGGAATGTAACTCAACTTTTCAAAATCAACAGGCCATAGCATCCCAATGCCATTATTTATATGCTACGAGAGCCTGGCAACCGAAGCGGTAACTCGATTTTTTCGCCTCAGAAACAGTTTTTCCAATTTTTACAGGTTATTTTGACAAAAATGCTACAAGTGTTTTATTTCTTTTATAAACAATGTTTTTTCTTAAAGAACCGTTGACTTGGTTCATAAGATGAAAGAACTGAGAAAGATTTCCACTGACGGAACGAATGACTTTTCAAATGAAAAGTACATACTAGAAGGTGGTAGTTTTCTTCAGAAATAGAAGCTGTAGACACAGTGTTTCGCTATATCATTTTAGCTCTTCAGTACAGCATACCAGACGTGAATAGTTGGTAGTTTTACAGAAAATTTAAGATATTTATTCACAATATTTACATTATTTACAATATTCACATTATTTGCGTTTAACTTACGCTTGAACTTGAAGAAATAGATTTGCGCGTGAACACACATCTCTGTGCTTTCTCCATCATTCAATTTGTGACAAACTGCTTCAGTGTCAAGTCCACAGGTCTAGTCAGTGCCATCAAATTGTGAACGTTCTTCAACATTTTCGACCTTACTTCTGCAAGAGATGTAGGTACAGTTTACTTTCAGCCCGTTTTCTTTCGAGTCTCCACTGCGGATGGCCATCAGATGAGTCAGGAAAGCAATACGGGGATGACAGTTTGAGCAGGGGTCGGGTCGTGCTTGTACTCGCATCCGCTCCGACTGATACAAATTTGATTTCCGAAGCCAACTCCAAATGAAGATTTTGTTCGTTTCACGCTACTTGCGCCATAACGAAGAAGAATAATAATTACTGTTACTATTACTGATTCAAAACTTGTTTTTGTTTTCAGCGGTGTGCAACCAGACCTGCCTGAACGGCGGGATATGCAGGAGTCCCGGGAAGTGCGCTTGTCCCAACGGGTACACCGGACCCAGTTGTGAACGCGATCTGGATGAGTGCGCGACGAACTCCCACAGGTGTACGGACGCGTCGGTGTGCGTCAACATGATCGGGTGGTACTATTGCAAGTGCAAGGAGGGCTACCGGAGCCCCACGGACAATAATCTGGGAACTCTATGCCAAGGTTAGGCTAAGTTCCTGTGTGTTGTTTCAGTGCGAAAGTGTTCCTGTGTCTGCATTGATAACAGCATTTTAGAATATAAGTCAGTTAATGCTGCCAAAACCAGAAAGAGTAATTTTTTTCACTGGACGAGTAGGCAGGTTCTGGAACGAGGCGTAGTTGAGGAATAGTTTCCACAAATCCAGTATGACTCTCCGGGTGTGGTGCTAACGCGCTATTGTTTCTACGGCTGCGCCCAGAACCACAAAGTCAAAAGCCATTATTTTTCTTTTTTTTTTCATTTAGGTTCGGGGGTCCATCAAGCACTAGTTTATTAGCGCCCTTTTTTCGCTGAACTCTTCCGTTTCACCCTTTTCCCCTTGATGTGACCGCTCGGTTAGTACACCGTAACTACGCTAACCACTAGTAATATGGTTACTACGCTTCAGCGGTGATACGATGCAGCTCTTGAGAATTCGAAGATTATCAGGCAGCGTGAGCCCCTTAGCGATAGTTGAAATGTGTTTTTCTAGTTGCGTCATTCTCGATCAGCACTTCCTCGTTCCCGCCGGGAACGGTCTGCTGAATTGGATCGTTGCCTGCAGACGCGACACGGATGTCCGACTTTTCCACAGTTGAAGTAGCGCGGCCTTTGTCCTGTTCTTGCTTCGTCGTCCATGCATAGCGCCAAAGAGTTCCTAAAACGTTCATTCCTTTTAAAACTCCGGATACCTTGAAGTTCACCTCCCTGAGTCGATAAGTGCGCGAAGTAACTTTGTCTGCCTCACTGCGGATCGCTCGGATAAGTGCGTCACTAATGTTGACTAGATTATTAAACATCATGACCTCGATCATGACCTCTGACGCAAGGCTTGGTCTTTCAATCTGCTGATAAAGGTGTCTCTTGCAACATCGGCCAAAAGATCCTCTGGTTACGCCGATAGACTAGGTAAACTTCCTTCCCCGCTTCGTGGCCTCGTAGTCTTCGGCTGGATCTAGTGAATTTGCCTGGTCAGCTTGGTAACGTTCATTTGTTCGCTTTCTGTGGTGGAAGCACGCCATCAATCGGTTACGAAATTCGTGTTCGTATACGAATTTTGCTAGCACGCCACTCTTATGTTTCGTAAATAATGAATATCGCCCAATCCCTTGCGCCTTCTGCCCCGTGCAGAGCATGCGCTCAAACGGTTGCGAAGTTCGTTTTCGTATCCGAATTTTGCGAGCACGCCACTTTCGTATTTCGTGAAAATCGACCAGCCTCTTGCGTATCCTACCCACAGCCGTGCCTATGCACAGCCCGCAAGCTCCGTACAAATACGAAAACCCTGGGTTTTGCGTGAAGTGTCGATCTTTCTTGTCTTTGTCTAGCATAATATATCTGCAACTTCCCTCTTCGTCGCTGAAATTTTAGCAATATGGCGGCCTTCATCCACGGGCACGACTTTTTACGATCGTTCCCGATTGCAAAGACGAATGTCAATACGCAAGTTTATACAAAAGAGAATACGCAAGCTTCGTATACGAAATTCGTAAACAGACGGCGTGCTTCCCGCACTGGAATCGTTTGCAGCAGTTCTAACGTTGAGCCTTGAGAGCCGGAATTACCTAGTACTGTAGTTTTGCCATTCTCATTCCATTCATAAGCTTTGGCATTAGCGTCAAACTTCCTCTTATAGGTTGCTCATGGCCTTTGTCTGTCGGGGTTTGGCAGCTTCACACGATGTATACCTGCTGAAGTGAGCACCATCGTAGTACCAGTGGCAGTCACATTGCCGTTGAAGCATCGCATTTGTTGTTCCATAATCGCCATCAGTTCTTCTGTTTCCTTTTTTGCCGAGTCTCCTGGTCTTCCATAAGATCCTTCGATGATTTCGCTTCTAGACGTTTCTTCTAGAGTTCTTTATATGTTCTAGATTTTTCCTGCTGCTCGTTTGTATCATCCAGCTAAAGCGTCTTCTACTCCTGTTTTCGATATGCGTCTCGTCTCCGGCATTTACAGATCAATTCTCTTCAATTTAAACATGAATGTTCCCAACTTCCTGGAGTCACAGGGTCGAATTTATCTCAATTATGCTGCTTCTGACGCCAAAGTTACAAATTTGTGTTGAACAAACGTTCAAACACGCACTTTTACTGCAAACTACAAATCACATAAATCGTCGCACTCAGTGATGTGAGTCGGATATTTACCGGGTAGGTAGGTAAATATAAATCGGGTATTTACCCGGTATTTTATCGAGCGATATTTACCCACCCTACCCAGTTTGACAGAAAAGTTGACACTGTTGACAGCTCGGTTGACAGTGTTGACGGTTAAAGGTTGAATGATTTCTTTTTCCAAGTTCCAAGGCTTTATAAACATAACCTCCAAAGCACTTATTATTATTTTGCTGCTGTGAGCAAAAAATCATAATTGTTTGTTGTTGCGTCTCCAATTGTTGATAACAATTGATGAAAATAGATACTCCAGAGACCCGGTTTTGGGTATTTACCCTTGAATATAACAACCCGGGTATTTTACATCACTGGTCGCACTTGAATATCGCTCTACTTCGCTGATGTTGCCACGCTGTCAATCCATCTCTGGCTTGCTCCCTGGTCATGCCGCTGTTATAATATACTCGCGTCTTGTATTCGAGAATGTTCATGGAATGGAAAGGCCTCGAAGGTTCTCATCACTTCCATTGTCGTTTCGGTAGGTATATTCCAACATTGGCCTTCAGTTCATTCGCGAGGGCTGTAGGAAAGTCCACTTCGCTTCCCGAATATTCTGACAAGTGGCAAGGCCCAGTGGCGTACCAACGGGGGGGCGAGGGGGGCGGTCCGCACCGGGTACCAACAGTAAAGGGGTGTTAGTGTTGATTATGAGTGGTGCAAAAGGAGTCTACAAAACTGGGACGCAAGGCCTTGTAAGGTGAAAAACAAGCTGGTGAAGACCCGTCTTCCGAAAAAATTTCGATTGCGGCGTTTTTTTCTCGCATTAGTCACTTCGTAGTGTTTCCCGCTTTGCCGAGAAATGGCTTTTCTATGTCCAAAAATACCATGACATCAATTGGGCGCGATTTTTCGATCCTAAAAATCTAAGGGCTAAAAATTGCCTAATTCGGGACAGGGGGTGTCACTAGAACTACGCAGTCTCCAGCTCATTCTCTAGGTAAGTTTGGGGGGAGGGGGGTGTCACAGGTAGTCCGCCCCGGGTGCCAAATACGCTAGGTACGCCACTGGCAAGCCCTCGAAGCAGGCTGCTTCGACAATTGTGCAGAGGTGGTGTGTCTTATTCACCCGTCGAAATCTCCAGCAAGATTCATGACAATATGAGTGTTTTAGACGATCAGAGATCACGATCGTTGACGATCATTGTTTGTAATATTTAGAGAACATGACCTGATGAATAATAGAGAATAGAACATGTTGAATACCTACTTTGAGTTAATTCAGTGAGACACTGAGTCTCTAACTTACCTACATCAAGTCATAGAATTGTCTTCGAAAACGACCACAGAAGGAACAACTGGATAGCGTTTCGCGGAAACTATTTTGTAGGACATGGAGCATTGATTTTGGTCTTGTGTTGCAGACATCGACGAGTGCCGTGAAGAGTTCCACACGTGTCACCCGTCATCCCAGTGCGTCAACATCGCAGGCGGCTTCAGGTGCGAGTGCCCGTCGTCCACGTTCAAGCACTCCTCGTCGTCCTCGTCGCTGACGAGCGGCGGCAGCGCCGTCTCTTCGGCGACCGGCGACTGCCGCCTCAGCTGCATGTTCGAAGGTGCCGAGGTGGCGGACGGTGCGTGGCTGTCGCCGCAAAAAGACCCGTGTCAGAACTGCACGTGCCATCGGGGTGTGATGAAGTGTTCGAAGCCGCGGTGTGACTGTTCGCTGCCGGGCAGCGTGGGCAACCGCTGCTGTCCGCAGTGCGACCGCAAGCACGCCTGCCAGCACCAGGAGCTCCAGGACGTGGTGCTGATGCACGGCGAGCAGTGGTCGTATCAGTGTCAGACGTGCGAGTGCCTCTACGGCGAGGTCGACTGCTGGGAGATGAAGTGCCCGCCTTTGCTGTGCGACAATCCAGTGCAGGTACTGATGCCTGCGTCCAAGCGTTCACAGCATTCTGTCATCTTCCACTGCGCATGCTTCCTTGGTTCGAGATACATCTCGTATTGAGCAATGCGGGTCTATGTATTGTATAGGGTTGTCCATGTCCAATCAGTATGATCATTTTTCGCGAGGCCAATATACTCGCTCATGGCTTGAGGTAAAGAGATGGATCAAAAATAAAGAAAAGCTCATTTCATGCAATTTTCAATGATTCATTCAACTCTGAAAAATAACATTAGTCAAGTGCGCACCGCGGAGTCTAATGCATTGTTGCATTCTCGATTGGAAATTCCGCTCCTAAGAAGCCAGCATCGGTCGCTCCTAATTTCGGATCAAATATTGGTTTCCAGTTCTTCCAGTGTGCGGTGTTTGTCAGCATTGGCTCACCCTTTCAAGAAATCCCACAGATAGAAACCTGTCAGCGTGAGATTGGGTAACCTTGCCGGCCAACAAAGGTTACCATTTCTCAAAACTACAGTGTCCAGGAAGGATACTTCTAGGCACGTAAAATCAAACCTGTCAAATTTCCACAAAAAAATTCCATTTGGTTCCTGGATACTTGTCGGGAAAATATTGTGGTGCCACAACAGATTCTTTGATCCACCTCTCCACCTTGATAATTCATAAGCCAAGATTGGTCTGGCTAAAAGTGACCCTACTGACTGAACAACCCTGTGTATTGGGTGCGGGTAGTCAGCGTTAGATGTCGGAGCCTGTTACAGTAGGTTGGCAGGTTTCTTTCTCCCCAGTCTTTCTGGAATAGTTCTATTTCTCACAAATCACTATCTGCTCTACATTTCTGTTTGATCACTTTTCCGTGGATCAATCCATCACTGTTTGGATTTTAGGCCCCTGGGGACTGCTGCCCGCACTGTGAAGATCTATGCCCTATGGGCAATTCCTCGAGTTGGGGCCAGCCGTGTACTTTCGCCGGGCACATCTACGAGTCGGGGGCTCAGTTTGCCGACCCGAACGACCCGTGCGTGGCGTGCAATTGCAAGGTGAGTAGGGAGGTAGCGCAGAAGTTACCGCGAAAGTGCGTTGTCGATGACTTCTAACTGATTGTGTCGTGGTCTGGATGTTATTTCTTAACAGATTATTATGTTTTTAATTTTAATATAATTATGAGTAAACCCAGGTACTGTGTGTGACTTATCTTGCTTGTGACGCGCAAGTAGTTGCTCAAGGGGGCTAGAGATGATGGGCGAAGAAAAACAGATTGTGGTCAGCCGTAAATCTCTAGCCCCTCGAGTTGCGCATAGTATGCCTATGTTTTTCATAACATTCATATCATTCCATTTTTAACATTCATTTCTTCACAAAAGGGCTGTATGTAGCGTTTTCGAATCATTGTGAAGCTAGTCGTGAGATCAAAAGTACGTACAGAAAACTGTATTATGAGAAAACTCTAGATTCGAGCCCTGATGTGAAGACTTACATAGCATGGCTAGCATAGAGCCCGCAAGGCTGGCTTGCTGAGCTAGGCGTTACTAACAATTAACACTACGTTCCCTTGCAGGTGCCGTTCTGCGCAGAACTGGTGAGCAATGTCGCGTGTTGTGTGCATCGGTAATCACGTCACTCTAACTACACTCAAACTATACACACCTCTAGTAGTGCCTTGTTTTTTTTTTGCCTGAACAGTAACAATAGTACCTATAGTAGTATTACCTTGTATACCAAGAGATTAGTTTTGGTTTTTATCGAGCACTCTATAGATGTGTATCGCTAAACATACTGCATGCTATCTTTCTATCTCTATCTCACATTATTGGTCTTAAAATTTTTATATTATGTCTCTATGATTGGACATTGCAAAACTTTTTACGATAGGTAGATGAAAAAACTATGTTGGTTTGGTGGATGATGAATGTGCATGGTCATATTGGCAAGTGATTTATATCAGGGTATACTGAAACGCACTAGATGGCGATCTGTCGACGTAGCTTCAGCGTTCGAAGGCTCTTCCTCTGTCCAGAACCAAACTATAGAAGGCCAAATTGAAATTTGTCTCGATAATTATCTCAAATCCCGATTTAGAGCTGAAGATGCAAAGCCTGCGAGCGGCACAACTTGCCAAATACGAGGAATTGACTCGCCGCTGCCTAATCATGCGCCATTTTCTTGGTAGTGACCAGTAACTAGTGCCTGTGCCATCATGATGATCCTATTCGCGCTGATTGCAACCGTGTTGTTTTGGTCTCCAGACGACGCCTGCACTTTTCCGCGACACCACCTATCTTGCGATACATAAAATTGAAGAGAATTGAATTCTCTTTCTAAAAAGAATATTTTGAAATTTTTCAACCCCACCCCCCGTTCTCCCTAAAATTCTCTGAGTGTCAAAGTTAATATTCTTGACCTCCATTTCCCTTCAATACAGTAAACGTCATCCTGCACAGCATCGAAAGAGAAAATTTTCTATGGAAAAAGTGCCACCCAAATTTACCCCTTCGCTCCCCCCACCTGACCTCAAAAATTTAAAATGCTAATATCCACTTTGTAACACATCAAATTGAAGGAAATTGAATTCTTTTCCAGAAAAAGATTTTTTTACAATTTTTTAAGCCCCCCATTTCCCCCTAGAATACTCCAAATGGCCAATTTATTGGGGGAGGGGTAGAAAATTCCAAAAAAATTCTTTTCAGAAAGAGAATTCAATTCCCTTCAATTTGATGTATCACAAAGTAGGTGGTGTTTCGTTAAATTTGGGAGTTGAGGTGGGGGAGAGCAAAGGGGTGAATTTGGGTAGCACTTTCTCCACCGAGAATTTTCTTCTTCGATGCTATCTAGAATGACACCGACTAAATTGAGAAAAAAATGAAGGGTCCAGAATCTAAAATGGGACAGTCAGAGAATTTTTAGGGAAAAGGGGGTGGGGTTGAAAAATTTTAAAATATTTTTTTCAGGAAGAAAATTAATTTTTCTTCAATTTGATGTATCGCAAGGTAGGTAGTGTCATTTGAAATTTCAAAGTTGGGGTGAGTGGGGGCAAGGGGGGTGATAATAGAAATTTGCCAATGTATATTTTTGATGTCCCCCTCGATATAAAAATCGACCTGTTTTTGCTCGAAAAAATATTCACTGGGGATCGGGAGTTATTGCAGGTGGATAGTTTTCAAATGATCACCCGGTATGTCGTGACCTTACTACGGATCCAGTGATCTCAATTTCGACATATGGCTGGCGCCCTCCCATGGTTATTCTCGACTCCAGTGATGTTGGCTAGTACAGTAGGTAGGTACTGTAGCCGCATTTTGACTATTGAAAATTCAGATCTGTCAAGATATCACTTGAACTGATATCGCCAGCAGCCGAAAGTCATCCGCCAGCCACCAAATTAGGATCCGGAGCTGCTTGGTGAGCTCTAAGCTGCAAATGCAATTTGCCGTCCAGATTGACTGTAATATAAATATCCAAATGACATTTTTTTCCGAACAGTCAATTTTATTTCTGTAGAGATGTCAAAAAAGGGGCATTTCCTTCATTTGAGCTGTCTATTACGTATCTGTCCGTGACTTGATTTTTTTTTAATCTGACATTTGACTAAATTTTTATCAATGGCAAATAGGTAGTTGGGTATGTGCTTTAAATTTGCGACAATAGACGCTTTTCTTTTACCACAATCTTAAAGCTGTATTACACTACACAATTTCTTGTACAATCTGCCAAAATAGTGTCAAAAAACAATGAATTTGATTGTTTAACTGACAGATTGTACAAGAAATTGTGTAGTGTAATACAGCTATTACTGTACACCACTATCACCTGGGGTGAGAATATTTGAGACACAGACATCATTCTGAAAATGGTCTTAATCGTCTTGGGGGACCTCAAAACGGATATATCCGGTGAAATATCAAAACTTTTTTCTGCACGATTACAATACTTCCCCTTCCATCTTGGTGGGGGGTCGGTAAAGTAAAATTCCGATGCGATTTCATTACGCGACTGTGACATTGCGGACTTGCTGGTAACCTTGTTTTTTTCTGTCTGTCTTTTTTGACAGATTGAGAGATTCACGAGCAAACTGTATTTTGATTACAAGACACTAAAATTTCTCGCCGTAAATTGAGCTCGCATATGGAGTCTTTATAACCTATTGCACAGGGTGATTCAGTTTTGATCTTCATACTTGGCGAATATTGGAGTCGAGTGTAATCATCGGAGGGCACCACTCATCCATCAAACAGATGTCGAGAGAAAAGTCGAACGTCGTCGAAAAAATAAAATTACGCCTGCAATTGGCTACTATTTTTTTTGTGAAGAATGAGGCTGTCAAGCGTCGAAATGCGATTCGAGTGTCGCGGGGAAGTGCAGATGTCGTCTGGAGACCAAAATCAATTTCACAATAATATCAACATGGTTTTTGCAGCAGCCACATCTACCATGAGCTTGGTTCGCTCCCAAGTGTCCTGAACACTGACGTCCTGAACCAATTGAATTGAGTTATGTAGGATTGAGCAGAGCATACATCGTCAAAGCTGGCTGTTTTTAGAAAATTGAACGGATTTGCCAAACAGGAGATATCAAAAGCACGGTTCAAGACAATTTGTGTCAGACCTGACCACACCAAGTGTTGAGCTACGTTGAGGGATTGCCAGTGACGATAAGCAAAATTCTCTCTCACCACGTCTATTGTGAGAACTAATAGACGAGCACAGTCACGATTTTCCGACTAGCACCAACCTCCCACGAAATTTGGCAGTGAATCCTCTTTTTCACCTTACTTCTGTGTACCTCACAATAATTTAAAAAAAAACTTCCTGGCAGTTTGAAAAAAATCGAGGCAAGAGGATTCCAGGCCCCTACCCGCAGAGCCCAATTGATTCGTTTTTGTTTGTCTTGACCATGTTCACAGGACGGAGTGCTTTGCTGCAGTTATAATTACCATTGCGGTGACGATGCGCACGCAGTGGGATTTGACGGCTTGGTGGCCAGCGGTAGCGGCCCTACCTCAGCTGCCGCTCATCCTCCGACGACGACGCCCTACCATCATGCATACTACACCGCCCATGGTGACGGCGGCGACGCCGTCTCGGGACGCCGCCGCCACGTTGCTGGCGCGGGCGGTGATGGCGGCGGTGGCCTCTCGGACGGGGCGGCGGGCGGCGCACAACCTCAACAACCGCCGTCATCACCGTCACGGTCGGCCGGCAACATTGACTTTAATAAACAATATAGTAGTGCAGCTCTTCGAGTGGCTAATAATACTGGTGCTGGGGTCGTCTATGTCAGTGACACGACGACGACGGGTGGCGGTGGAGGCGGCGACGGTCGGACGCCGCCTCCGCCGAGAGAGGGCGGTTGAAGCGGCCGATCCGACCACAACTGTCACAGAAGCAAAAACATCAACAACAGAATCAACCACCACCTCCACCAAAATTTCAGCTACTGGTCTTACATTCCTGGACACTTGCGAGCCACTTGTGCAATAGCCACTCTGTGTGTTCTGCGCGCCAGCACGGCTGCTTGCTACTAGGCCTCATCCCAAGTGTCTTCCTAATACCGTAGCGCCTGGTCTGAGCGCTTCGCCAGCTTTGTTATGATGATGTTATTACTATGATAATATAATATGAAAAAAGAAACACATTCAACCCCCATGTGTGTGAACTCTACAAGCACACGATGAGGGACTACAAGAATGTGACGCGGCCATAGATGGCGCAAGGCGTACCGGATGGAGCCTGTCTGTTGAGCCATTCTGTACTTCTTCCAGAGTTGTTATACTTCTATATCAAAAAACCCCCGAAAGTTATACTTGTTATATCAGAATTTAGTACAATATACTTATTAGATTTTTTTCTTAACTAGCCAAGCTTTGAACGTCGTCACTTCTTCAGTAGTCCGTTGTTCTTGAAAACAAACAAAAAAAACTGTTGTGTTCTCGGGCATTACAATAAAAAATAACAAAACTCTAGTCAAATAAACGAGATATGGGCTTGCTAGTTTACGCAAGCTTATTATTACTACTACTACTACTACATATTATTATATTAACATCCTAAAGATTAAGTAATGGAAGCATATCTAGCTAAATACTTAAAAAAAATTATTGCAATATTAAAATTGTGATATTGTTAAATGAGACTAATAATTAATGTATAACTTTTCCATTAAATGTAAAATTAGTTCCTGCGACATGTGCGCTGTGTGTCTAGCGCGCTCCGAGTTGTTCGTCACTTTTGAGCAAAATATTAAAGAAAAGAGAAAAATGTACTTAGCACAAAATATTATTAATTGATAAGACGATAGGCTAAATTAGTCCTAGAGGTACTTGAAACGCCAAATTTCCAGACAAAACCCACGTCTGTACAGTGTGTTCGCACAATTTATCAACGTTATCCAAACTTGTCGTCGTTCTCAGCCTTCAAATCAAATTGCAAGAGTACGTTTCGTTAGAGAATGTGAAATGGCAAGTGCCAATAGTGTAACCATCAGTTTATCGAGTTAGTTACATTCTGTAATGAAACGCCGTTTTGGATAACTAAAAATTTCTCTGCAAGGACACTGTACAAAGTCTCAGGCTCACCTGGGACGGCCGTTCTTCGTACCACTAGCACTAAATTAAACACCATCAATTTTAAAAACAAAAAACAAAGATTTGCTGAACACAACGAAACGTTTGTGTGTCTTTTTCGATAATATTCAGTAACTAATAATTAATAATAAAAAAAATAGATAGGTATGACTTTTATTATTTATTGCTCATTATTAATAGCGCAGTATACCTATTTTATCAATATTTTTTTTACTACCAAAGATGTCACAATGTTGTACATAATATGGAGATGAACAAATTGCAGAAGTAATTATTAGGTGAAAATAAAATAAATAGCTGAAGCTAAAGGTTTTTAAGTGGAGCACATACTCTTTGTCACACATCAGTATTTTTATAAATATATTTTTTTTTAATTAGTTGTCATAAGTAAATGCTCTTTGTGTTGAATTATATTGTATTATCATTGGCTTTGTATTATTATTATTATTATTATTATTATACATTCATATGGACGTGTTGATTTTTGTGTAAGTTCTGAGGAATGGTAATTTATTTTGAGATTTATATTTATTTACCGAATATTTTGTTATTGTACAAACATTGCCATAATCCTTCTGTTGTAAAAGAATGTGTGCCAATCATTATTACAAATAAATTATGATAAATCAGTCTACCCCCTTCCTTCCACAAACAGAAATATTGATTTATAGGTACCTATAGTCTTTTCCAGGCAAACTATCGGGCTAAATCGACCCCTATTTCAACTTTCAGCTGAAGGTGGTTCTTCCACAATCAACGTGAACGATAACGCACGGAAAAATATAGTTCTTTATTCTAGGCAAATTTTGACAGTGGTCAAAGAACACCACACCAGTGAACCAATTCAGTGGACAAAAACGCGTCCGGACCAGTCCAACGGTAGAGGCAGAGAAGATTTGTGACGGACCGCACTTTCAACGACTTTTTACAAATGCATTTTACTAATACTTCCGCGTGAAACCTTTCTATATTTGGGTCTATCGATGCGGGGACGGGGACGCGGCAGGAATTCGGGTTCTCGCGAGCAAACAAAGGCGATTCTTGTGTCGTGCTTTGTCGAAACTAGATGTGTCCCGCGACGTCCTGAAAGATTCTCATTACAGGTGGGACGGTGGGTGATTTTTGACTTATTTTCTCAAGATTCCACATCCCTTTTGGTTTGTCCGCATCATTTTCAACTTTCAATAAGCATGTAGGGCCGAATTATGAATTCAAAATCGCATCTCTCTGTTGTGAGCGTCAATTTTTATTTGTTCCGGGACTTCAGAACAAAGTAAAGGACCGAAAAGGGGTTTTCGCGGTTTTTACGGCCTAGTTTGAAGCGAGGTAACGACAACGACAATCATAGCCAAGGGTCAAAATGAGGGGGACAGTTCAAGTGGTGCCGTGACCAGGATAGTCAAACACGATTGCAAGCCAAGGGTCAAAATGAGGGGAACAGTTCAGGCTATTCTACATTTATTCCAAAAAGGGGTCTTCGCGGTTTTTACAGCCTAGTTTAAAGCGAGGTAACGACAATCATAGCCAAGGGTCAAAATGAGGGGAACAGTTCAAGTGGTGCCGTGACCAGGATACCCAAACACGAAAAAGCCAAGGGTCAAAATGAGGGGAACAGTTCAGGCTATTCTACATTTATTTCAAAAAGCGGTGTGTGTGACCGCCTCCGTCACTGGTAAAAATGTCGCCGCTGCCAAATTTTCATCTAAAACCCCTTCGCCCCCACTCTACCTTACTTCAAAATTTCAAACAGCATCACACGGATCTATCTTTTCATTTTATTTCATTTAATATTTCTTGTCTTGAAATTTTACAAATCATGACTATCGTCAATATATTAAACATTATGCAGTAAAAATTCGCACAGAATCATTAATACTAACAAAGTATCGGATACATAGAAACAGTGGTACACAATACATCGAAATTACAAATTTTTCAGGGCATTTTTCCACGTTGAACTCTAGATATGGCCACATACAATTGAGTAAATAGAACAATTGATCATTTTAAAAGAAAACTAAAGTATGTCGTCACTCAGCCAGGTCACCGTCGAGGAACTCCCCAAGAGAATACAGAGTCCGCCGCAGGAGCCACCCCCGAACTGCCTCCCCAAAATCCGCTAACGTCCTGTATAGATTTGATCCTATCAGGCAACCTATTGTACAGCCTGACGGCAGCGCTGCGGTCACCCCACAGCAGAATACCGTAGCTCAAAACTGAGTGGATATGAGAGTGATAATACATCATCAGCATCCCCAAGTCGACCTTGTCCCGCAATTGCGACAGAACAAAGGAAGAAGATGCCATCCTGGCTACGACATGATCAACATGCCCCCGCCATGACAAATGCGCGTCAAGATATAATCCGAGCAATTTGATAGAATTGACCTGGGGAATGCTCCGTTCCTCAGTCCTGACAAGTAGGCTAGTAGGAGTGCAGACCGCGAGTTGAAAAAAGCACAAGGCTCGTTTTGGTGCTATTTAAATGAAGGTCATTCTCCTTACAATATTGTTCCATACAAGAAACAGTTCTACTGGACTCACCGCTCAATTTGCCCAGGTCGGAGGCACCGACCGCCACCGAGGTGTCGTCAGCGAACAAGGTCGTCAAAGCAGGATCTATCTCTAAGCCATTAATGAAAACTAAAACCAAGAGCGGACCCAAGATGCTGCCCTGGGGGACACCCACTTCCACCCGCAAAAAACCAGAGTGACCACTGACATCACCGGATGACAGAAAAACCCGTTGCATCCGATTCGCAAGATAGCTACCCAACCACTCGAACGCCGGACCCCTGACACCGCATCTGAACAGTTTCTGCAGCAACCGTTCATGCGAAATTACGTCAAAGGCCTTTGTCAAGTCGAACACGCTCGCTGTTCCCCTTGCGCTTTCAAAATTCTCGAGAATATAATTACAAATTGACAAGACGGCATCGACGGTTGACCTGCCAGATCGAAATCCAAACTGATGAATAATTTACAAAAAAATTGCTTTTTTCCAAATGATGTAACAGACGGGTGTGGAAAGCCCTTTCAAAGATCTTCGCGAAAACTGATAAGAGGATTATCGGTCTGTATTTTTTTTAATAGTTGTTAAACTTTGTTTTGTCACCATTTTTTAGTATGACCTCTTAGTATCTTTTAAAACATCAAATTGAAGGTAATGAAATTCTCTTTCTGTAAGAAATAACTTAAGATTTTCTGAACCACCCCCTAACCGCGTTCAAAAAAATCCTCTTAATTTTCTAGTTGAAGGTGTTGGAGATGAAAATTTGGTAATACCTGCTATAGATGTCTCCCTCGAAATGAAAATCGAACTGTTACGGCGTTTTCCTGGAAAAAAAATTGGCGGCGAGAAATCTGAGGTTGGAAGTTTGAAAATGAACACCTGTTTGTAGTTATGTTTGTGCGGTCGCACCATGTACTTTCGGACAAGAGGTGGATGTCACTTTCACGTGAATTTTCCCGTTCTACGATGGACACAAGATTTATAAAGCGCAATTAAACAATCCACAACCCACCACATGTAAAAGACTACATGATTGGGGTAGTTTCACGGCTAACCAGAATATAAAATTGGCCCAAACAAGCGGGCGAAACATTATAATCATACAAGTAGCTATTTTTACACTTTTATTCATCGATTTTAAAATAATACATAATACAATAAACTATTCCGTAACTACGCGAGAAGGAACCTTTGTACAATAAAAAGAACGTAATGTAATATTCACAGATAGGTTGGTATAACAAAATAAAGACACGCTAATATTGCGCACCGTCGTCGGCAGCGGCCGCAACTTTAGTGGGCTTTTTGGCCTCGCTTTTCAGTATCACTTGCATGTCGTAGCCGCCGTTGGGGGGCGGCCTCTTTACGCTGCCCACGTGTAAATACTTATGGGTGAGATCAGGGACACCGGGATTGAGGGTGTACTTTTTCTTGTTGGCGCGAACCTTGGCCGCGTACAAATCGTAACGTTCCGACTTTTTCCACAGATAATAGAACTGCACCAGCTCGCCGACCGATCGCGAGTTCAAGTTCCGCCTCTGGATCATGTAAAAGTTCTTGCCGTAGCGCACGAAACCCCTCTCGAAGCTGCGGCATTCTTCGTCCGACCACGCCGCCGTCCGCGGAGACGGCGGCGGCTTGGGACTTGGAGGAAGGGTGCTGCTTCCGCCGCCGCCGCGCTCGAGAGCGGCGAGAGCGTCGTCGGTGTTATGCTTGCATTGATGGAGGACGTAGAGAGCCTCTTCGCCGTCCCTCACGTGGCTGCCCATTGGCAGGATGCCGCTGGTGCGCGACGAGACCTGGCCGAGGTAGGCGTCGACCATGGTCGGTTCGATGCCGTGCGGGTTCCACAGGAGCTCGTCTTCATCAGTCTTGTCGATGACGTGATCAGAGGTCGAGAGTTTGGGAATGCGCGCTTGGTAGTGGTTGCCCACTCGCACCTGTAAAATGGAGAATCTAGCAATTCGGAGGGCGATATAACGCAAAAAGACCAATAACGCTAGTTGGCCCGAGGTGTATGGCTCCTTTGCTAATTAGTTTTTGCATATTTTCGAGCAAATTTTTTTTATAAACGTAACACCTACTTGTTATTCTTATTGTTGTACCTTTTTGAATAGAGTCCTCAGTCCCCAGTCCCCATCAATATGAAGGTAAGTTATTGTGATCGTGCAGACAGAAAAAAATCTAGATTTCGACGGATTTATTTTTTTTTTATTCCCCCAAGAGAATCAAGATCAATTCCAGATCGATGTCTGTTGTGGCGTCTAAAATACGGGGGTAAGAAAGGACAACCAGGCCGGCAATAGCGCAGCGGCTGGAACGCTGGGCTGCGAACCTAAAGGTAGTGATTCGATCCCATGCGGCGGCAGTAATAAAAAATTTACTGCTGTCGTCAACTTTTCCGGCAAGCGACCAACCCAGTCGCTATGAATAATTAGGTACCTGCGTTCTGTGTAAACTAGGGGTAATAAGGCGTGATGCTTAACCGACCACCTCGGACCTCCAGCAGGGGTCCGTGACAACCAGGGAGTGAATACAAAGAACGTAAGCTCTAACCTTCCGCAAGCCACACAACGAGTATTATTAAAAAGGGATACCCCCCCCCCAATCTATACCACTGGCCCTTTTGTTGAGAATTTTCATCAAATGATCGGATACCTATTCAAGATTTACCTATACAAAATTTGAGCAGAATCGGATGATTTAGGTATAAGGGTCATTCAAAAACCATGTCCACCCCATTTTTCTAGACAGTGGTTGACCATAGCGAGTTGCGGCAAAGACTGTTGGGTTCAACTGTTTTTTTTTTGTTTGGTCAAGTTTATCATGTCAACGACACGTCATTGAAAAGGCCTTGAAAAGTTCCAATGAACAAGAAGTGCAAGAAGTTTCTGAAAATTTCCAGAGGTTTTCATCTTATGATAGTAAAGAAAAACCTGGGAAAACACATTTTTCTGTATAAAATAGTTTTTCTGAAAAAAGCTGACACAGGTCGATTTTTTTTCAAGAGGGACATATAACTAGCGTATTTTTAATCTTTCCGTTCCACCCCTCTAGGCAGGGTGACTATGACTACCCATTCAAGAATTTCAAATGAGAACAGGGGTCGAGTTGCACATCATTTTAAATGTCTTTCAATTCTTTTCCAATATGTACTTTGAGAAAAATTTGAATCTAACCACCCATTCCGAGGTTATGAATTTTTCAAAATCGGATATATATCGGTTATCAACATTGCATCTGAAAAACCAGTTGATTTATTTGGTAAACATCTTAGATTGGAAGAAAAGACGAACACCAAAATTGAAAACACCAAATCATTTTTCACCACATGATTGGAACTAAGTTGGGGTAGGGAGTGAAAGGGGTCTTGGGCTAATTTTTAACCTCTTATTCTAAATTGTGGAAGAAAATTTGAAGGGTTATTACTTATTTCTGCTCCCGTCGTAACTGAAAAAATCTGGAAGGGTATTTTCACCCTCTACCGTAGCTTAGTTGCAACCATGGGGTGAAAAATGATTGCTTAGATCTGATGTCCGTGTTTTCTTCCAATCCAAGACATTTACTGAAGGGACCAACTGATTTTTCAGATACAATGTTGAAAAAAGTAGGCAAAAGAAACCGATTCTGAAAAATTCGTAACTTCGTAATAGGTTGATTGATTTTAGTTTTTTTTCAGCTGCTGTGAGGAAAATTAAACAAGCGAATATGCCTCATGGGCATGAGGCTCAGTAGCGCACTTCCGTTTTTGGAGGATTAGTGAACGCAACATGTTAATTAAGGTTCTACCGTTATTTGGGCAAAAAATTTCAACATGACGGCGAAAATAGCGACAGAATCATGAAAAAAGGCTTGAAAATCAGAATGATCGGACTTGACAAGGGTAAGTTGCAAGTTTCATGAAAATCGTTCAACTAATAAGAGATTTCAATACGACGGCCAAGATGGCGGCAGAGCATCATTTGTCCAAAATTGGATGTATCTTGGTGAAGTTCACATTGCCTGCAAATTTCACTCAAATCGGACCCCTTTCAGGGAAATTCAAAATAGCGGATCAAAGTATCTCTTTTCGTTGGTGTATAATTCTCCTAGTTTTATCACTTTAAAATATGTTCAATATGGAAAATACAAAATGGCGGCAGAACATGAATTGTCGAAAATTGGATGTGTCTTGATGTGGTTGACATCGCCTGCAAATTTCATTCTGGATCACGTTTAGAGAAATTCAAAATGGCGGATCAAAGATGGCGGCAAAGTAACAAAAACCAGAAGTCAACTTGACAATACAATACAATACAATACAACGTTTATTAGTCGCCAGAATCTACATTAGACATCGTCAAAGAAAATAGGAAAAAATAATTATGGAACAAGCAAACAAGTACCTACAATAGGTATCTAACAGTAAAACAGTACTTACAATAATTTACAATAAATCACAGCTGGTAACGACACAGAAACATCAACAAATATTGCATATTAAAATCCCCAATCACTCTCAAAGTATTCCTTAAGCGAGTAAATGAGGCGCTCCAACAACAACCTCCTTACAGCCTGCCTGAAACTACGTGTGCTTTCGACACCCTTAATTCCCGGTGGAAGACCATTGTAGAGCCTGATGCTCATGACCAGGGGGCCTCGTGAAGTCTTGGTCAACCGATGCTGAGGAAGTCACAAATTTGAGACATTTCTCAGTTTATATTCCGCAGTCGACAAGTCCGTCATGTTAGAAATACGGTCAAGGTTGTCATGAACATATGCGACACATGTTAATATGTAAATAGAATAGACTGTTAAAATCTTGAGATCGCGAGACAGCCCACGACCCAAGTGGCTCCACGGTTTGAATGTCATGACTCTGAGGATCCTCTTCTGCATCCTAAATACGCTCTCCATGACATCCTGGACATATGTACTATTGATCAGCGTTTGTACCACATCGATATCTTTTTCTTGAGGAGTTATCCCGGGTACAGACAGACGGACGGACGGACAAAGTGAAGCTACAAGCGTCTTTTTCCCATTTTTTTGGAAGGTGCACTAAAAACCTTCAAAATGATGTGCAACTCCACACCTAATCCTATTTGGAATTCTTGAAAGGGTAGTCACCCTGCCTAGAGGGATGGAATGGAAAGATTGAAAATACGGTAGTTATACAGGTGATTCAAAAGTGTCGGACCACCTTAAAGCTGCGTAATCTGGAGGTGTAGTTGAGTGCTGAGAAGTAAAAAAAAATTGTATGTCTTTTAATTTTGAAGTTATGGAGGGACAAAAATTGCTTCTTCGATTGCTTCTATTTTCGTTGTTTCAAAAGATTTCTCTCAACTGTTTATGGAAAAATAATGAGTGCAAAAAATCAACCTCTGAATCTGTATTGAGTTCCTGATTTCTATACAGGTGAGTCATGAACTACAAAAATGTAGTTTTCCTAAAAAGCCAGAAGCAAAAGAATTCTATTGGAATGAATTGTGTTTTATCGTGCTCTACGTAGGTTATGGGACCATTGTGACTGTTTGCAGGCACTTTTAAAAAAAAATAATTTTCAGGATTCATGACTCAGCCTGCATACAGAACAGGCATTCTTCGCAGATTCAGAGGTTGATTTTTTGTACTCATTGTTTTTCCATCAACAGTTTACTAACATCTTTTAAAACAACGAAAATAGAAGCGATCGTTCCACCTTTTGTTCCTCCATAACTTCAAAATTAGAAGACCAAATTAGTTTTTTCAACAACATTCCAGAACTCCACTAAACCTCCATATCACGCACCTTCAAGATGGTCCAACACTTTAGAATCACCCTGTATGGCCCCCTCAAAAAAGTAAATCGACCTGTTTCAGCATTTTTTTCATAAAAAAATGCAGCGAGGAATTGGAGGCAAGAATTATGCCACTCGGTAGAGATGTTGTTTGATTCATTCTCTTTTGATTGAAATCTATTTCAATCAGGGTATCAGGGTATTTGTACCTAAAAAAATGATAATATAGGCGATGACCTTATTGGGGAAAATGGCTCATTCGTGCAGGAAGTTTTAGAGAATTAATTGTTAGAAGAAGTGTAAGTTTCCGCCTGGCAACGTCGGCTGTTACGTCAAAACTGTCACTTTGCTGTCTTGTGCAGTCCACTACCAGCAAACTCATGTTCCTGTGAACCCTTGGAACACCAGCAGGCTCTTTATTGGGCCTTACCCCGATGACCAGCGTCGTCGCCGTCGTCGCAGACCTTTCTCTGCATCATCCCTAGCTTTTACCCAAGGAACAGCAACAACGACTGTGGACCGAGTCCTACGCACACACCAACTGTTGGCACGCCAGAAAAGGTCACCGCTTGGGCTGGCTGCGTCGTCAGTCTCTTTTTTCTCAAGATTTTCTGCTTAGACCTCACATGGAGATCGGCATTCTATATTTTACAGTTTGCTACGTCCCCGCACTGTCAAGATCCAGGTTTAGGCTCGCTTTGTGACCCATTGGGGATTGAGGGATCAATCAGCAGGCACTAAATGGCAGGAATGGCAGGGGCGAGGAGCTACTGGCAAAGCAGCATACCATGCTTGCATCTGTCTGCGTAAGGTGTACTATAACAGTCACCGACACCGTCCCAATTTTTCAACCGCAAATGCAATGCAATGCATTACTGGTAGCGCAATCTTCCAGCCTCTCACCTCTGGAACTAGATCTACTACTAGCCTGCTAAATACGCCAACCACAAGATCAAATACGGGACACAACAACGAACCCCCTTTTACATTATTCCTACTTGTCAAATTTCATGTCATTGATGTGGGTATTGCAGGTATCTACTAGTGCCTACCTAAGCTACCAGATGTCCGAGACTGTGTTCCTCTCAAAAAATCCCTGCACGATCAAGTACCGAGCTCAACACCAGGTGGCGTTTTTCAAATGTAAATCTAGGGAGCCTCATTATCACGCGGCCGGCCGGCCGGGCGCAAGGGAAGCGCATTCTGGCCGACCGTTTGTTTACTGAACGGCCTCACGGAGTCAGGGACTGAGAGCTGTCGGCCTCACGGAACGCCATAGGCGTCCGTCCCAACGGGTTCTAGCTGTCAAGAGCGTGTTTATTTTGGATTTAGGTGAACAAATTCATGTGCGGGGTGGATATGACTTGCCCGATGAGTTTAAAAACATGTCTTTTATACCGCTAGATGGAATGAAATTTTCATGTATGTTGAGTTGCGGACACCAAGCAACAGCACCGGATCCCGCAAATTTCCTTTTTGCTCCGCTCATGGTAAATTTTGCACATACAGGGTGATTCATGAGTGACCTTACATAGGCTAATGGGAGATAGAGGACTTCGAGGCGAGTCAGGATCCACTGAAGGAATCTTATTTTCTCTAATGGTTACGAAGATACAGGGTGTTTTGTGTGTTTCGTATGAAACTTTGATAGGCGATACATATTTCTGAAACGGCCAGAGGTATTCTGTTAAAATTCACCAGTAATATTTCTCTGTTGGAACTCATCTCGAAGCCATACCGGGTAAGTCAAAATCCAGGGCCAGGCTAGAAAAATGGTGCCATTTTGTTTCATCAAAAAGTACATTTTCTGACCGCTTTTCTAGAAAACTGCTATCGGATTCAAAAAGCTAAGGAAAAATGCTTCAAGAATCACTGTTCAATTTAGATGGCACATCTAAATCGTTTCGACAATAAAATTAAAAGTAAAATTGGTGGGTGAGTTCCCATTTTCGACCCGACATAATCGACTCATTGTTTGATTGAATTCATCAAAATTCATTTTTTGGCTTGTCTCTGTTGAATGGAAGAGCTTGGTTGAAAGAAAAATTCCAGAGCCGACCATTTTTTTTTTATGACAAAATCGAGAGTGGAACCAAAATTAGACTCGATTTGGTCGTCAAAAAAATCTTCAGCTATGGAGTTTTTCTTCCTACCAAGCCCTTTTATTCCACAGAGACAAGTTGAAAATGAATTTGAATGAATTCAATCAAACAATGAGTCGATTATGCCCGGTCAAAAATGGAAACTTACCCATAAATTTCACTTTCAATTTTTATGTCGAAACGGTTTAGGTGTGCCATCCAAATTGAAAAGTGATTCTTGAAGCATTTTTCCTCAGCTTCTCGAATCCGATAGCTGTTTTTTAGAAAAGTGGTCAGAAAATATACTTTTTGATCAAATAAAAAAGAGGCACATTTTTTTAATCCCGGCCCTGGATTTTGACTTACCCAGTATGGCTTCGGGGTAAGTTCCAATAGAGAAATATTACTGGTGGATTTCAACAGAATATCTCTGGCCGTTTCAGAAATATCGCTTATCAAAGTTTCATACGAAACACACAAAACACCCTGTATCTTCGTAACCATTGGAGAAAATGAAATTTATTTAGTGGATCCTGACTCGCCTCGAAGTCCTCTATCTCCCAGTAGCCTATGTAAGGTCACTCATGAATCACCCTGTATATGAATTTTAGCCCCTCCCATCGGCCCTTAGCAACGGATGATTGCGTAACCCTTGTACAGCCAAAGCTGTCGATAATCTAGCAACCCTATGTAAATCGCCTATAATACCTGTCATTTTTGGTTGAAGTAGGTACAATGCCGAAAAAGTGACTTTTACCTAAAACACAGATAATTTTTTTGGATTGTTTTTGAAAAAACATAGGAATATTCGTTACGATTTTTTGAGAAATCGAATCTAGATAATTTTTTCGGATGATTTTCTGGAAAAACATAGGAATGTTTCCATTCGCTACGATTTTTTGAAAAATCGGATCTATAAAACTCAGAACACTATGGCCTACAGTCATCAAAGTTGTGAATACTGTCGCGGGCATTATGGCGAATTTTTCGAAAATAGGTCCTTCCAAACCTGTGATAATTCAGATGAACATTCTAAAATGGATTAGATAAACTAACACAACAATACTTACGTGGTTATCAAGAGCAGCGAACTATAATAAACAGCTGAATAACGATAAATTCATGACTCAGTTTTGGTACTCTGGCCATGTCCCGTGGCTATTTTTAAATAATAATTACCAATTGAAAAAAAAAAAGATTTTAAATAATTAATGTTCATAATCTTTAGCTACTTTAGGAACTGCAATAATTTCTTAATCCTAATAATTATTAATTATCCCCATAGAATTTACTGCAAAGTTCTGCAGGTATTGAAATGTGGAAAATTGTCATTTCCAGGAACTATTCGAGATAATTATGTAAAAAAACTGCTTGTGCGGCAAAAACTTGCAGTATTTACATTAATTTGCACAATAATTTTCAACGAATTTGTAAAATATCTGTATCCAAGAATTTTTTTAAATTTTTGTTCCTTTGTACACATCTCTACAAAACAAAGGATTTATTAATATTATCTAGATAATTAAAAACCGATTATAGAAGTAAACAGAAAACAAAATGTTTAATTAATAATCAACTTAGATAATTATCAAGTACCTTAGGTTTGAATTTTAACTGCATCTTTTTCATTGAATTCAATACTCTTGCACAACTCTCACTTATACTCACATTTGACATCTCACGAAGCAACCAGAATGATGGGAGGAAAAAATGGTGGGGGTGAAGGATAAGAACGGAAATAATCTATTTTACTGCTTTCATAAGAACAAAAAAAACTAGTTCATTTTTTCCATATCAAGTTTTTTTGTTCCTGCTTGTATTTCAGAATTTTTAGTGTTTTAGAAATACCTACCTATCAATTAAGTAGCTACTTACATGATATTAATTTTATGGAATATACATTTTTGGGTACCTACTTTGGGTATTTTCAAGCCCAAATTCAAAACCATAATAATTATCAAAAATTACATCATGTCCCCCCCTCCTACATAAATACGTACACCTGAAAATCCACTCCTACGCATTTATTTTATTTTTTTACTTGAAAACGCATCATGGCGTCACCTGTCCTTGAAAGAATGAGTAAACAAAAGAATCCAAGCATAGCTTTCATGATTTTCTTCTGAAGCTTTTAAGAATGACATACTAGATACCAAGGGCCAGTTTCACGAAAGCTACAAGCTACAAATTAGAAATAGTGTGTAGTCCAGGTAATTGTTGCACTAATGGTAACCAAAGCTACACACTTGTAAATTGTAACTTGGTAACTTACAGAGGCCCATTTCATAAAACTACAAGTTAGTCATCTTTTATAAGTGTGTAGCCTTGGCAACCCATTGTTGCAACAGTGGTAACCAACGTAACACACTGGTAGAATCAGACTTGTTGCTTTATGAAACGAGCCCAGAGCCCAGCAACAAGTCTGATTCTACATCCTTGGATTCTACCAAGGAAGTTATCTACAGATGTGTCATGTTGGTAACTATTTTTGTAACAATGGAGTTACAAAGCAAAACAAGACATCACAATGATACTTATTATGTGAGTAGATAAAATATACGCACCTTTTTGCGCGTCTCCTCTTCGGAGCTCTCATCTGACCCGTCTTCATCCTCTTGAACATTTTTGTATTTTGGAACTGGAGTAAAAGGAACAGACGCAGTTGTCAATTCTTCGAAGCACTTTGTGAGCTGCTTTTCACCATCCACATCTTCCGTTCTGGGAGAACTGGCTGCTAGTTCTTCTTCTCCCTCCTCCTCAGCTTCTTGTTCCTCCAAATCCTCATCTATGCAGCTGCTATTGGAGCTGCTTTCCATTCTCTGGTCTTCTCCATTTCCATCCTCTTCCCCCGGTTTGCCGTTAGCCGGCGGCCCTCTCAGTGAACCATGGAAGGTGGGACTTTGCTCGAAGGAATTACTGCCTTCGCTGTCGGCTTTTTTCGGAGACGAGGATATGTCCTCGTACAGTGGCACAACGGACGGGATGCTGTCTTCATCCGAAAATGGAGCCTCTGCCATAATTTTCACCCGTTTGAAGTTTGCATGTTTGCTATCATCTGGAACACAGTTTTTAGTTTAGCACGTTCTACACTTTTTTCCAAGGTCTCTAACGTTTCTCATCTACTAGACCAAACGCGTTATCATGTCAAATAGCAAAGTTATTATACCCTATCGTTGAAGTTTCAGACTGTTATAATGTAGCATCAAGTGAATTCTAGTGAAAAAAAGCACCTTCTGAGCCTGATTTAGCAATCTAAAATATTCTTCTCCTCTGATGTTCCAAGAGCAGAAAATTTGTGTTCAAGGAACTAAAACATCAAGACAGATATAATAGGCAAATGACTCCAAACAAAGGGCCCCCACAAAGGGCCAGCACCCTTTTTGTGACCATTGTTTACATTACTCACGTTTTCTTCAGCCTGGTGCCCCACTATCCGTCCCTAGAGCTGCATTTTTCAATCAGCGGGCCCGGAATAGACGTTTATGAGGCTTAACGGCACGAAGGGGGCAAAAACGATTTTTGAGATAATGCAAAAACATGAGGAAAGTGAGGTTATTGTTGTAAACAAGAGCAGCAAGTGGCGACACCTGTCAGCGCCACTATGAACTGTTCTAGATTGCCAACAGAACGCCACAGAAGCTCCCTAAATTCGCGGGCGCCGAAGTCAGGTCCGTCTTCGGGGATTTTCCGAGGGCCCTTTGTAAATACAAAATTAAAAATCTGTTGTGGGGCGACACAAAACTTTCCCGGCGGTATCCAGGGACGTCAATGATTTTGATCTAAGCGTCCCTTCGGGAAAGTGGGACGGGAAACGGGAAAGTTGATTGGAAAAGTTCCGGTGAGTTGAGCGTTTAGCGAGCATCCTGCATCCATTGTTGGGCCGACAGAACCAGTGACAGGTTCAGGTTTCTACGATGATGAAATATTTCGAAAGGTAGAACTAGGAAGCTAACTGTTGTGATATCTCAAGAATGCAATGCTAGTTATTCCTTATTAGAATTTTTGTTCCTACTTCAGACATGATTATGAAATTACACAAACTTGACTGAGAGCTATTTCTGCATCTGTGTGTCAAATTTCAACTCTATATCTTCAATTTAGAGCTTGGGCAGACAAGCCCAGACCCAATGTGCCATCTGAGGGCTTCCAAACTAAATCATCTTCCCAAAGTCTAATCAGGTCATTCCAGGGTGATCTTATGCTTTCGTACCTGATTTCGATTCAATCCGATCAACAATTTGGTACTTATCGTGGCAGAACCGTTTAATTTGCGCGATCGCATTATGAAGTAGGTACAACGTGATGATATAATTCAAAAGGTAGAACTAGAGGTAGTTAACTGTTGTGATATCTCAAGAATGCAATGCTAGTTCCACACAAGGGGGTTTACGCAGCCCCAAACAACACTTGAAGACACAATAAAATTCGGTTGTGCAAATGGAACAGATGGAAATTTTTGTTCAAAACATACCTTCGGGTGGGAAGTTGGAATTGAAGAGAAAGATTTGGAATAATTTGCAGGAAATTGAAAATTTTTCGGAAAAATTTGAATTTTCCGGGGAAATCTCAAAGATTCTTTCAAACCATCTTATTGTGAAAATCGTCAATTATGGTTTCACTCACATCCAGTTCCACCAGCGAATTTAATCATTGCTAACTAATAGAGGCATTTTCTCTGATGGATTCTAGATCAGTGCTGGTTGAATGAGCACGGAAAATACATACAAGCTGTCGTGGTCTAAACATCTTCCCATAATATTTCGTGAAACTTATTATGTTTTCAGTGGTCACTAAGCCAGTATTCACCAGAGAAAATCTCTCAATTAGCTAACAATGATTAAATTCGCTGGTGGAACTGGCTATCAAAGCTCACATCATTCAAGTCCGCTCTTGATAACCTAACTGCATCTTGATAACTGCACTTTTTTCTGCCGAATGCTAGGTGATTACTCACGAAAAATGCCTGAAATCTAATAGACCAATCATCTTTCATTATTGAGGGATAAACCAGCATTTCCATTGATCAGTCAGCTACAAATTGACAAACAAAAATCTTAAATCAACTAATCTCGTATTATCTGTTTTGTGGAACCCACGGCAAGTCGTCGATTTTGAAAATGGGTCTGCACGACGCTCAATTCAATCTACTTTCGATATCACTTAAGTAGAATGGTTAAGGGGAGTCCTGCATCAAAAACTAGTCGTCCAGTCAAAACCCGGGTGAGAGGGCCCTCTCGGGTGGCGACGGTTAGCAGAAATTTTTAAAATTCATAACGCCCGACTAGAGAATGGTGAAAAACTGCAACTGCAGACCTAATTTGACTCTTGCATTGTGTTGCTTCTCACCGAATCTGGTTCCAATCCATCGGATAGATTTTGAATAATTAAATAAATAGTAAAGTTTCAAACTTTGACATTTTGTATCATTTGACAGATGACAAATAGAGCAATGCGTCTAACTGGGGCTCTATTTCTAGCAGGGAGTCGATACTCGCCTCCCTGAGAATGACAGGAAAATTTGACAGGAGCATAACTCCCCGGCCCAAACCAGGGAGCGGACTCACCTCCTTTGCTTTGAGTTGATGGGTTGCATATCTGTCACTTCTTTCAGTGATAAACGGGCATAGCAATCTCTAGAGGAAAAATTCCCTAGAAACTACTAAAATTTCTGAGGGACAATAAAAAATGACAGTCTACATTCGCAAAGATACCTTACATTTTTTGGTTTATTCATTGGGGTTTGTTTTTATTGAGAAGTTTTATTGAGGAACAAGTTGAACAAGAAAATTTCGTGCCTCCGCTCCGTTTTAGTCGTGTCGGTAAAACAGCACGCTGTCATGTCACGTTTGACGAATTAACACGATTCCGTCGCGGAACTTGCCGAGCTAAGGTCCCAGAAATACCTATTTTCTACATAAGGCGGCGAGGCGGGTTGCATTGCGGTCACTGGGTGACCAACTCCCTGCTAGAAATAGGGCCCCTGGTCTGAACACTCTGAACACAGTTTTTCAAGAAGTTTCAAGTGACAAAGTGCAAGTCAAGTTCAGTGAGATATAGCTTCTGCCATTTGTTGAGAGTGACACTTCTGTTTGACAGATGACAGCTAAAAACTAAGGGACTAATTCCACAGCCAAACCATAGCTGCCTTCTTTTTGGAGTCAAAAGTGACCCGAGTAACTCTGATCGGATCATTGGCAAGAGAAAATAGCAATCAACTTGAAGCCACCCGCATTTGGCGGGCCAAAAATAATCCGGAGGAAAATAAATCAGAGCCGTGAAATCGAGGTGAAGTTGCGGCCTCATAAAAGTTTACACCGAGGTTTACACCGACGGCGATCGAGTGGCCATGCTAATTCAATTTTGACGTAATTTTGAATGAGCATGGCCACACGATTGTCATCGGTGTAAACTTTATGAGGCCGCAACTGTACATGTGAATATTCAGAGTCAAGGCATCATTGAGAGATGTCGCTACTCATTTAATTCATTCGTGTAAATCCCGCAAAGCTCTACAACATGATTCACGTGCTCCACTTCAATACCCAACAACCGCGTCTCCGAGTCTCTGCGAGTTCTGCGACGTCTAGCGCGCTACTCAAGGTACGTAACTACGTACAGACGACTATACGCCGTTCGCGATCGTTATGGATACGATAAAATATTCCGAATTGCTGGGAATAGAGGAGTATCGGATGAAGACTGACCGTGGCACCTGAACCAATCGTTCTGGGCTGTCGTCCGCTCCTGACTTGTCACGTCCGTTGCCGAGTGCTTCTGCGGGTCTGTCAGCGAAGAGTAGTGATGAGCGATATCGTCAGTTTCCAAGCCCCGATGATGAGTCCCAGCCCACTTGGAGGATGCCGAGTCGAAGCCTCGGCTGGTGCGTCTAAAAAGGCCCCCTGGAGAAAGTCGAGTTGGAACCCTTCGGAGATGCGTTTTGGTCCCTCTGGGGAAGAGTTGAGTCAAGAACCCTCTAGGTTGAGTTTTGACCCGCTTAGAGGCCGATGTGTTGCTAATCATTGAGTTCGGTCGATGTGCCGAGGCCCTTCCGGTGTTGAGTTTCGACCCTTCTCCAAGTCGTAGAGTTGGGACCCGTTGACGAAGCGTTTCGAACCCCCTCCAGGATGCTGAGTCGCGTTCCCTTTGACGACGAGTTTTAACCCACCTCGAGGATGTCGAGTTGAAACCCCTAAATAATCCAGGCCCCATAGAAATGAGTTCTCTCGTTTCGGTATCTCGTGTAACGGAGTGATGACCTCGACGGGCGGAGGGTTGGTCATGCGCTATGACAGTTCCTGATATTTCCATGTAGAGCTTGTCCCGGGAATGAAAACGTTCTTATTCGAAACTGATGAATCCAATTCGGTACCCAACGACGCCATCGTTCGGATAGGGACTTTGTAAAAATGGATTGTTATTAGGGCTCGATCAGGAATAGTGTAGACGGCGATTATTTAGCGTTTGGGCAAAGATTATTTCGACGCCTCTCCGCATCGGCTTTTCGGCGAACACCCTGTGTAGTCAATTCTCTGCGTTGTTTCCCCTGACTGCGGCCTTCTCTCACAAACTGCTAAATAACAATGAACTAGCGCGTATACGGGGCGTGCTCAAAAAGTTTCTCACAATTAAATTTGTACCTTGACTTGAGTAATTGTTTCGCGCTTACCATCGGTTCGAAAGTTTTTGGAAGGGTAAAAAACGGTTTAACATTTCCGGTTATAGGCACTCGCCACCGCGGGAATCTTTCTAAGCGTTGGGGGCGACCCACGGTGAAAAAAGGGAATAGGCCCCCCACAAAGGCAGAATATCCAATCCTTTCCAAACGGGTAAAAAAGATCATGGCCCAAAAAGAAGCAACAGCCTTTGAAAAGAATGCCACAATAAGGTGGGCTACCATACACACACTGGCCCACAAATCTTGGATAGCACTTGTAGTCGAACTCACTCTCCCCCTTGTTCAGTGTCTAGAAGCCGGGCCTAACTCTAACATAACCTCTAACACTCACATAAATGTTGGATTTGATTTAACCACAAAAAAACTTTGAGCCGCAAAAACCAGTCGGAATTCAATGTCGGTCAAGGTGTAGAATCAGGTGTTCGTCGGAGGGTTGGGGTGCTGGGACGTCTGAAATAATTAGGGGAAATTCATCTTCCCTAGTATGAGTCCTAGTCCTAGTATGAGGACGAACGGGATGTCGTCCTCATACTAGATGATCATCTGCCAAGCGGTTCCAAAAGCGGGAAACGTGATTTAATTCAAATAAGTTGAAATGAAAGTAAAATCTGTTGTAAACGATATAATACTTCACCGACTAGTATCCAGGAACCTATGGAAATTTTTGTGTGACACGTCTCGTTGGGTGGGAAGCTAGAGTTTGAAGAAAGATTGGAACAAATTTGCAGCATCATCATAAATATCATCATAAGGTTAGATTATTCTCTGGTTGGATGCGTACCTCTATATCTCTTCACCTCCTCCGATTCTCGACTATATCTCGAACTAGTCCTTCATGCCTCAAAATTTTTCCATATATTCCTTTCTTCCCCTACTATTTCACCAGAGTACAGAGCGATCAAATACTAAAATTGCTCATGTTGGCATACCTACGATGTTCAAGCTTCCCCCAAACCCGCGCTCATGATTCGCCCGTTCGGGAAAAAAGTAAGCATCGTATGCCACGTTCAGCAATCGAGTATTTGATCGCTCGTTATATAGTTTGTTCACTTCTACCGTGATTCTAGTAGGCTGTGAGATTTTGTTTCTAAGTTTCCAAATGTGAAATATAGAAGATCCCCAAAACTTTGCAGTTGGCTGCTCTGGCAGCGGACTTCATTCGGCACAATAATTCACGAAAAGACACGAAGTCGTCCTGATCAGTTTTGAAACACATTTTTTGCGTATTTTCCATGGTATTTTCTCTGCAGAAAGACGAAACATTTTTGCGGGACGTGATGTCTGGCGCTTTTTTCCTCGCTTTTTTTCCATTTTATTGGAAAATGTAGTAATTTTTCGACCTGTTTTCCAATTTTCTCCAATGAGTAAATAAATCAAAGGAGCCTTAACACTTGACAGTTGTCAAAAATATTTTCAACCTCTCGAAGCCGGTTCAGCTTTCGATAGTTCAAATCAAAGAATACGTATACAAGCCCTTCATCAAAGAAAGGGGCCCCGTGTAACCATCAACCGATCTAGCGCTTCTAGGTACCCAAATACATAACAGAAATTAGCGACTTCTTCTACCTCTTCAATTCCAATCTGTATTCTGGTATTAGCCCTATTTTTACGTCCTTTGCATACCAAAACTTTAATCTAAGTTTTTTTGATTTTCATGCCATAGCTCTCTGTCGGAACCTCTTCCATTTTGTTAAAAGCTATTTCTAGTCCTACTTCCCTGCTGGGTGCAAAAACTACTATATTGTCAGCAAATCTAAGTACCTCTATTAACTGCCTGACTTTGTATCCTAATTCCGGAACCGATTGACATTCGTGGTAAATAGAGTGAAAAACAAGAAAACTTGAGAAATAAATTTATTATTTTGAAAAAATTAACGTCGGAGAAGTGAAACCATGTCGGATTTGAAAATAGACCTACACGACGCCCAATGCAATCTACTCCTGGTATCAGTTGGAATTTTTCGAAAAAAGTCAATCCCCATCCGGAAAGGACGGCCGAGTTGAGTCCTGCACCAAACACGGGTCGGCCTGGTCAAAATCCAAGCGAGCGGCCGTCTGCGGTGGTAACGACCAGGAGAAAACTCAAAAACTCGTAGCGTCCAACTGGGAATTGGTGGAGAGCTGCAACTGCGGGCTTGATTTGATTCTTTTGTTTTGTTGCTTTCTACTAATTTTGGCTCCAATCCATCGGATAGATATTGAATAATTAAATGGCAAAGTTTTTTAGAGAAGATTACAGAGCTGTGTGAGCCTATGCCTGTGATCTTCCACGATAACAGCCACAACGTTAATGCGATCACTTGAAATTCGGTATGCGGACATGATTCTGCTGTCGAATGAGTCTGTTACGTTTTGGTTGTCATATGTCGAGCGGAAATGTCACCATCAAAAATGACAGGAAGCATACGTCACGAAACTTGACTCGCAATATGTCATTTGAAAGCCCTTGAAAAACTGTATTCAAAATTGTTGAAAGTATTGCTCCGTATGGCATCTGTCAAATATTGAAAAATGTCAAAGTTCAAAGTTTTGTTATTTAATTCTTCTAAATTTATCCAATGGATTGGGACCAAACTTGGCAGAAATCAACACAACAAAACATCACGTATGCAGTTTAAGCTTCCCACCTTCTCCCAGTCTTGAGCTACGAATTTTTATTCATTTTTTCTGTTCCACCCTGTGTAATTTTCCTGCAAGAAATCAAGCAAAACAGCCGGCGAGGTGTAACTGCTGACCATCTAAGGAATGTTTTCCTAGAGAAGGTCGCTATGCTCTTTCATTCAAAATCCCACGGGATAAAAGCTGTATTACACTACACAATTTCTTGTACAATTTCTTGAACCATCTGCCAAAATAGTGTCAAAAAACAATGAACTTGATTATTGAGTTGACAGATTGTTCAAGAAATTGTACAAGAAATTGTGTAATGTAATACAGCTATAACATAAGCTCCTGGACTAACCATTATTTATTACGTTGTCTCTGTTATTACCTACCTTAGATACCTGCTTACCTTTGTAGCCTGTAGTCAACGCTACAACTGACGAGTGTTGCTGCTTTTTTTGACTATTCAAAATTTCGAGTAAAATTTGAGGTGCCATAATGTCATTTAAATGGCGCGCATGTTCGGATGGGAACTGCTCGTCAGACTTGTTGAATCTGAATTCAGAAACAAAGAGGACGTCCTCTTGTGCTTCGTCCACTTCGCCCTCGTCTCTCTCGGCTTCAAATCGGTCGGCCTTGGCCAATCCACGACCCTGTACGGCGTTGAGGTCGCGTCCGAGGCGCTACCCAGAGGTTGGACCGACTCGTACGCCATCAGGTACATCGCTGCGGAAAAGCGCCTGTATCTCCTCAAAGGCTCTGCGGACAATGGAGACCTCACAGTGACCCTGTGCAACGTGAATAGCAACACCACGTCCTTCGTCATCCTCAAGTCTGACTACGTGGCTGGGCTGAGCGGAAGTCTGGAGTCGATGATTCCCGAACACAGCGCCATTTTCGCCATGATACGGGACGCTCTCGTCAACAGAGTGCATCCCTTAGGCTCCCAGTCGTGTGTAACTTTGCTGACGCGTAATTCCAGGTTTTCAACGAATTTTTCTGATACGTCAGTCAGGACGATTCCAGTGTCCACATATGGCCGGGAGTCTAACCCTGATGTGGACGTTAATGTCAAAGCGAGTCCGGAGTTTCGAAATTTGTTGGACCAGTTCAATAGTTTGGCGTCGTTAAGCGGATCGCATGGCGGATCGGAAGGGTTCACCGTGTCGAATGAAGAAGACGAACAAGAACATGTTATAGTACCTAGAAGCAATACAGAGTCTTGAGACACCTAGTGATAAAAAATATGGTGAACACTTCAAAATGTATCTAATCATATACCCACCAATAAAAGTTGACTTGATTGGTTCCAGCGATTTGTTGATGATAGACTATAGGTACAAAATAGAAAACAAAAGAGTCCAGCGGCATTAACTGTTACTGTTTGACAATATGCCGTTCCAGACGACCTTGCTGAGTATGAAAATTCCAGTTTCCATTTCGAAAACCTCACCGGAAGCTCCAGAGTCCAAGATAGCGGACAATATGGGACCGAGTATGGGACAAGTAAACCAGATTTGTCTCGTTATCCAGCGCCAGCCCCTTTCTGTCAGGAATGGCTGGGCTGGAACACACTATTGGTTCAGGTACACCAACCAATAGTGTTATCTTCCTTTTGCGACTCTTCTAGAGAGTAGATCATCTGTTCTTCACTCATACTCTCCACTTCTTTGTTCATTTTTTCTTGAAATTCCTTCATTTTTGCCACTTCTATTTTCCATCCACATTGACTTTGGTCTTTTTTGGGATTAGTTTTTCCACCCTCTTTTTCACAGTATCAAAGTAAATGTTTTGATGATCGCTCATGTTTTCCTCTTCGCTAACCATCCAGTTCTTTATCTTCCCATTCGTTTCATCTGTGTACATAGTAAGGTCGATATAAGATTCTTTCGCCTCTCAGAAATGTTGAAATCGCGCCTTCATTTGCGGTTTCCAGTCCATTATCCTCCATCCACTCCGCCATCATGTCTCATCTCTTATAATTTTCTGTTGCTCCCCATCTTCTTGCTTTCGCATTGAAGACGCCGCAGATGACTATCTTTCTTGTTTTTGTGTTCATTATTACATACCTAAGGTAGTGGAGGTACTCGTCAAAAACTTGGATCTCTACGTTTGGAGATATGTAGCATCCGACTATTGTCACTTCGTCCGTTAGATGCGTAGGATTCCGTCTTTACTTTCGTACCGTCTCACCTTGATTTTTGTGTTGAAGACCTCAATCGCAACATCCCTTCTCTCATCAACAAACCAGGCACTATTTTGAACCAAGGAGATTTTGAACATGTTTTTTATTTGGTTCCGAAACCACTGCCTATCCATTCCATTTTCTCCACTTGTCTTATACAGTAGGCTTTGTGCCGCTCTGCAGCGATTAAGGTTGACTTGTATGACTTGCAATTCCATCGCGGATGTCGGTGTCGGCTCGTTAAATCATTTTTCCCTTTCAATCCATCAGATCCTCCGTTATCAAGTTTCTCGATATTATGTCCTCTTTCATCTTTTCTTCCGACTCTGAGGGTGAGTGGGTCTCCGGGTTTATTTGTCGTCTAGTCTAGCTTCTTCTTCTGTTGGGTCTTTCGTCTTTGTCCGTTCGCGTTTATTTCCCTTTTCCTCTTTTCTTGCCGCTAAGAAAGCCTTCTTGAAGGTCTTGCATCCGCCACTGCCGGCGCTGTGTTCCTTCTCGTCCCATAACAGACACTTCTCTTCCTCGTTGCAGTCTTTTTTTCAATCACCACCCTTTCTGCACCTGTAACAGAGTGCAGTTCGGTCTGGGCCAGTGCAGTTTTTTGCTTTGTGTCCATAGGACCAGCATCTGTGGCATCTCTCGGCTCCCACGTGTTGTTCGATGGTGCAGTTTACAATGCCCACCCTCAGTGTTCTTTTTTCGCAATTTCTTCAGCCATCTTTTTGTTCAGAGCTATGGTCGCTGTTGTGGTAATATTCATTACTTACTGGCCTTACTTCGCTTATCTTCAGATACTTTTCTTTTGATTTTGTGGCTTGTGTTAGTGCCTTCTCTATTTCTTCTTTGCCAGTGGTAGCTTCCATCCCTTCTATATCTACATATAGAGGATGGTGTTTTCCTGGCTCATTCCTATTTTCCGTGTCTTCAGGTCTGAATCGGTACTTATTGCTTCTTGCAATGTTTCAAGCGCTTTGTCGTCTTTGTCAGTTGTGAGCTTTCCTTCTCTGGTGCTCCTGATGTTCCTGATAATTTTGGTGGCTTCATTGTTTGCGATTTTTTGTTTGATGCTGCTTAGTGTTTTATTGAAGTTTCCTCTGCCTTCTACGACCAGTGCAAAGGTCTTTCTTTCTCGCTTGGGTTTTTCAATGTTTGTTTCCTGCTTTCGGGTTTGTATCACAACGGATCTGACCGCCCTATCTCTTGAGTTGAAGAAAAAACAACACTCGGGTGTTTGAGTTCCAGAAAATGGCTTCAATTATTTTCGTTAATCTCGTTGTGGGCATGATGTTAATATGGTGTAAGGCCACGAATTCTTCGCCCACAGTTTTCTCTTTGACTTTTTGTATCTTCGTATCTTCCGTCTTTGTCCTTGTTGCCGTGCCTGATTTTTATTATCACTAAGAAGATAACTCGGAAGATAATAGAAATCAGTCCACCACTAAGAAGGTGGGCTTGCTTCCATTGGCGAGTCTTATTTTAGTAGTTTGCTCAAAAATTGCAAATTCCTCCCCGACTTCTCTTACCTCTGGGAAATATTCGGCGTACAATCGTGGTTCGGTTCAATCCGCTTTCTCCGCTCTCTGCCATGCCTCGAGAGTCGGAAAGTTAGCTTCCTTGATGATCACTTCTATCTTCCGGTCTGTTCCGTTGCAATATTTGCAGGTATTTGATCCTACATTTTTTCCGGTTCGTTCTGTATCCGTATTTTTTGTTTTAATTCTCCATTTTCTCGTCTGTTGAGTCTCGTGTTGTAGTTGAGCTCTTCCATTTTCTTTTCGTCTTCTTCTAGTTTTTCCTCAGTCTTTTTTCTTTCAGACTCTACGGAAGGGTCCGACTCCTGACGCAAACGAGATTTCAATTTATTTTGATTATTATAAGGTTTTCCAAATAACTGTTCTCAAAATTTAGCATATTCCGAATAACCGGGAGCTTCATAAACGTAGATGAGGCTCAATCGTAAGTTTCTAGATCTAACCCACCAGAGCTAGCTTCACCGCAGTCATAACGTAACGTCCAGAGGGTCCAAAGGGCTCGAATACCTTTTCTGTGAAAGAAACCTTAAAAAGGTGAGACAGAAATGTGGCTCAATTGGCAGAACAGACAACAGCATAATCATGCAGGCAGACACAGAACGAACCTGCAAGAACCCAATAAAAAGGTGTTAGTCACTGTTTAATATGAGACTTTGTGGAAAATTGCACCTAGGCTTCTTTGCAGCCGTCTGGTACGCCACACTGGTACAACTGATGGCACTTTCTGGAAACTTATGGCATTGTGTTCCTCGAGCTTGAAAATATATAGGCCAATGATAAAAGTACAAAAAAGCAACGATTTCAAAAATGGCTTTCGACCTTCTACAGAAAGTTATGAGGTTTGCCCATTTTCAGGTGCTATTTCCATAATATGGCCGCTATTAGGTATATGCAAAATACTATCAGATTTGAATATAATCTTGTCGCTTGTCAAAACTGGCCAAATGGGGGATTCTCTTAACGTTTCCGTTTTCTAAAATGATGTTGGGTGCATTTTTCGGTAAGCGATTTCAGATCTTATTCGATTAATTCAATGGTGCAAACCAAATCCAATAGGAAGTTACCCAAAAATAATTTCAAAGTCGTCGTTATTTCTGCCGCAGGATTTCTCATCGCGGATGTCTGTCCTGATATGATACAAATATTATTATTATTATTATTAATGTTATTATTATTCAGACAGATCCGTGGCGCAGGCGGTTCTGTGGCTGCCTGCGGTGCGGAAGTCCCGGGTTCGATTCCCGGTGAAAAGTATGGATGTTGTGATGTTGTCCGAAGTCGCACTTTTCTTTGTAACAAATTGTTGAATGAATAAACAGACCAACTCCTATTGCCGAAAATCAGCGGCCACCAGAAGGCGCTGAACGCAGTCAAACATGGTGGCCCAAGGGGCCTTGACAAATAGGTACCCAGCGCACAGCCCAGCGCAGTAGCGCAATAGCACTCGACAGTTGACAGTACCTACTCCAAATCATGAGAATATTGACAGTTTTGACAGTTGAAAAACAATTAAATTTTTTGTCTTCCTTGTTTTCCACATCGTCGTGAATGTGAGCGAGTGAGTGTTGTAGTTTGACTTGAATTACTGCGTTAGTATACGCCGATGGACACAATACACAATGCAGCAGCAAAAGCCGATACGTAAGTTGGTGAAATGATAGCCGAAAAATGCAATCTCTGAATGCTTATTTACGTTACAGATGTTGAGTTGTGTGAGCCCCTTGCACACAAGGTGGAAATACTAAGCCCTCACAAGACAAGGCATAGGTACAACAGGACGCATCACGAAAATGAGCCAACAATCATCATTTAGGCCAGAAAGATGAACATTCTTTTGGAGTAATCGTACGACTCATACATTGACTGTAAAGTAATATTTCAGTAGCTAATAAGCATTTACCGCTGTCCAGAATAATAAAAATCATAGTTTATCAATAATAATTGAGTATTCTTCAATCATAAGTTTAATCATAGCTCATTACCCTGCTGAAAATGCTCATCGATTCTCATTGGAATCCCTATGAGAATCCATCAGTTTCTATCAGCCCCATGAGCATCAATCAGGCGCACGCATAATAAATGGGAAGTCTAACAGTTTCTATGAGAATCTATCGTACATTTCCTGCTGAAAATCCTCATGGATCCTCATTGGGATTCCTATGAGAATCCATCAGTCATTGGCAAAAATCAACAGCAAATGCTCATTCAATCCTGATAAATGCTGATACAAATCCATTATTTGACTTATTGACATGTGAATCCTGTAAATCTATGCGGCTTTGGCAGATATAATCTCATCAATTTTAGGCGAACCCGCGCGCTCGCCTGATCTAGTCGTCATGAATCGTAGGAAATTCTTGCGCGACTAGCGCGATCGATCTAGTGCGTTATCTTTTCGTGACAGTGAAAATACAAAATGCTGACAGGACGCTGAAAAAAAGTTTGATTCCTTTCCGCATCGGTTTGTTTGTTTACGTTTGTTGTGTTAATACCACGGTTAATACCTATAAGATGTAAAGACTTTTACTTTACTGACGCTCCACCAACATGAAAGGAAAAGTATTGTAATCATGCAGAAAAGGTTTGAGATTTCGATGGATATATTCCATTTTGAGGTTCCCCAAGACGATTAGGACTATTTCTATCAAGTAAAGTGCCTATAACTATAGTAAAATACATAACTAATTATGATCTTCAATTCCAGGTTCTAGGAGATCATTGGAACACTGAACTAAAACAATAGTATCACCCTGTGTGCCTGTGCGACATTGATGTAATTTCACGAACATTCACGAATTTATTTATTTGTAAGTGATAAAATCTAATAAAAAATCCAGTTCAAAATCCATCTTGGTTTTGTATAACAATTTGTTGTATTCAGTGCGGCATCCATCTGGATTGTATGAGTTTTCATGAGAATCCATGAGGATTCATATGGAAATGTATGAGAATCCATGAGCATTTAAGTGGATTCATATGGAAATCAATGAGAATCCATGAGCATTTATGTGGATTCATATGGAAATCAATGAGAATCCATGAGCATTTATGTGGATTCATATGGAAATCTATGAGATTCAATGAGGAAAAAACGCAGCGGGATTCCTATGAGAATCATTGCGGCAATGCCGGTTCCAATACTCATATAGATCCTCATGAAAGCCAGATAGATTTCCCTATGAGAATCCATGAGGATTTTCAGCAGGGTAGTTGATGTTAGTGTTTCTACAATGGAAAATATTTTCATATCGATTAAGGTTCTAAATCTGAACTGATGAGGCGAGTGACGGATTCTGATTTGCAGGCCAGGTATCTTCTCTCAATACCGCTGGCGTTGATCTCCAGGCTCTCCGGCTGCTCTCACTGGCTTATCGGAGATGGCTTCACGAGTTCACAACACTGTTCTAACAACTGGTCCACAGAACCTGACCTCCAAATGGTTTTCAATTATCCATTTATGAGACATAACAAAGCACAAGAGTCTCAGTCGCAGTGAGCCCCAGTCACCCCACACACGATTAAATGACCTGCCTCAATCACTTCTTCGCCTTCGCACTTTGTCGGGAGGGGGCTGATTTGGTCACCAACATGACCATAACTATCCCTGTTGTAAATGTCCCATAGAGAATATTTAAAAAGTGTACAGGGCCCAACAGGGCATATGCATGCGACAAATACACATATAGAACCCTGTAGGGCCCTGTAGATATTTCAAATGATTGCCCCCATACAAACACCATAGGGCGTATATAAAGCCCCGATTAGTTCTACCGGGCTCTACAGTGGGCTATACAAAAGTTGGTGCTGACCCCCACAAGGCCCTGTACACTCACTACGGGTCTGTATGGTAAATGAACCAAATTGTGCTGTTTTCCATAGAATCCTTTACACTTCCTATAGAGCCTAATGGTAGAAAAACGCATAGGACCCTATGAAATTTCTATAGGTCAGGGACCCCATAAAAAATATACCCCATACCCGTTCGCTGTCTCATAAAGCCCTGTACACTCACTACGGGTCTGTATGGTAAATATATACCAAATCCGCTGATGCCCATAGAAACCTTTACACTTCCTATGGAGCTTAGTGGTAGAAAATCAACATAGGACCCTATAAAATTTTTATAGGTGAGGGACCCGATCAAAAATATTCCCCCACCCGGTCAGTTTGAAAAAACCGTTACGAATCCTCGCTGCATTATAGGTATCAACCAGTCAATTGACTGCGGTCAAATACCTCGCTCGGTCAATTGACTAAATTTTTCTTTTAATATATGATAATTGATAATATCGGATTTATTCAGTTGAAATATTAAAAATTTATCTGATAAATGTAATTTTTTACTTATAGTAGGACTTAAGTAGGTTTACTTCTCACTTTTTCGAGTTTTTTTATTAATGTTTGTCTTCTTAATTGAAATAGTGGATTTTTGTTTAATTTTTTCACTAGAAATAGTGGATAAAACTCCTATAAATTGCCAATAAAACGTTGTTGCTCGAAATATGATAAATTTTGATAATAAAATTAGGGTTGTACTATGAGTTTAGGCTTCATACGAGGCTTCATAAACATAACACATGACGGGTACGTTTGTTCTTATTTGACCTATTTGACCGTCATTTGACCGGTCAATAGTCAAATTCGTATTTGACCGGTCAAAGTACAACTCTAATACCTACCTCCTAATAGGATGTATGGTGGTATATTCATATGTCTGTAGTGGCCCCATTCATCCCTGTACACTTCCTATGAGACTGTATAGTGGCATATCTATCAAGTTGTATTGATCCTATACAGCCCTTTACAGTTTCTATGGGGCTATATGGTGGAATATTCACATCTGCGCTGACCCCATCCACTCCTATAGACTTTCTATAGTATTCTATAGTGACACCCATACAGCTCTGTACACTTCCTATAGAGCTGTATAGTGACATGTCCATCTAGTTGTATTGACCCTATAAAAACCTTAACAGTTTCTATGGGGCTATAGGTAGCATATTTAAGTCTGTGCTGGCCGCCATACAGTCCTATATACATCAATAACTTATAAAACAATAACAATCTTGGTATATCATGTAAAATAATCACCTCCCACATGCACACTTGTTGCTTCCCACCAATCTTCCTGGTCCCCGTACCTGACAAGGTACTTTTTAGTTGGATTTAATTTGGAAAATCAAACTTTCGAACGTTTTCGATTGGTACGATGGGTCAGGCATTATACCTTTCTGATCTTGTCCTTTACAAATATTAAATATAACGTAAGATAAGCATGCGACGTAGACGCCAATTTTTGCCTGAAACAAAATTATTTACAATAAATACAGCTCCAGTAGGACAGTGAAAAAACTCTCACTTATCACAGAACTGAGATTATTGTGTCATAAAGAGCATCTCCAATTTTACAGTGTCCAACTAGAATTCTTTAACAAACACTTGAACAGGCACAGCACAACTAACAATTCCAGGTTATCCAGGACTAAGTATTCTGGGCACAGACATGCACGACACATCACATCACATATCACATCACATGTACCTACTGTGGTCTCTGGACTCTGGAGCACGCGAAAGCAAACGCCAAACCAAATTAATGACAGAAGAAAACTGGTATGACAGCGTCCCTGGCGGTGGCGCCACTATAACCCAAGCCTCCCGAAATGACCACATAGAGTCCTATATAAAGAAATCTATATGGAGTCTATAGGGGTAATACCGGCACAAAAATATCGTATTGTATAGGGCTGTATGGGATAATAATATCACCTAAAACTACCTGTAGAGCCCCGTACAAAGAAAGCTGAGGCAAATGTCCAAGTACCATAGAATCCCATAGGTAACTTAAGGCAGTCGAAGTCTATAGGAGTACCCCCAGTAAAAAAATATCGCATTGTATAGGAACGTGTGGGTGAAAATACAATGTTGAAATTCACATACTGAGGCCGGTACATAGTTACACTCATGCCCATAGATACTGATCCAACGCATAGAACACCCATAAATACTCATAGGGAAATCTACCGGTCTGAAAGAGGCTCTATGGACCATTTATAACAGGGATTGGGCAAATGAATCTGTATTATTGGCATTTTCTAAAACAAAAATAAGTTAGAGATACTGCAACGAAATTCCATTCCCAACGAACCCCCTGTTCTTGGCCCACTGCACAGGCCCACTGTTACGCTTTCACTGACAGCTATCACTGTTGACAGCTGTTGTGATGTAAATGCGCACTGCGTTTACTACCTATTTGTCAAGGCCCCTTGGGCCACCATGTTTTATTGCGTACAGTGCCACCACGCGGGAAAGATTTTCGCCAATAGCAGAAAAGCCGATAAGGAAGAAAACATTTATTATTTATTACAAATATTATTTTGAAGGGGAGCTGCATTTAGCGGAAATGCCCGGGGCCCAGGTCAAAAATGGGTGCATCGAGGGTGTATATTGCATAGGAGGGTGCCTTGCATTGTCTAGAATAAGAACTAGTTCAATCGGACGGACCGCGAGTTGATAATTTTGTGATGATAATCAATAGGTGCGAATCAATGCTCATCCTCGTGCTCATCCAGATTTTTATTTTCAAGGTGACAAGACCCCTGTCGGACCAAGCTAATGCTTCGCTTGTTTCTTGCATCCGGTGTGACACACTCTTTGTGCGCCAGTGACTAACAAACAACACATAGCACGACAAAACGAGAACGAGCGAAAGAAATAATAATTAGAGCTTCCAAGGCGTTAATTAGTTCGATGCGTCTCAACCTAAGAGGTCAAGTGGTTGCGTTTTTTGAACTTAAAACTAGGATGAGAGATGAGCTAGCTGTGCGTGCGAATCAAACGCGGGCGAGTGAAATTTCTATCGGATGCATTCTCAATGAACTTTTATTGCTATCGCAATATATCCTTGAAGAGGGAAGCTCGGAAATGACGCGAGAACATCGACGACTAATGCGATCACCTTCCACACAGACATTTGCTTATCGTCGAGGAAGTTGCGGTATCTGGGTCTTATCAGAGTGTGTTTTGGTGTGATGTGCTCATTTATTTTTCGTCTTCAGTATGCAGATGTTCTTTTTAGCACATTTTCTAAGAAAATTCGCCTATTCACTGGACATTTTTCAAACTAAACAAAATTAATAGTTTGCACATACAAATTTTGCAAGAGAAAATGAATGCCATCTTTTTCCAAAAAAAAAACTGCAATGGTGAGTTGAGAAAACTTAAGCCGAATTGGTGGAGGAGCCGACCAGCTTTTCAGACTTAAACATGGTCATACTTGTAGGTATGATCCATAGAGCAAAAATGCTCAGTTTTTCCAGTGACTGGAACAATAAGTCGAAGAAGAGACCTAGATAAAGCTGGTAGAGGAGTCAGAGTATTAGCTTTCCAAAATTTCCGAATTTGTATTGAACAAAGCTTAGATTTTGCTTTTGAATGGCTTTAGAAATGCTAAGGAGGATTTTCTCAGCAACAGCTAGGAAAATCGAAGTAAAAGCAAGAAGCTACTTTTCACGCCCCATTGGCTTGACTCATAATGTGTATCATTTATTTAATGTAGGTATTTCAAGATAGGTGCGCTGTTTGAAATTTTGAAGTAGGGCAGATAGTGCAGTAAAGATAGGTTTTGGGGTTGGAAGAAATTTTAAAGCTGTTATCGATTCAGAATTTCATCCTCTACCATGTACTCAAAATCCCCGAAAATCCCATGTGAGCATTTTTCTTGCGGCGCTGTCAAAGTATATCATGTTTGCTGCAACAAGTCCGAAAATTGTATTCTCGCTTTTGTCACATTAGAGCTATATTGTTGGTTCAGAGCTGTTGGTATATGTATACTCCAGGGCATGACCAGAACGTCATCTGAACCGCTGAAATCCTATTTCCCGCAAAAGAAAAGACGTAACTCGCTTTATTCTGCAGTTAGTAGTGGTAATCGAGTGTAGTTCGGGGATTAGTGACCAAATTTAATAAAATCTGTTCTTTTTGTGATAAAAGCATGAAATTTGGTATAAGTGGTCTTCATGGCCCCCTTTTCAAATGTAGATATTGTGTCTTGCCACATTTTGGTTGGGGGGCTTAGGGACCCCCTTGGAAATTGAAGTTGCAGAAACTCATGCAAACCATCATTAAAATAATTGTCACGCATCTCAAAAAGTAATCATTTGACTCTACGTTAAATCTCTACAAGAGACACACCAGTTGTCACCATGTGCGCACTGTTCTTCATAATGAAAAAAATTCTTCGGAATGTCAAAAAAATCAGGTTTCCATTATTTTTTCATGTAATAGATGAATAAATTTATCTTCCGCATATCATTATCCACTAATTCGTATATGCCGAAGCCATTGATGAAGTCCATTTCTCCATATTGACATCTAGAAGCTACAATTCCTTAAGTAGCCAGATGAAACCAGCCAATTCAAGTTCTCAGTTCAGTAGCGTTTTTTTCGATGTTACCAATTGATATGAATGACAATTTATTATTGGGTGGATAGCTTCAACTGTTTTATAATTTTACTGAGTATAACTAGATGATGAGTGATGCGCAAAAGCCCCGAAATTTTTTTTTTACCGCCACCTATCATTGTTTAACCTACTACCTATTTACCTTCACCTACTTTGGCGAAACAACAGCGAATACAGACTAAAGAGTATAGACAAACGTCAATACGATCTGCAGTTGTCAAGTAGAAGGCACGAAGAATAAGGATTGAGGCGTGGAATACTTCAAAGCACTCAGTTCGAGTGAATACACGGTATAGAAATATTTCCAACACACCCTAGGGGCACAAATTTTATGATGGTGAGCGACGCAAAAAAAAATTCCCTATGCTTTTGCGCTTGGTTCCGCGTGTAGTCATATAAAATTAGGTTACAAAACAGTTCCAGCTATCCATTCATTCATAAATTGTCGATCATATTGATTTGGAACAATCAAAAAACGCTGTTGAACTTCACACTTGAATTGGCTCATTTCTTCGGGTGCTGTCATCCCTAGAATGACAATATCAAAAAACGGACTTTATGAATAGCTTCGGCAAATACAAATTAGTGAATAATGATACACAGCAGATTAACTCACCGTTTCTTAGATTGAGAAATCATTAAAAACTGTGTTTTTTTTGACACTCCGAAGAATTTTTTTCAACACGAAAAACAATGCGTACATGGCGACAACTATTGTGTCTCTTGTCAAGGTTTGGTGTGGAGTCAAATTATTACTTTTTGAAATGTGTGACGATATTTACCGATGGTTTGTGAGAGTTCCTGAGAGTCCTGAGACTTCAAATTTTCAAGGGGGTCTTTAGGCCCCCCTACTTAAAATATGGCGAGGCGTCACGTTAACATTTGGAAAAATGACCATGAAGACCACTCATACCAAATTTCATGTCTCAATCACAAATCAAACAGATTGTAATAAACTTGGTTACTAACCCTTGGATTATACTTAATCAACACTGTTAATTGGAAATTAAAGCGACTTCCGTGATTTTTTTTTGGAGAAATACGAGTTAGAGGTTTAAACGAAGGTCTGGTCATGCTCTGCAGTAGGTATATACCAATAGTTCTAAGCCAACAATGTCGCTCTAGTGTGACAAAAGCAAGAATACCATTTTCGGACTAGTTGCAGCAAACATGATATACTTTGACAGCGCCGCAAGAAGAATGCTCAACTGGGATTTTCGGCGATTTTGAGTATGTGGTAAAGAATGAAATTCTGAATCGATATTTGCTATAAAATTTCATGAATTAATTTTTCCAAGGTTTGGGGTCTTTTTTGACTATCTTTACTGCACTAAGAGGGGAGCGAAGGAATTGAAGATGAAAATTTGGCAACACGTGTCTTAGATGTCAATTAGATTAAAACTCGACCTCTTGAAGCGTTTTCCTGTAAAAAATTTTGTGGTGAAGGAACCTCTGGAGTTTTGTGAAATCTAGGGTAGGAAATTTTAAAATAAACATCCTGTGTATTGTAACCAAGACATTATTCAGTCATAATTAATCTGCAAGGAAGAAATAATAATACTCCCCAACGTATGAAAAGAAGAAACAAAAAATAATGGCTAAATAATATGACATCTCTGTCACTTTGACAGTAAGCCAGTTGAGTCATTTTCTCGTGGCCATCTATCTAAAAGTGAAAACTGAGGCTAGAATCTATGGCCAGTTCACTTGTCTGCTCCAGTGCTGCTGTCTCTTAGATTTTTGTTGTCATTTCGAATTCCGATGGTCTATATAGACCCAGGATATCAGTAAATTGAAATAAGAAGTCCCAGAAACTACTTTTATAACCAGCTAGATCCATTATTAAATAGGTACCAACTTCACGGTGATGTAAGTTTGTTATTCCCTCTATTATTATTTCCAATCATTGTCGTGTTTATAGACCCCCTAATTATTCCATCGAGGTCTCTTGCCGCATTAATCAAATTGAAACAATAACGTACGCAAGTACCTACCTAACTGCTAACAAAACAAAGCAGGTAATATAAATATTTTATGTTTCCAAGCTAAATGACCTATTTTCTTTTCAACACTGGCAAAAAAAAATAGTAAGTACCTAAGTAGGTAGTTGTGATGTGGGTCTAATAAGGTAAAATTGAAATTTGGTGGGCCTCGATTGGAAAATCTGAAAGAGCTAAAACAACACCAACAAATCGAGACTCTAGAGTATACCAACCTACCTGAGAGCATCTTGTATAGGTAGCTGCTAGCTATGTAGCAATACCTATTCATTAAAAATTAAATACCGCAATTATGTTCCCGATTGTTGACTTGTGACGCACGTACCTTTACAAAATTATTAAACCGCAATACAACTAATTTCCCGAGTAATTTCCATAAGTATTCACCCAATAAATAGTCCCCGAGAGAAACCCGAAGAAATTTCCATAATTTGTTTTTTTTTTTGGAATATTTTCTCCTTGATTTTCTCCAAATTCCCTAATCCAAATTCCCAAAAAATTTCGTCTCCCCATCGCACGTGGATGAATGATGAGATCGCAACCTTGATCGGTATTTAATATTTGACATACAAATACGCTATACCTACCTACCACAAGCTCACTTTTTCGGTCATTCAGTTTCGTAATAATAATCTCCGAGCTTCCGTCCGTTCGTTATCGTTTACGCCGCAAATGCCCAAAACCAAATGAATCACACCATCAAGAATCTATCCACAGTTCAGAATTCCCTCGACGTAATTGCGTGAAACGTTGTCAAAGTCTAGGTATACGCGTTTGTTAAGTGTAAAAGGTAAGTTTTCGTAACACGTTAGTCATAAAAAAGTCACCATCACAATATTCCGATACCTCTCGCCTCATTGTAGTAGAGTAGAGTGCATCGAGAGTGAATGATTAATAAAATGACTAAGTCTTTGGTGTAGCCAGCAGCCTTAGCAGAGCATACAACAATAATGCGGGTTTTGGTCAAACTCTCGCCACTCTTGTCCCGATATGCAGTTTGGTGGCAGTCTTTTTATTAGTCCAATTAAAATTAATTTTTAACCATCCTGTGCATAGTGCTAGGGAGCGTCCCTACATCAGTGTGATATACTAGTCCAAAACAAAATATGGATCAAGAACGGTCGCAATTTTCAGAGCTGGTTCGGTATGTTCTTTTTTTTCATTCATTAATATTTTTATTATTGTCATTCCCATTGTGATTTTTTACTAACCCCCAAGTGTGTGCAACATGTGCTTTGCATGTGCGTCCCCACAGCTATACTATAATAATGTTCAAGACGTCTTCAGTTCCCCGCCATTCACTCGACTTGTCCGGTCAATTTGTTTATTCGGGGTCAATTGAAAATCCAAGAAAGTTATTTCAAGCCTTTCGAGGATCAAGAGATTATGTAAATTTTGTTTAAATCATTCTTTACAAATTTTTATATCGGTATGCCAAAACTCATAAATCGCGCGCGCTTTTGTTGTGTTATAATGATGAGGTGTTGTTGGAATTACCATGCGGACGTAACAATCAAATTTTGAATGTTTTATTTCTTGCTTTGAGAAGCGCGAGCTGTTGAACAGATTGTTTTTATTTTGAACCTATTTACGTGTCATTGCTTTCACATAATCTACATATAGGTAAACTATTTACTTTTGATAAGAATTTTTCTCTAAGTCAAATAGACTCTGTGTAATATCATATAGGCAGTGTGGAAGACCTCATTCGAAAAAGTCCTACTCTCTTGTAAAAATATAGTGATGTCTCTGGTAACCTGTACACCATGAATTCCAAAAGGAATTCATTGATAGTGTTGGAAATTACTATGGGAGAATTTGGTGGAGTTAAAAGCACGATGGAGTAAGTTATACCTTATACACGCTTCATTCCTTTACCTACCAACAGCTGAATTCTTTTGAAATTTTAACTGCGCGCGATAATACATTCTAGGGAAAACATATTTCTCATTTATGTACGCAGTGATAAGTCACGCCAACCTATTATTGCTAATTTTCCTTGTTGTAGGTACCTAACTAGATAGGTACACAACACGAGACACAACATCAAGACTATAGTAAATTTGATATTTATTTTATTTTGTTCATATAAACTACTCAACGAAATAGATGTTGTGCTCCAACATTTGACCCTTTTCCCTTTTCAATACAAAAGGACTCCCACTGACTGCCTCAATAACAATTTCAATTCTGCTCAAAGCATTCGAGAGCTTGATCCTCTGAGAGTAAAGCCTTATCAATTCGAAAATTGAGAGATATCAACTTGGACTTCTACAAGGTCTCAAAGAAAATAGTGCAACATTTTCAAAAGTCTTAACATTCTCCCACCTGGAGAAAAAATGTTTCTTCTGAATTTTAACATTGAGGTGAAGTTTATACATATATCGAAACGGTTTTTGACTGATCTTATTATCCTGGGTTATCCCTTTTATTTACAAGGTGAGATCAAAAAAATCGACTTTCTTATCTTCCGGTAATAATATCTTTTCCATTCTGACCAAAATCCAGAGCTCATGCTGAAAAGCTGCAGCTTCAGGTAAAAAAAAAAAAACTATAAACAGAATCGACTAAAAACAAACATTTGAAATATAGCGGGTGGCATTAGAAGTGAAGTAGATATATATTGGTAGGATCCAGTCGGAAGGAGAACGGAAGGAATCAAAATTGTTTTTTTCGAAAATATATGTCAAACTATCAAAAATGTTCCTCTACTTTCTTCAACACTGTGGAAAGTCAAGTTGATATTTTTTGATCCTCGAACTGATATGGTTTTGCTCTCCGCAGAGAATCGAGCTCTCAAGGATTTGAACCACATTGATATCTATTATTATAGCCGGTTATGAGTTTTCCTGTATTGAAAAAAGAGTGAGATTTTGGAGCACGACATCTATTCCGTTGCGTAGTTTTATTTGCATAAAACTTGATTTAAGTTTATTTACACCTGGATATAGGTACCTACCTACACTTACAATAGCTATTGTTTTCTCTCTGTTAAAGCAATAAACCTTATAAACTTTTTTGATGAAAGATTTTCAATTCATAAATTATTTCCGATGTTCAAAACAAGGTTAAAAATTGGATACGAACAAACACGTCTCCAATCATTTCTTTAATGTAGGTATCTATGAATTAACATTATATTAAAGACATATTATTGCATGAAAATATAACGCCAGAAAAGAATCAATAGCGTAGAGGTACCTACATAATAGTAAACAGTAATACCGCATTACTTTCAATTCGATACATTAAAAAAATTCGAAGAAAATTGATAACAAGCTCTAGAGCGAGCTAAATGCCAATTTTCTGTCGGTACTCCAGGAATTAGCAAAAGGATATTTTGTCATTTGGACTTGAAACCATGAAGTTTGTATAAATAATTGAAACAAATATCCGTTCGGAATGGGAATAATGCGTCAAGATGGTGTGGTGTGTGAGTAACCATTAAATTGGAAGTTATTGTTGCGATTGTGAAAGGCTTTCCCTACCGTCCTGATATTATATCATTTTATAGATCAATATTTATTTTATACCATGATGATTATCTTCAAACTGATCATCAATACCATTTCTTTTATTACTTTCAAGACTAACTAGACCTCAGTTCAGCCCTGTAATTTGAAGCTCGCGGTTCATTATTTATGCAATTTTGCAACACATGTGTATAGATGGTTGCATATACCATCGGTTTTCGCAATGATCACATCATATTTTTTATTATAAAAATGTAAATCGCTAATGAAATCAGATGAATCATACTCCAAGTGAAAATGTATTGACATTCCACGATTATTAATATTAATTGGTCATTGCTGACGAATACAGTGTCATGGTTGTGGTCGCTAAATGAGGGAACTTTAGCCAAATTTCCATTTCTCATTATCTATTACGATACAGGAAGCACATTTTATGAACCTATTTTTGTGTCTAGTTTTGACTTTTTGAAGTGAAGAGATTTCTGCTTTGTTCAAGTGATTCTCACATTCTATCATTTCTGTTCACGACATTCAGCACCTCCGCCATCGGTATAGGTATTTCGGGAGGTTCGTCACTTGATCACCCGTTTAATACCTTTATTTTAACTCGCGCTAAAAGAGCCAGAAAAATATTTCTTTGTATTTTTAAAAATATGAGAGAGGGGTCACAGGGAGGTCTTTCGAGGCCTCCTACTTTCGTTATTCCAAATCCGGTTAAAATTTAACGGGGATGAATAGGAAGTTCCGAATTCGACTGAACTTTCGGGGCTTTCATGCTTCGGGCCGTTCACTAGAAACTTACTGGTGAGAACTGGTTGAAATCGTGAATATATTTTTTTTTAATAAATGTTTTTTTCCTTCTGAGCCTTATCGCGGTTAAAGGAGTTTCTTTGCCATTTATTGTATATTTCACATTACAGAAAAATCCATTTTTTACAAACACAACACCCAGACCTATGCTGTGGGGAATCGAACCCCAAAGTCTTGCGTCAAAGGCGGATACACTACCGCCTTTGTCACGGACCCGTCTTGAAATCGTGAATATTAAATGGGGAAAATATAGCAGCCGGTAATTTAAAAAAAATCATATTTAATTGGTATTTTTAATAGTTCCCAACCCAGAGCAAGCCCGAACCGCCAATCGAAACTTTCTATTTAACCCTTTGTTTTTTGCTATCAATTCTGAGACACCTGTATACAATCAGGATCAATCAATCATCTTTCTCTTGGATCTTCAAAGTTCAATTTTCTGAAAGTTTGACATGCCCTCTTGAACAGAGAAATTCTTTACTGTGTTCCAACACCATAGGCAGGAAGGTAGAACTCATACCTCGAGACGGTTGTTTTTGAATTTTCGGTGTATCTCTTTCATTTAGTACAAGGCGACCTCAAAAAGTTACCTTTTTTGTAAAGCGTTGTTAACTCTTTCCCTCATTGCCAGATTTTCAAAAATTTTGGCTCATTTTGAGACTAAAGCTTCATGTAGGAACACCAGAGGATCAAAATCAACTCAAGGCAGACATTCAAGATTCAGGGTGCATTGAAAAATGACCCTAACCTGAACTTCTTTCGGAATATAGGTTGAGAGGAGAATCGAATAAAAATCAACTTACTTTCTGATGTACCATTCATTCTGAACATTTCGAGGTATTCTTTTCTTCTATGGGACTGGAATTGCTGGTTAGCAGGCCAAATTTGAACGGTTTGCTTTTGAACGAGAAGTATCGCCCTAGCTTGTGCACCTGATAAAAATGTTCGTAATCAAAGTCACAAAAGCCCAATAATCACTAACAACAAACAGTGTTCGACAAGTGAGCGATTGTTCCGATTTTTGTAACGTTGGTTACGAGCAGCTTCATGTAAGCAAGGCCCCGATTCTCCTCCGAAAACATGCGGTTGTAATTTGGTTCCTTTCACTGACAATTCAGGTCTAATGCAAGAAGAAGATACCTTGAAATGTTCAGAATGGATGATTCTTTCAAAGGTAGGTCGATTTTCATCCGATTCTCCTCCCAATTCATATTCCAAGAGCAGTTCAGGCTTTGGTCAGTTTTTATGCAATCCTGTAGGAAGGTGATATATCATGGGGGCCCGTGAGCGCGGGATAATTTCCTCTTTCTAGCTCCACTAACAAAAAAAAGTAAAAGAAGTTGAAAAACCCGAAAACAAAATTCTGATTTTCCTATACTGCCTGTCTGAAATAGCAGAATGATTTTTTAAAAATGTCACAAATGAAGAAAAGCAATTTCGCACACTGGCAGAAGAAGGAATTTCGTTCTTGTGCTCGCTTCGTTCCCGGGCTCAAATTTTTTTCAAGAAGTGTTATCCAACATCGGGGCCCGGCGAAGCTCTCGGCGGCCCTGATCCTACCTGAAGTTTTCGTTTCAAAATGAGCCTGAAATCTCAAAAATCGGTCAGTGATCAAGAAAGCTTCAACTGTTACACCAAAATTTGGCTTTTTGAGATCAATCTGTAAATTGAAGAGATAAAACCAGAAATTCAAGAGTCGTCCCGAGGTATGAGCTCTACCTTCTTGTCGATGACGTTGAAATCCAAGAAAAAATGTTTTGCTCAAGAAGGAGTATGTCAAACTTTCAGTAATTTTGCACCAGTTTATTGAACACCCTGAAGAAATATTATGTGGAATATTCCAAAAATACGGACTAATAGCTGAAGGACTGGGCTGGTGAACGTTCTGAAAATTGATTGATTCGCTTGTAGTATTCTTAAGTTGTCTAGGTTGAAAGTTAGGTAAAATTTTGCAGGGTGACACTTATTTTGTTGAGTACCTACTTTAGTTATAATTATGTAGAACAAAGTTATCTAGCTTAATACGATTACAACAATATCTTCTCGAGGATTTTACCAAAAGTCTATTTCTTTTTTCCAGATATTCGAAACCCATGCTGACAGCAGCAGGAGTCATCACCCTGATCCTCATGGTGGTGGGCGTGATGGGCAACCTCTTGACCGTGATAGCTCTACTGCGCAACTCCAAAATAAGGACTGTTGCTGCTGCTTTCATCGCTAGGTGAGTTTTTTCAATTTCAACTTTATTATATCTATTCAATTTTTGTGACGCCACTGTCACTGATCTTCTCACACTATACCTAGTAGGTATGAATGGGTTATTTTGCTCTTCAATTGACTCAATTCGCTGACTAAATTGGTATACTGTTGAATCCGAGGTTAATCAATGTTCTTGACAGGTGTGCTTGTCCAACTATACCTACTTTTCACGTTTTATTATTATACCTAGTTATTTGCTCTGTTCATATTGTAGCCAAATGAGTTCCTCACTGACAGTAAATTAATGTAGGTACTCCTCCGTACACCTACTAATAAAATGTTTCTTTATTTATTGCAGTCTTTGCATATCGGATCTAATGTTCTGCTTCCTAGTCCTCCCGTTCGCCGCCAGCCAGTTCTTCCACGGCACCTGGATCCACGGCGAGATCCTCTGCACCATGATACCGGTCTTGCGCTACGGAAGCGTCGGAGTCTCCCTTCTCAGCGTGGCCGCCATCTCCATCAACCGCTACATCCTGATAGCCTGGCCGCATCTCTACCCGAAGCTCTACACCAAAGTCAAAGTGGCCATCTACATCAGCGTTATCTGGCTCTTCAGTTACGGCCTGCAGATCCCCACGCTGCTGGGCGTCTGGGGCGTCTTCGGTTTCGACGAGAAACTCGGCACCTGCTCCATCAAGAAAGACGAAAACGGTAACAGTTCCAAAACGGCGCTCTTCGTCATCGGGTTCGCTCTGCCGTGCGTCATCATCGTCGTGTGCTACGCCAAGATCTTCTGGGTGGTGAGACGCTCCCACGAGCGGATGAAACAGCACTCTTCGGGGACCAATTACAAACGAAGCGAGATGAAGATCACCAAAATGGTCCTGGTGATATTCGTGTGCTTTGTCGTGTGCTACTTGCCGATCACCATAGTCAAGATCTTCGATCCGGACGTGAAACACGCCCCTCTGCACGTGATAGGATATCTTTTGATATACTTGTCGTCTTGCGTCAACCCCGTGGTTTACGTTACCATGAACAAGCAATACAGGCAAGCGTATCTGGACACGTTGCGGTGTTCTTATACCATCAGCCTGGATTCTCAGCAACAAACCCAGTCGCCTCACAGCAGGACGCACATGTCCGTGGGTTTCTTGAAAAACATCGTCAACGCCAATCCCAAAGTTTAAGACTGCAACTCTTCAGTATTTTGAAGCTCGAATTTATTTATTGATGCCATATATGTAAATAGTGATATAATTAAGTACAAATAATTTACCTTACATTAAGGATTTTTTTATACTGTAAATAAAAGATTGAGTATGCCTTATCTGGTTGTGTAACGTAGCGGCTTGACCCCCAGACCCCCAGCGAACTCGAGTAGTAGGCACCGGCAATCATAATTCATTGTTATATTTCCATTCCGATTCCTGTTATCTATACTACATTTGCAAGTTCACTAGGTAAACCAGTCCGGTCCTCAACTCCACACAAACATTGATCAAGGTCGCAACAGGGATGCGCACGTTTCTCTCGAACAGCTGATTCTGGCTGGATACCATGTGTGTGAAAAATATATCTACTTACATTTGTCAAGTTTTCTTTGCGTTGGAAACAGAAAATGTATAAGCACGATAGATAAAAATAAGCCCTGAATTATTGTGTAAATTATAAACGATAACCCAAAGTGGCGCGCACACACAACTGGTGGGGATAAAACACACTAATTTACATTATTAAAATTCTCAATTGAATTCAATTCGATTGTTGTGGCCTGGAAGACAAGACTGATAAACAACTATGGCTTCGTTACCGGTACTACCAAGGGCGACTGTAAGTAGCTGATTGATAATATTGATTCTAATTGGGTTCTAATTTTGTGTGGAACTGTTAAAAAAAAAATTGGCAGCTGAACGGTGTTTTGAGGGATGCATGCGCACGATGGTGTACTGTATACATACTTACCTCCTCTAGCTCCTCTATAGGTGGTAATGGTATGGGGTATGGTGGTGGAACTATAGTGGGATGGTGGATCACATTTATCTCCGATTGATTACACCGTGGATTCTTTCTACCTTTTAATATTTTTTCACTAGTAAATCCTCTTATTTCCAGCTTTAATTGTTGAACAGATAGGTAATTTAGTATAGTAATAATTACTGGTTTTGTAATCTTATTAATCTTAATCGAGCATTTAATTTACATCACCGTGTAGCTACATTTAGCTCTTACTGACCTTGCTTTCTTTGACGAGATAACTGAATAAACAAACATCAACATGTTTTTAATCAAGTTGAAAAATCGCATTAGGCCACGCACTATAGGAAGGTAAAAACGCGTTCCTCGACAGAGATTTATAGATTTGATAATAAAATATTCAAAATATGTACCTAATTAAATAAAAGAGGAAGCAGGTACCTACCTAGCTAAAATGAGATTATTTTTTTTTAGGAAATTTTTAGCTTTGGTTATTGTAATCGTTTTTGTCGAGGTTTTTGTAATATCAAATTGAGTAACTTATTGAACTTGGTAGGTAGATAAGTACTGTTTCATTTCATTACAACATTCCATATCACCTATATTCGTAGGTAACTATTTAGGTAGGTACCTAAAACCTATTTACTTGAATAGCAGCTAGGTTGAATGAAACACAATAAAAGACGCGGAGCAGTTTTCCTTTTTCAAACTGGCAAAGCCCCATAGATACTTAGATGCAAAGCTTCCAGTTCCAGTGACCTTGCATACAACTTCGGGGGGTAATTCCTCTGGAAATTTTTAAAAATGAGTCGAAGGCTCGAAGAAAAGTAGGAGTACCTATCCTCAGGAGTACCTATAACATTTATTCTAGAAGTCGTGCTTTCTATAAGGTTACGATTGACCCACAGAAGTACAAAACAAAATGAAACAAAGTTTTTATAGCCTTTTGTCCAGAACATCAAAGGTATACATATAGGAGCATTTAGGATCAAGTTTTTTTTGACTAGTTTGCAACGATCCACCTTGATAGATACGATGTAGGTACCCTGGGGCTAGAAGAAAGGGGTAGAACGGCCCTGGGGCTGGGGCTAATTTTTTACCCCTTATTCAAATTTCGAAAGAGGATTTAAGGTCCCGAGAAGAAGGGTCACTTATTACTTATTCTAGCTTCTGTTGTGATTGAAAATTTTGGAAAGGTATTTTCACTCTCTACCCCAGCTAAGTTGAAACCATGTGATGGAAAATGAATGCTTGCATTTGGTGTCCGTGCTTCCTCCCATACTAAGATGTTTACTTGAGGGATCAACTAATTTTTTGGTTACAATGTTGACAAAAAAGGCAAAAATAATCAGATTTTGAAAAATTTGTAACTTCAGAATGGATTGATGGACTTCAATTTGTTTTCAACAAACTGTTGTGAGAAGAATGAACAGACAATCAAACGATATGCAACTTGACCCCTAATCCTGTTTGAAGCTCTTGAAAGGGAAGTCACCCTGCCTTGAGGCGTGGAACGGGAAGATTGAAAATACGCTAGTTTGCTAGTTATAACTTATAATACATAATATCAACGATAATATGTCTCCCTCGGGAAGAAAATCGACCTTTCAGCTTTTTTTCAGAAAAAAATTGTGCAGCAAGGAATTGAAGGTTAAAATTTAAATTCAGAATGAGAGAATAATATTTCATCCAATGAGCGCGTAATAGTGGCTATTACTCATGAGGATATGTTCGCAGACACAAACCGCACGCGAGTGTCGTAATTATCCGAATGAGTAATAGCCATTACACGTTTCTGGTGTCGCGTCTCATAATTTTATTCACAGTCACTTTCAAAAATAGCTTCAATGCACAATGAATTGAAAAAATCAAAACTTAAAAAAAAATTGACACAAGCAGCGGAATCAGTACCTACCTAGATACGCGGGGCGGTAGTCCGCTTCCCAACCGATGGAGAAATGATATGGTAGTTCATCAATCGAAAGCGCATTTTCAATAGGAGGAGTAGATAAAGTACCTACCTACTTAAATTTGGCTATAATTTTGAACAAAATTTTGTAAACATAATTTGCACCAGATGAAAAATATTATCCCAAAAGAAAAGTAGATAATTACTCACTCACAGGGATACCTGACTCCCTACTTATTATGCGAAATGTACGCTTGTATGCTTGTACATATCGTACCTACCTATCTGTTTCGAATGAATCGGAATAGTATTTTACGAGGTATTTTATGTTACTAGCGCCGAAAACCGGGCATAGCATAACGAACGTGAATGCAGCTCGAGGCCCTAGGCCGAGAGCTGTATGTAAGAGAGTTATGCTATACCGTTTTCAGCGCGAGTAGCATACATAGTTTTTCGTGCTGCTTTTAATAAAATTACAAATAAATAAGGTCATATCTCAATAATCATTGTAATAAATTTCAAGTTGGTACTTCTGCCATTTATCACCAAGGCACGAGGCATATACCTACTAGATGCAGATTTTTGTGTGTCAAATGTCGATTTGAACAATTGTGTCCTATGTTTGAATTTTCTTGCTCAAAACCGCCCTCCCCCTCCCCAATTAGAAGGGTCATCTCCCCAGTAATCCCAAAATCACTGAGCTCTAGTGTCTTGTGTGACGACGAAACACGGAAAATGGCATACATTAATCACTTTTAAACCTTGGCGCCACAAAACGTCAGAAATCATTCTGCAATTGTACCAACAGCTATTAGAAAGATGACCCTAAAATATCAGTTTTGAAAATGATTATTTATGATTTTAACTGATTTAAACCGAAAATTTCAAGCTATAACATAGGAAACGTGGTCTCTCTTGAATTCTGCATGGTTTTGCAAGGTTAGTTTATTTTTTACGTGTACTTTTTACTTTGCCGCTCTAGATCTTTTTCTGAATATTACAGTGCAGGACACCAAGCGTATATTGTCATTTTCGGTTATGGCAGCACGGAAAATATTTATTTTACAAATATCAGAGTTATATAAAACCGTAAGAGATAAAACGTACCCATCACTGTAGGTGAGAGAAGCAAGATATATGTCACTGATTAGGTAGAGGAATTTTTATTGCAGATAAAATAAACTTTGGTTTGATGTTGCGTATACAGGGTGTTTCAATAAAAAGACCCGAGACCCGAGACCCGAGACCCGAGACCCGAGACCCGTCGACTTTTGTTTCAAGGGGCACATCTTTTGACGTAAAATTCAAATTTGAAAAATGATTCCCTTAAGCGTGGTGGCTACCTACTACCCTTGATTTCAATCTTATTTTTTTAAATTGTTTTGTGATAGTTGTGAAGAGAAGCGAAAGACCTTTAAAATAAGGTATCACTCGACCTCATCTATTCCCATTTGAAAAAATGAGGGTGGTATCTACGATGCTTGAGGGGATGATAATTCAATATTGAATTTCATGTCAAAAGATGTCCCACTTTTAAAAAAAAATCGACGAGTCTGGATAAATTTTCTAAATTTCATTAAGGGTGGCTCGTTTTTATTGGAACACACTGGTATATTTGAAGGAATGTTTAGTGTTTCCCACAATGAAAAATTCTAATTAGGTCCTTCCTCCAGTTTATTTAGTGAAACGGTAGCAATTATTGTTTATTTAAAAGTGGAGAAAGGACCAAAATTAAATTTTTCATGAAGTAAACTTGTTCCAATTTTCTTCAACAATAAAAATATTGCGAATAAGCTCAGGTATAACGTGGGTATAACAAATGAAGAACCTGGGGAGGAAGTTGATATTGGGTATTCACTTTATACAGGAGATTACGAAAAGTCGGATCCAAAGAGTAGGTGTAGGTACTATGGTATACGGAATCTTCTATGAAGCTCACAGAAATGAATAAAACAATTATTCGACTTTTATTTCAGAAGTTATACGAAGGATCAAAGAGGGCGGTCCTTCGAACTCTCCCTTATGGGTTATGATTTCGCATTGAAAATGAAGTCAGAGAACAAAAAAAAACCATGGTCCTGAAATACTTTCTTAAAAAGATACAGAGTGTTGAAGTTGAATTTTTAGAATAGTTTTTTTTCACCGTATTTTTTCAACCGTTGAACCGATTTTGATCGAATTTGACCCTAAGTTCACTTTAGGAGCGAAGATAATAAATAAGAGATGCTCTCCTTTTTTGCCGCTATTACTTATCCGCCTTGTTACTTTTGAAGATTGTTTATATTTTTGATTACTACGTTCAATTGAGAACAAACGGTTACTTTTGCAAAAAAATTATTAGAAGCCTGATTTCCGAGATATTTGATTTTGGAACTTCGAAAAACGCTATTTTTAAGAATCTGCAAATTAAAATAATCAAAAAAAAACTCCTTATTCGAACTGGAATAGGTTTCCTAATTAGGTCTTAATTATTTGCTGAACCACCATTTCTGGTAAGAAACAACAAGTTTTCAGAAACAAAATTTGTATGCTTTTGGAACTCGGTGTTTTCAAGATATACCTACCGGTCTACTCAGAAGGATTTAAAAACGATTTTGAATTAATAAGTTGGACCATACTCGTACATGAGTTAGTAAGATAATTTCGAACTAACAGGATCGAAAACAAGCAATTGAAGTAAATTAGGTGGACAAAAAATCTAATTCACCTCGTAATTGTCCAATTCCAATTTATTTAGGTTTTATGAAGTATAGCTATCTACTTACTCGATTGATTACGCTGGGTTTTTTTTCTGTTAAAAGAGGAAGTCATTCAGACTATGGTCATGGTGTATTTTGTAATGTGATTGTATCAAAGTTCCGAAATTGAATAAATGCTTATGCTTTGTGGCACACATAAATATGCTAAGGGATTATTTCCCGATTTAATAAACGAGAGTCAATACACGGAATTCAAATCCTAATAAGTGATTCAATTCTGACTTTTTTCCACTTCGAGTTCACTTTGCCTTTCAATAGTGCTGACTTATAATCTCAATTATTCATATGATTTTATGAATAAAATGTATTTCTATTTTGAACTGTGAAATCTATCCGTCCATGTTCTTGATTCAACTGTAAACTCTACTGTATTTTTAAATTCATCCCTTCAATGCCCCTAGATCCCTTTTTTCACCCTGATGAAGAGGAGCTACTCGAACGTGGCGCCCACCACCAAGCTCTTCATCGACGGTCAATTCCATGAATCCAAGGCCACACAATGGATCGACCTGCACAACCCCGCCACAAACGAAGTCGTCACCAGAGTGCCGCAATCCACCAAAGCCGAAATGGACGCCGCCGTCGAATCCTCCAAAAAAGCCTTCGAAAGCTGGCGGCAAACTTCAGTGTTGACCCGTCAGCAGCTGATGTTGAAACTTCAAGCCGTCATCAGGCGAGACATCAAGAAACTCGCCGCCAACATCACCCTGGAACAAGGCAAAACCCTGATCGATGCCGAAGGAGACGTCATGAGAGGCTTACGTACGTATTTTTTTGAAGGCCAACTCTCAATTCAAATGATTTACTTTTTTCTTCAATAGAAATTGTTGAACACGCGTGCTCAGCTGGAACTCTCCTTCAAGGCGAGTCTCTGCAGAACATTTCCAAAGATATGGACATAGTTTCGTATAAAATGCCACTGGGAGTGACTGCCGGAATCTGCCCGTTCAATTTCCCGGCCATGATTCCGCTGTGGATGTTCCCGATGGCGTTGATCGCCGGTAATTCTATGGTACTGAAGCCTTCTGAACGAGATCCGGGAGCAACGATGATGATCATGGAGCTGCTGAATGAAGTCGGTTGTCCGCCTGGTCTTGTCAACGTAAGAATTTTTTGGAAAGTGCGTGTGAAAAGCTGTGTTGAACAATTATTTCAAACAGGTGATCCACGGTGCTCATGATGCGGTCAACTTCATCTGCGACGATCCCGCGATCAGAGCCATAAGTTTTGTTGGATCTGACCGTGCTGGGCGTTACATCTACGAACGTGGGGCAAAGAACGGTAAAAGGATCCAGTCTAACATGGGGGCGAAGAATCACTGCATTGTCTTACCTGACGCCGAAAAGAATGCCACGATCGACCAGTTAGTAGGTGCTTCCTTCGGTGCAGCTGGTCAGAGGTGCATGGCGCTGAGCGTTGCCATTCTTGTGGGCGAGACGCAAAAATGGGTGCCGGAAATTGTGGAAAGAGCCAAGAAATTGAGCGTTAATGCCGGACACGAGCCAGGTGCGGATGTCGGTCCGGTTATCTCGCCGGTGGCCAAGCAAAGGATTTGTGATTTGGTAGAAGCTGGCATCAAACAGGTATGTTTTGACTTTCGTATCCTGTCTTTTTGACTGTTTTTTCCTTACTAGTTGTTATGTTCTGACCTGACTACTTCTTAATGAACATTTGTTCTCCACTCACCAAGTACAGGGTGCGACTTAGAACAAGACACATGAAAATAGGGCTTTGGTATTTCTCACAAAATTAAAGTGATTGTCCCACCCCCCTGTCAGTATAGGACCCCCACCAGAATCGAAGCTAGCCACTAGCATTTGCCAAAGACGACGTATGTACAGCAATGAAACCAAAGGGCGAGGTAGTCATCCTAAAATTGAGGATAAACTAAGGTCTTCAATTTGATCGAGTTAAAGCATTGAAAGGAGAGAAGAGAATGGTAGCATCAAGTTTCGTATACGATTCGTACCCTACGATTCTGGATAAATTTCTATTCAACATTCGATCGACATAAAATGCCTTGAATAGATATATCTGATCCTTGGATCTTAAATTTTATAGGGTGCAAAATGCGTCCTCGACGGCAGAGGCGTCAAGGTTTCCAAATATCCCAACGGCAACTTCGTCGGACCCACCCTCCTCACCGACGTGCAAACCAACCAAGACTGCTACAAAGAAGAAATCTTTGGACCCGTGCTGTGCGTCATGTCAGCAGACACCCTCGAAGACGCCATCAAGATCATCAACTCCAACGCATGGGGAAATGGAACAGCCATTTTCACAACCAACGGAAACCACGCTAGGCATTTCGTTAACGAAATCGAAGCGGGACAGGTAAGTTCTCTCTTCTTACTCCCAGTTCTTATAGTGTTACCAAAATCAGTTCAATTTTAACCTGGGCTTCTACTATCATTAGCTGGAGTTGTTATGATAATGATAATGTTACGATTATTATTACCTAATTCCTTAATTAAGCTTCAGATTGAAAATTTGGCTTGGCGGAACTGAGGGTTAAGGCGGATTCACAATTGACGGGAACGCGAACGCGAACGCGATCGTGAAGGTCAGCCCGGGAAAAGTCGAATAAGCCGTTTGAAGTTTTCTGGCTGACGTGTCCCCGTCAATTGTAAATTCACTTTCTGGCAAATTTTTGAAAATGTTTTCACTAAATTAAACTATCTGAGACTGATCCACGAAACATTACCTACTTTGTGCTGCTGAGTTATTCTTCTTCTTCACTTCTTTTCTTCTTCTGAATTACAGGTGGGAATAAACGTTCCAATCCCAGTGCCATTGCCAATGTTCAGCTTTACCGGCAACAAGGCCAGTTTCGCTGGAGATCTGCACTTTTACGGAAAGCAAGGACTCAACTTCTACACGTCGACCAAGACCATCACTTCTTTGTGGAGGAAAGGCCCCACTGTCAGCAAAACATCTTCCGCTTCCATGCCTGTCCACAATTGAAACCTGATTAGCCTTTCGAATCTGTCTTCCATTTAAAGAACTCAAGTACGAAGAAATAACTAGATACCTACATAACGTTTATCCATATATTTTGTTGAAGATAACACTTTTTTCTGTGACTCGAGAATTTTCTTTTCCTTTCTCTTTCTTCCTTACATTCTCCGATACACTTGCAGGGCATAATAACATAATAGCACTGCCCCAATTTTTCCGAGATTATAGGCAGTTTCTCGTCTGGTTTTTTGATTTTAATTTTGATCCTTGATGATCTTTGGGAAATTTTGGTGCTCATAGCTTATGATGATAACAAACAACACGCATCAACAATTGCGAAGCTTAACGGATTGTTGGGATCAAATTTATTCAGATGACAATAGAACCGGAAATATTGAACAGTAGTAAGAAGTAAGAACAAGATGGCAGCAATCATAAAACCGACCAGATCCACCAATCATTGACAATTTTATGAGATGTACAGTCACGAGCTCATTAATTATGTTTTTCATTTTCAATTTGAGCTGATATTATTTGCCTGTTTGAGTTTTTTTCTTACCTGGTCTTTATAACAGCACGAAAATAGATGTTCTGTTCTACCAGCCAAGCCAAGTTCCTATGAGGGGATCAGTTCACAATCGATCAAGTATACAGGGTGTTCGGGTTTGGCTATTACAAACTTTGAGGGATGATTCCCCTTCAAAAATAAAGCCGAAAGAACAAAAAACTCATGGTCCTAAAATGCTTCCTTGAAAAGATACAGGGTGTTAAAGTTAACTTTTTTAAATGGTTTTTTCACCGTAACTTTTGAACCGTTGGACCCATTTCAATCAAATTTGAACCAAAGTTTAGTCAAATGAGTCTTCATCGAATAATAATACCACAATTCATCAAAAAGTTTTGGGGGCGTAGATAATAGGGGACTATCCCTTATTTTTGCCCCTATTTTCATCTACCTCAATTATTTTTCAAAATTGTTGATATTTGTTCAGATTCTACGTTCAATTTAGAAGAAAAAGTTACTCTAGCAAAATTTTGATTAAGAGGCTTCATTTTCGAGATATGAAATTTTCAAAAAATTACCAAAATTTATCAATTTTTTCACAGGCGTTTTGTTGACTAACCCCCCAAGTGTGATATATATTTGTAATCAGGATGAAAAACGGAATCGATTTCCATGTTGAAATACAGGGTGTACGATTTGAGAAAAAAATTTCGATGTTGCACCCTGTAAGCGATGTACCATTAAAATTTTTGTGGACAGGTAAATCATGTGAGAATCGTTTTTCATACCTAAAATTATGCCAAAGGAAAAGTCTCCAGGAGAAGGTGAATTTTGGCCTTTTTTGAAAATTTCAAACTTGTCTTATGGACCGAGAGCCCCCAAAAATTTTGTCTCATGACCCGATTTTTGATTAAGGGAATGTTCCTACACAAAAGCCCGTTGGTTTCATTCATGTACCTTATGACATGAATTTTTGACATTTTTTGAAAATTTTAATCGCAATTTTAGTCGGATCGATCGTAAGCATATTCCTCTTGTCAATTTATAACTGGATCGTAACGATCGCATCCGTCGGAAGCAAGGCGTGATGGAGGGAGAAAACCTGGGTGCAGTGCAGTGGCGTAACTAGCCCATTTGGACAGGCAGGTACACCTACAGACCAAGAAGGCGCCGCAAGTGAACATTTTTCGGGAAAATCAGCATAATCAATGTATGTTCGTGTGAATTGTAAACGTTGAAAAGGCGCCGTTGCGGTCAAATATTTGTACAGGTGGGTGCGGGTACCCGGCTGACCTCCCCCCCTAGCTGCGCCACTGAACCTCTGCACAAAGTCCCCAGAAAATCCCCTAGCCTAACGTTGCTAATCAAGAAGACTACTGTGTTCATTTTCGCTAATCTTGATATTATCTTGATTTTTATTGGTCGATCGTAAGGATCGGATCGCAAGAGTTGGATGTTGGCCAACTTCTTAAAATCCTTAAAATTGTTACGATTGCGTTTTGCGATTCAAATCGGGTTATAAAAGGTATAGAGGAAATCGTATCTTTGAACTTCGTTAAAATTGCGATTAAAATTGCGACTAAAATTAAAATCGAGTTATAAATCGCACTTAAAGCCCCCGGTCTGATATGTAAGACAAAGAAATTTTCAACACCCTTATCAACGCACATTAGACCTACAGGGTTAAAATCATGTACCTTATGACGTAAGTTTTGAGGCACCAGCTCCCTGTCCATTATACGAGACCAATGAATGTTGCAAGTTTCATCACAATCGATTCATTTGGGAAAAAGTTCAATATGGCGGGCCAAGATGGCGTCGGGTTGCAAAGTCAGGCATGTGAACACGTTTATCTAATATACCGATTATACCTACTTACCTAACTAGACAAAATCTATCATTTATCCTAAGGTTATAGGTAGTCACTATACAGGGTGGTGAAAATTTCGATGCTCACCATTGGTATCTTGGAAACGGTAAGAGATACGAGGTCGGTTAAATTAGAAAAAAGTTGCGCATTTTTGTGACGATTGAGAATCTGAAAAAAAACTTCGAATATTTTGATTGGTTTACGATTTTTCACGAAAAAACTGAAAATTTTGATTTCAGAAATTATTTTTTATCTTTCTAACCATTCAAGCTATTTCAATCAAACTTGGTAGTTTTATGTTTTTGATCACTCCGAGTCGATCAACGTTGGCAGAAATTTTCCAGGCCTTCTAGATGTCAAATTAGGTTAGTCAACTTTTGTTTTTCTTACGGCCGCCATATTGGATTTTTGCACAAATAGATAGAGAAAATAATTAGCTTTCCGAATTAGTGACCAACATGTTATTTTTATGACATTTTAAGCGTCAAATTTTGAAATTCTCGTAAATTATTGACAAAATCGGGAATGCTTTGAAAAACAATTGAAATATCATCAATAGCAACAACAAAAAAAGTGACAGATGGTGTGCAATTGAGGTATCTAACTTCTTAATCGTGTTTTGTGCTTGTTTGTACCGGTAGTTCATAAATTGAATGGGTCAAGGGTGTCTGTGAGTTCAAAAACGTCTGTCGCAACTAGCATATCGTTCTTGTTAAAGTTTGACAAATTTATTAGAAAAGGAGTAAGGATTACCCTAGTTTCGACAGACGTTTTTGAACTCACAGGCATCCTTGACTCATTTAATTTATGAGCTCTCGGTACAAACAAGCACAAAACACGATTAAGAAGTTACGGCTCGATATCAAGTTGGGGCTGAGACCGCCGTAAGTGCCGTTACCATAGCAACGGCGGACACCAACCAATCAGACCGCGCTGTATTTGGCGAGTTACGCCGTCACAAACTTCGCGCCTGCAACTTGGTACCGGGCCCTTAGATACGTCAATTGGAACACAATCTGTCTTTTTTCTGTTGTTGCTATTGATCATATTTCAATTGTTTTTCGAAGCATTCCCGATTTTGTCAATAATTTACGAAAATTTCAAAATTTGACGCTAAAAATGTCATAAAAAGAGCATGTTGGTTGCTAAATCGGAAAGCTAATTTTTTTCTCTATTCATTTGTGCAAAAATCCAATATGGCGGCCATAAGAAAAACAAAAGTTGACTATCATAATTTGACATCTAGAAGACCTGGAAAATTTCTGCCAACGTTGATCGACTCGGAGTGATCAAAAACATAAAACTACCAAATTTGATTGAAATAGCTTGAATGGTTAGAAAGATAAAAAATAATTTCTGAAATCAAAATTTTCAGTTTTTTCGTGATAAATCGTAAACAAATCAAAATATTCAAAGTTTCTTTTCAGATTCTCAATCGCCACAAAAATGCGCAACTTTTTTTTAATTTAACCGACGTCGTATCTCTTACCGTTTCCAAGATACCAATGGTGAGCATCGAAATTTTCACCACCCTGTATAGGTACCTACTGTTAGTACCGTATGATCAAAAACTTTCTTACTCAAGGTCAAGGCTCAAGGCAGGCTGTGGTCTGGTCATTGGCAGACGAACGAGGCTGACTTTGGCCAGGCTACAGCCTGCTTTGAATAAGAGAGTTTTTGATCATACGGTATACCGGGTGATTCACCACCAAATGGACATAGCTCAAGGGTTGGTCCAGTTTTTCCAGGCAAACAAGGATCTGGTTTTGATACTTTTCTGAAACTGTTCGTTTCGAAGCTACAGGGTGATTCATGTATTTCGTAGAATTTTTTGACAAGCCGTAACTTCAGACCGCCTCAATAGATTGGATTGAAATTTTGTGGGTTGATTCTTCTATTGATATCTTACACACCGCCCTATCAAAGAATTTAACATTCTCAGGGACGGCCTTGAAAAAAGAAATTTCAAAGTTTTTTCCAAAAAAATATTTCATTATGCATATTTTCCAGAATTCATTTTCAAATTCAGAAACTACATGAAACATGCTATCAATATCGCGAAAAAAATTGCTTGGCACCATTGAGCTGTCAAAACATTTTGATAATTCCAATGATTTTTGAGGTTAGGATTTTCTGTAGATTGATGTTTTCAAATATTTGTAAATTATTCATTATGGCCCTTGATTTCAGCCGTTTCGTTAGGAAAATAAAAATGATATTTTTTTCGTTTTCTCAGTTGTAACAGAAAGTTTCAGCAGAATTTTCAAAAAATTATTGTTACTTTCCTCAGCTTTTACTTCTATCCCAAATTGAGCTAAAGTTGGAGGACGTAACAAAAATGTTTTGAAAATTCTGATGACATTTTTTGTTACTAAATACTGACTGGAAAACGTGAAAAATGTCATTATTATTTTTCTGACGGAACAGATAAAATTGAGGGCCATCATAGATCATTTGCAAATATTTGAAAATATCAATTTAGAAAAAATCCTAATCTCAAAAATCATTAGGATTATCAAAATTGTCTTGACAGCTCAATGGTGCCAAGCAATTTTTTTCGCGATATTAATAGCATATATCATGTAGCTTCTGAATTTGGGAATGAATTTTGAAAAATATGCATGATGAAGTCTTTTTTTAGAAAACGCTTCAAAGTTTTTTTTTTACCAGGCCGGCCCTGTAAATTTCTGACCGCTTGATGAAGCGATGTGTCAGCTATCAATAGAAGAATAACCCACGAAATTTCAATCGAATTTCGAAACGAACAGTGTTAGGAAAATTTCAGAGCCAAATCCTTGTTCGCCTGGAAAACAGGACCTACCACCTACCCTTAGACTATATGTCTATTTGGTGGTGAATGACCCTGTATACCTACCTATAGTATTATTAGGTAGGTGTCTCTACCTCTGCTATATTCGCGAGTTCCAAGATCAAATTCGAATACGCCAGAAGGTACCACATAATTACATAGGTAGATTAGAGGTGGTCGTTTGGTCTCGGAGGATCCTTTCTGCACTGCGACCATCTGTGACTGAGACCTATAAGATCTTTTGTGCGTAATTACGTAGGTAGGTACCGGTACTAGGACTAGGTAGGGTACCTACGTCACCCCCCCACCCGCAACGTAGGTACAAGCCCGGTTTTGTGGTCTGTCATGGGATGGCGCACCATTCGGTTTATTCCCTTAATTCGTACATCTGTGATTCGTACCTATACCACGGATTAGGTACCTATACATACCGTTCGTGCTTCGTGGATCGTGGCTCTGACTCGAGGTCACACTCGAGGTGACGTTTCGCGGCGCTATTTCTTACTGCCTCCAGCAAAATACGTGAGGCACGCTTGTTTCATTATCTTGCATCTTGAATGTACCGTACCTGCCACGTACCGTGTGTACCGCCCTTGTACAAGTACCTATTCACAATGAATGTGTCGGCGGCGGCACTCGGCATACTCGGTGAGAAGAAAGGGTCTCTGGCAAGAAGTGGTGAGTGGAGGACTGTGCATGGTTGGATTGTTCGTACTTACCTACTCATAAAAGAACGTGGGGGTATTGCTATTTTCGGAATCGAGGTGTGTTCAAGGGAAAAATGCGCGGCGAGGGAAAATGTGAAGACTTAGGTACCTACATTTTCAGCTTGCTTCCGATGGATGCTAGTTGGGTTGGGTCCAAAAGGCTGGGTCAACAGGACAAACTCGGCAAACTCGGCACTGTAGAAACGATGAATGTGATGAATGACCAGGACGTGAAGACGGAAAGTGGAAACAGTGGTTGAAGGACTTGAAGGAGTTGAAGGTAGGAAGTTTGCTTGTGAATAGCTCGTAAAGGACGTAAAGCCTCTGGTACTCGCTCTGGTAGGTAAGTACCTACATATGTGCCTCCTGCTCTCTTCTCTTTACCAGAGCTGTTTATCTCTGGAAACGGGTAATATATTTGTAAATAAAAAATACTCAACAACACAGAGGATGGGGGTTCTTCTTGCTGAGGCTCCTGCACATGCGGAGTACGCTGATTGCGACATACTAGAAAAAATTCGCATCCGCCATCCGCCATTTTCGAGCTTTACCACGACAATCATCCATAGACCCAATCATTTGGACTTGGACGACCGTGGGCGCGAGCGTTGGCGCAAAGTGTTCAGTGTTCATACCGAGGTTCATACAGGGTGGCCCAACGAAAACACAACAGGGGAGTTTTTGGGCATTCCACTTATTTTTTTTTGATAGAAGCTCAGACAGGTTGATTATTATATCGAAGGAGACCAGTCCGAGCTTTTTTCAAAAACATAAGGTGAAATGCCTGAAAACCCCTCTGTTGTGTTTTCGTTGGGCTATTCTGTACCTATACCTATATCTCGACCTATATGCGAATGTTGCACCAGAGGCCAGGTCTGCGAGCAGGTCTGTTAACGTTTTACATCGCCCCCACCGCTAATGTTACACCATTTTCGCCACGATTACTGAACAATAAAATTAGAGTTGGGAATTTGACCGGTCAAAATGTCGGTCAAAATGTCCGTCAAAAACTTGGTCAAAATCTCGGCCTTTTTGGAATAAGGCTTTTATATAGAATACAGATTACAGGTGTTCTCAAAATCAAGTTATTTCTTTCAACATACTTTGTTGCTAAGATCATAAATCATAAAAATCATAAATTATTCGAGCTAAACTGCGCAACAAATATGTTGTCGCAAGGGAAAAATTGGTCCGACTTTGGACCACAATAACTTTTGAATGACACAAACCATTTCAATTTTGTTCTCACGGTTAGTGAGATCAGTCTTTCCGTTATTCACCTTCAGAAGGTGAAGATCAGGAAGCTTTATGTGAAATATTTACAGGGTGAAATGGAAAACAGTGCAAAATTTTAGCAAATTAAACGGACTCCCATTTTCAGAATAATTTTTTTTTCACAAATTAAAATGGAAGGATCATAAAGCGTGATGGCTTGCGCCAAGTTTTAGAATTTTTGGAATCGGAACTCTGGTTCTGACTTTATGATTTTTTTTTCTTGGAGGATGCTGATTTATCTTATCGCTACAAGAAAGACTATGTTAGCCTAGGGAGCCTGTCATCATCAAAAACTAAAATTGACCATCAGCATCAAGTTCAGTAGGTCAAAATCACAAAGAAAGCTTGTTTCAGTTGTGGAAATCTGATCCAATTCAATTTTTAAGAAAAACACCTGTGTCGACCATTTTGAATGGTCCCCTTTTTTGAAGCCTTGATCAAGGCATTTCAGATGGTCTGCAAGTCAAGTTGCTGAGAACCGTTTAAGCAACACTATTCGTGAATTGCAACCTCCCATCATCAGAGTAACATAGTCTTCTTTGTACCGATAGGATAAATCAGCATCTTCCAAGAGAAAAAAATCATAAAGCCAGAACTAGACTTCCGATTTCAAAAATTTCGAAACTGGGCGCAAGCGAAAACGTAACGCTTTATAATCCTTTCATTTGCATTTGAGATAAAAAATTATTCTGAAAATGGGGGTCCGTTTAATTTGCAAAAATTTTGTACTGTTTTAATTTCACCCTGTAGATATTTTACATGGAGCTTCCAGATCTTCACCTCCTGAAGGTGAATAACGGAAAGACTGATCTCACTAACCGTCAAAATACAATCAAAATGGTTTGTGTCATTCAAAAGTTATTGGGGTCCAAACACGGACCAATTTTCCCCTCGCGACAACATATTTGTTGCGCAGTTTATATGAAGACCTGAAGTTTGGCCCTAAATTCTGTATTTGCTGATGATATCGCAAAATACTGATTCTTATTCCACGATAAATGAACAGTAAGATCCAGAATTTATTGAAAAACTCATCAATGATCAAAATATTTTCCAATTTTAATTCTAAATAAAATAATAACAATTCCAAACCCCGTTTTCCCAGCCAACCCGACTCGAAACTCCACAGAAAAGCGTTTCCCTCCTTGCTGGAATGGGGATGGCGGGATGGGGCAATGGGGAAGACTTTTACTTGGTATTCCATCATCACAGTCGACGCAGTTTTTCAGCTTAGGTAATCACAAATATCATACGCGAGATTATACGATATTACCTAGGATATTACCAAACTTATTTGGTGAGGCGACAGTCGAGCGAAACCCCACAGGCGCTAACATGGTTCCGGGGCCACAGACGCGAAAGTGGTTTGAGGGACACACAAGCGAAAACTCTGATAGACGGATTCCGTAGTGCAATGTGGCAACGCCGCCCATCCTCCTGCGTCATCATCGGCTGCGCACAGACCCATCGGGGGACACAGGAGCGAAAGCACCTTGAGGGCCACAGGAGCGAACGTGGTTTCAGCGACGCACAAGCGAAAGCACATCGGGGGACGCAGACGCGAAAGCACTTCGAGGGCCACAGGAGCGAAAACATTTGGTTTGGAGCTCTGCAGAATTCGTAGCGGTTCGTCTACTTTCAGGCAGATGGCGCCATCGGTTCATGTTCATTGATTTATAATGATTCATTGTTATCGAGCCACGTGTACCTACCTATAAGCCATCAATCACTTATAAGCTAAATAGGTTATAGCTTATAGGCTTATAGGTAGGTACACGTGGCTCGATAACAATGAATCATTATAAATCAATGAACATGAACCGATGGCGCCATCTGCCTGGAAGTAGACGAACCGCTACGAATTCTGCAGAGCTCCAAACCAAATGTTTTCGCTCCTGTGGCCCTCGAAGTGCTTTCGCGTCTGCGTCCCCCGATGTGCTTTCGCTTGTGCGTCGCTGAAACCACGTTCGCTCCTGTGGCCCTCAAGGTGCTTTCGCTCCTGTGTCCCCCGATGGGTCTGTGCGCAGCCGATGATGACGCAGGAGGATGGGCGGCGTTGCCACATTGCACTACGGAATCCGTCTATCAGAGTTTTCGCTTGTGTGTCCCTCAAACCACTTTCGCGTCTGTGGCCCCGGAACCATGTTAGCGCCTGTGGGGTTTCGCTCGACTGTCGTGTATTCACTTATTTCACACAAAAAATCTGAAATTCGCGAATGGAGTCTCAAAGAAATTAATTTTCTAAAGGATGTTGGATCTATATCAGAGAGGCTGAATACGGTCAAGATTTTTCAACTAACTCTATGTCATATTCTATGTTATTCATTCAATAGTGAGAAACGAATTTGGAAAAATTGAAAACCAATCTATTAAAATCAGATCAAATCTCAACATAAATCAGTACCACATATATCTATTTATATCTCCCCAATATCATAAGAATATATACATAAGAATAGCGCTAGGTTTGTCTGTCGGTTTACACTTCGTTGTCATGCTTTAGCGTTCGTGTGTATAGTCGCCGGGAGTCGGGTCGCCTTGGCAACACATGTGTGCTCGCCGCATCGCCGGCAAATGATGTACTCGCACTTCGCTGGTCGTACTGTTGGGTCCGTTTGAGATAGCTCTCGGATAGCTCTGTCGGACGCCTCTGAAACACTTGATGTCGCCGGGAGTCGGGTCGGCGCCTTAGCAATGCATGATTGTGTGCGGCGTTTGGGATAACTCTTTCAGACGCCTTTGAATCACTTGATAATTGATCGTTTAAAAAATCCGCTCCTGCTCCAGACGCCAAAAACGGGAAGCAAGCGAGTTACACAGATGTCCCTGAAGACAATAACAGAACCAGAGAACAGAGAAGTTTTAACGGGACAAGAGTAATCGCGTTTCCTGTCCCTTTGACAATACAGGAAAAATAGTTACAACCGACGCCGTCCCCACACGCCGCCCCCGTCGAAAAAAAAAACAGAATCGAAGGAGTTATAGCCACAGGAGAAAAACTATACACTAGAACTATATTATTCCCGGTCCATGATCTGTTACACATAGTAAAACATCAAAATATTGTTTTTGTTACACCCAATCGATTCCACGTTCACGTAAAGTCAATGGGTATTATGCAATCTTTCCTTATACATATAATGGGGGAAATATCTCAATGAGCGCTCAAAATAATTATTCAAATTATGTTAACTATTTATGTCAAGATACAGTTTTTGCCCAGAAGTTTGGCAAAGTGAAAAGCTGCGAAGTAGGTATTTCTATGAAAGGCTCCTGGAAACAAATTTAATCTTTACCTACTATAGATACCACTTTCAAAAAGTTTCTACTTTATGAATTTGAAACTTTCCAAGGTGGCTACTGTCAAACACTAGCTTAAGCTAGTGCTGATATATTTAGCTATTCGCGATTTTAACTACCGATGGTGCGCTGTCGTCGCAGGAAACAAAATGGAGGACTACAAGTAACTTTTGTCGGTGTCAGTGTCGTCAGTGACAGTGCTGTCTCGTCAGAATTCAGATATCTGTCACCGACCTCGCACTCCGTAATATTCTTTGTAATTGTGAATTTAAAAGAGTCTGTGCGTTTCTTTGGTGGGTATTTCGAATGTTGATGCCAGCATTTACACGTATGGATTCCTCTAACAGAATTTCAAGGCGCGCTGACTCTGGTCTAAGGCTGAAAACAGTGGAGGCAGGTTGCCAGTTTCCAGTGCTGACAATCTTCTCTTGGACAAACAGTTAGCGCCCGCACTTTGACCAGAACCCCGCCGAGACTTCGTCGGCCCAGACAGGCAACCTGTGTTTTCTTTTCAGCCTAACGGGCCGTGGTATTTGGGAGAGGACTACTGATGTTTTTAGAAATTAGAACTAGCTAGCAAGACTTACCTGTCGAAAAATTATCGCTAGGTTTAGAAGGTCGCGAACAAGCCCTCATGCTTGTTATTGCTGGCTTTCTGATGCTCAGAACAGTTCTCCATGCCCTTTCACGGCACATGGTTTGCGAAACCACGCCGAAAGCGTTTATGATTGTGATATGCACTTGTGATGCGTCTTCCTAGGTAATTGATAAAAATGACAGACCTACCTGGCCTGTCTGTTTTCTTGATTTACTACTAAAGACAGTGCAAATGGTGTATAAGTCCTTCTTTTGGCCGTTTCTGAATCACGCGAAGTCAATGAGACAACGCGCAGACAGCAGCCGGGATGACAGCAGAACAAATTCAAAAATGTCAGATGGACGTTAGAGCTTTCTAGATCAGAGCCAATTTACTCATAGTTTTAGTCCGCACAAGCGGCACCAGAGCGCGTCTAGATTTTTGAAATCGCGAATACCTACCCACTACAATTCCCACCGTTATCAAAAATTCCAGAGTCAATGACATCGAAAATCGACATTCTCATTAGACGAGCTACAAAATGAATCATTGGATCAGCATAAATAACCACCGATATGCTCTATGCCCCTAGAAAACTTCGTGGATTGGGTATTCTACAAGTCGAATGGGAGGTTCCTTCAACATTTTTCAATCACAATAGAAATATTTAGTTAGTTGATTATTTTGCAAAATTGCAGCAAATTGAACAAACCCTGGGACAAACCCCCATTTTCATAATAATTTTTTTTCTCAAATGCCAATAAGAGGATCATAAAGCGTGATGTTTTAGCTTGCGCCCAGTCGTGAAAATTTTGAAATCGGAAGTCTGGTTTTGACTTTACTTTATGACTATTTCTCTTGGAGGATGCTGATTTGTCCAATCGCTACAGGGAAGACTATGTTACTCTGATGATGGGAGATTTCATTCAATTTACGAATATTGTTTCTTGAACGATTCTCAGTAACTTAACAATGATATTCATTCAAAAAATACCCGATTTAGGTATAAGATATCAATCCCTTACTGCAGACTGAAAAAAGCTCAAAATGGACCAAACGTCTTGTTTCTAAAAGCCTTCAACTCTCTCCCACTGGAAGTACGCAATTTGTCGACTAAGGCTTTTGTTGCTGCAGTCAGGGACATTCTCTTATCAGGGGCGTTTTACAGCTACCAGGAGTTTTTGCAGCATACATTTAAAAAAAAAGGTTATGTTGAAATTTGTGGGCTCTTTTAATTGATTATATGCACATTGTTGCGAAATCAGATCATGGTACTTGTACATATATATATATTTATTGTCTATTTATTTATTTATTTATTCATTTATTGTTATTATTGTTTATTATTTCTTTTGGCGTATGTAAGCACTTGTATGCAGAAACATTAATAAATTATCTATCTATCTAACTCGCAGACCATCTGGAAGACTTTGATCAAGGCCCCAAAAAGGCGGCCCATTCAAAATGGGCGACACAGGTTTTTCTTAAAAATTGAATTCGATCAGATTTTCACATTTGAACCAATCTTTCTTTGTGATTTTGACCTCCTGAATTTGATGCTGATGGTCACTTTCTGTTTGTGATGATAATAGGGTCCCTAGAGGTCATCTTGCGGAAAAAAATCATATAAACCCTAACATAAACATAGCTATGCATATGCTCAAAGTTTATAAATTTGAATTTGAAAAGGCCTCACCTTTTCTCATTCAATTTATTACCTGGATTTCCGAAATGCAACAAAAAAAAATGGAATGAAGAAGCAGAAACCAGTTGGCGTGATAGGCCAAAAAGAACAAAAACATCTAGAGTTGACGGCACACCACAGGGACCTGTGGGCGGGGCTTAACAGAAAAACAAAAATCGTTTTGGACGAGTCCGTGAGTTGGAATAGGGGAAGCAACACGGTCAGCTGGAGTGGTGGACCATTACCAGGTCACAGGCGAACCTAAAATCCCACTGCAAATCTAGGTGCACCACTAGATGAACTCAGTTCGCGCAGTTAGACTCCGCCCACAGGTCCCTCTGGTATTCCGAGTACTCTTACATGAATTTTTTTACTATTATCGTTACAAACACTGAATTGTGACTTGTGTTAAATATATTGAGAAAAGGAAGTGATCCAGTTTGTATTGTTGTTGTGAATCCTCTAAGGAGCCTGTCATCATGGAAACTGGAATTTTAAAATTTTGAAAGCAGTAGGAGGTCAAAATCACAAAGAAAGCTTGGTTCGAATGTGAATATTACGAATCCAATTTTCAAGAAAAACCTGTGTCGACCATAGACAAGGACGTGTCGACCATTTTGAATATGCTCCTTTTTGGGGGCTTTGATTCAAAATGGTTTGCGAGTTGAGTTGCTGAGAACCGTTAGAGAAACAATATTCGTGAATTGCAACCTTCCATCATCAGAGTAACATAGTCTTTCTTGTAGCGATAGAATAAATCAGCATTCTCCAAGAGAAAAAGTCATGGAGTCAGAACCAGACTTCCGATTTCAAAAATTCTAAAAACTGGCCGCAAGCTAAAACATCACGCTTTGTTTCGTTTTATTTGCATTCGAGTACAAAAATTATTGTGAAAATGGGGGCCCGTTGAATTTTCTGCAATTTTGCACTGTTTTACATTTCACCCTGTAGATATTTCACATAAAGCTTCCTGATCTTCACCTCCTGAAGGTGAATAACGAAAAAACCGTGCTCACTAACCGTCAAAACAGAATCGAAATGGTTTTTGTCATTCAAAAGTTGTTGTGGTCAAAAGTCGGATCAATTGTTCCCTTGTGACAAGATATTTGTTATGTTGCGCAGTTTATATTTGGTCGCATCCGAGGTCGCATCTAACTATCAAGGAGCTATAGCGTGAAACATTTCAAAAGCTTCACCACAGCCAATTCCTTGATGGTTAATGCGAAAGAAAGAACGATTTTTTCTCATGTCAGTGGGAATTTCAGCGGATGGAGCTCTCCGCCTAATTTCCTAATCTTCAATTCTCTACTAGCTTGGTAGTTCTCTTTCTCTACTCTTATTATTCTTCTAGACTTCTCTTTGTAACTGAGATCTTCACTAGAGTAGCTACTTATCTAAGTTGTAGGTATACCAGATACTTGGGAGAAGAATCCAGGTAAGAGAAAAAAATGTCTTGCAATCATGCCTCTCGGCCGTCAACCTGAAAGTGCATTTAATTACACTGCAGTCGTTCTGTTAATTTGGGACAACTGAAATCGCAAATTGCACTTTGTCATCTTCATCAGCTAAATGTTTGTGAAATCAGAGCGTGAAGTTGACACGGAACTTTTACTTAGTTTTGGTTTCCAAAAAAACGGTTTTTTTGGTCAATCAATCAAGGCCATTTCTTTGTCGTACTTGTGCGGTATTTTCTACTCATCAGCAATCCATTCCCTGTTGAGATTTCTATAAGGAATCGATAGAAATAACTGATAGTAGGTACCATGGTAGCTATACCTACCTTCAGTACCTACTTAGTTCGAGTTAGGTAAATTCTGCTAGGCAACTCAGAATCTGAGCTTCAGTCTGTCGTACCGTAAGTATAGGTACTTATAGTAATTTACCTCGTAATTTTCCTAAAAGTGAGAACGTTCTGTGCCTAAGAGGTCTTTAAATTTCTAAACGACCGTCGTGCCGAGGTAATAAAACGCCGCAACGAAATAAATAGTGAAAACAAAAATTTCGCGCGCGCGTAAACGTCTTTAATTGTTGCTTTTCCGCTTCTTCAGTTTTGCGGTAGGATGTCGTGACCGAAGAAAGGAGAGCAGGAGCAATTTTCAACAGTGTTTCTATAAATGTGGCGCACGTTTTGTTGTTTATTATTACCGGCCATCAGCACAGACACACAACCCGAAATGTTTAGGTACATCAGCAGCCAACCGTGAAGACAATGACTTTTGGTTTTCATGAACTCGAACCGCCAAATTGTGTGCGGTTTTGCGAGCGTCGGTTCCGTATGTAAGGTACTGGGTAATCACTTTCTTATATCGGGAAGAGTGCGCGAAAAAACTCGACAAAGAGAGATATTACGCTTTCCAGGAAACGCATTGAAAAAAAAGGAAGACGAGTAAGAGGAGAAAAGTGTGAATATTCAACGGCGTGAAAAGTGATTTGAAAAGACAATGCCTCTTTGAAGATTCAACACTTTTGCCCAAAAGCAAAGCTAAAGACTTTGCATGGAATTAATGGGGTTAATTACTTATTGGGTACTTACCTACCGAGTGCCAATCTTCTGGGACCCAGCAATGCATAAAGATCTGACCTAGAATTAAGTGCAAAAGTGCACTCTTGAACTTGAACAATAAAATGACCAGAGCTAGTCGACTGTATCAACAGTTGCTTTGTATCTGGGGCGCTTTATATCATCGAGATTTATGGACAATATTTAAATTATTGATATGGTAATGGTAACGCGCTCTTACTACCACCATCCAAAAAGTGGTAACGGTCGGGTAGAGAAAGGCTTTCTTCGGCACACAATCCTCTCCGCGCCGCCGTACTTTCTATCAGCACGCCGGCTGGACAAAGACAAACGTGTCATTTTTTCTTCTTCAAGGTCCAAAGGTAGGGGAAATGTACCACATTTAAAGTAATTGTGGTGGAAACTTATATTTACAAGGTGTCGACCGAGAAATCTCCTAGTCAGGGTTGGGACACGACACCCGCAAAATGTTAATCCTCTTGTTAGTGTTGAGTGCCAGTGCTGAAACTACCACGAGGACATACGACATACACGTGCCGGGCTCGGATCCCATACGAATAGTCGAAGGTGAAAACCCTTGGCAAAGCAACAGACCCCTGGGCATCAAACAACGATTCGAACACCGGTCTTTCGACACCAAAAACGAACAGCACAACAACGATGAACTCCAACAGTTCTTGAACGACTACGCTAGTAAGCTGAATAAAGCATCATCGTCAGAAGAACCGGCGTCTGATGCTGCAGGAAAAAGCTGGGATTTGTTGAATTTCCAAAAACACAACCATCCGTACGAAGATAAAAAAGGATGGGTCAGTATGGAGCCTGTGCCATGGTCGGTGTCTAAAATTTCGAAATGGCAAAGCAAGCACCAACAACCGCAGCATCAGCAAAAACCTTGGGTGGACGAAGACGATTACGACGATAGACCTTTGCCGTACCGACCCAAACCTACTAGTAGACCGCCTTACGACACGTATCAACCGCAACAGAGGCCTGATTTGCGTCCCTCATATTCGCGACCATCTGCAGTTTACGCTCAAAAAGTGCACGTGACTGGACACAACCCATATCATCACCACGACGAGAACTGCGACCATCACCATCAAGATTCAAGCGAAATCATCACTGATGGTTTACCACCGAACTTTCCTCAAGCGCAAGCTTACGAAGCTTCCTCCAACAGAAGACGCGGTACAGAAATCCACCCTGACAACCACCCGTTCTCTGGAGAAGGCGACTGGGTGTTGCTCTCCACCACCAAAGGCTACAAGTACCCGCAGCAGCGGCAACGCTCCATGAAAATTGAACCCGAATCCATAGGCGCCCATCGATCAGTCCGGCTGACCGTTTTGCCACCTCTGAAGAACTCCAAAGTCAACATGACGACATCGCATGGCGGACTGCTTCAAGTCGAATCGACTTTCGAAACTGTAGAAGAAGCGCAAAGGCAGTATGCTAAAAAACAAAGACAACAAAAGAGGCGACCCCAGAAGCAACCTCAGAAGCACAACCAGAAGCAGCAACCACAGAAACAACCGCAAAATAAGAGAAAAGCAGGAGCAAACCCACAGAGGCAGCCTCAAAGACAAATAGTGCGGCCCACGATGGTGACGACGGCCAAAATGTCGCCGCAGCAAGACTCTTCGGCCGTTTTGGCAGCGGTGGGCGCCGGTATGATTCCGGCGACCATGGCCATGCTGGTGCCCATGGCGATGGGCGGGCGGAGGCGCCGAAAACGTGATATTTTCCAAATGATACAAAAACCTAACGTGTTATTATAGTATTTATTTATTTCATAATTTATAACGTTTAATTTATACAGTCTTATGTTACAGATAACTACTAATGTTTAGTGTGTTGTAAATAAAAAAAGTTGACTTTTGGTTTATCCATTAGTGATAACAACCCCCCAAGAATTCCGAATCTACGCACCCTCTCGCGGTGAAAGAGAAGGTGTGTAAATGAGAACAGAAATGATTAAAAAAAATCGTTTGGTAATGGAGCGCTTCACACTTCTCTCTGATTGAGCTGTAGGTGCTTTTTTTAATTCTTACTAAGTATCTAGCTGGGCTTAGAAATATTGGGAATGTTCTTCATTTATGCTGGTTTTGATCCCATTTACTTCTTTTTATTCAGATCTAAGTTCAGTCATGTTGAAATATTCCAGCTCAAAATATCTCTTGCAAAAGAATAGGTAAGAGGGTGCAACAATCTTGAACACTGTCTGAAAATTCTGCTTATCTATAGAAATATTACACTCTATATCAAAATTTGAAAAATGTATACAGGTGTCCCGTTTTTCACCGCTCACTACTGAGATCTCGGAAACTGTAAGAAATTCAATACAAATAGTAGGCGTAAGAAAAATTATAGACATCAGTCGATCAAGGAACTTCAAAAGTATCAAGATACCAATTTTCAAATTGATAGCTGTCATAATAAGGGAGTAACTTGAAACTTTTGACATCGACATTTTTCAGTTTTTCGACATGTTTCAAAAACGACCAAAGATGCTTTGGATATCTTGACATATTTGAGATAGTTATAAATAACGCAACTTTTTTTTTTCGATGTAACCGACTTTGTATCTTTCACCGTTTCCGAGATCCCAAGATCGTTAAAAAATGGGGTATTATTTAGGCAAATCGTCTTGTTGTCCAAAACTTCAGATATGTACTTGGCTACTTGGAGAGGTGCAAGCTTGTCTGTGGGTCAGTGATGCCTGCCTGCTCGCCTGCCTGTGTAGATCTGTCGTGCTAAAATGATGTCTGATGTTGTAAGCATGGAATAGTATGAATACGAATGGTCAATAGTTACTGGCGGGAAATTTGTAGGTAGGCACCTATATTTCTAGAATATTTTTCAAATAAATAATATATCCCAAATATTACTCTGAGTATTTAAGTAGGTATTGCTCGAGGTATTGCCAAGTATTCTTATAGAATTCAAAACTAAATGTAAGTACCTACTTACTTACCAAGATAGGTACCTACACTTGAGTGAGAACCTAGTTGGTTGACCCCTCCCTAACATGAATCTGTTTACCAAAAAATTGTACCATCAAAGCGCATTTTATAGAATACTATTTATATTTAGTTGAAATCAAGATAATGGTATGCAACCAATAATACAGCAAAAGTTGTAATTTAGGTGCTAAGAACGAAATGAGGAGCCGACTAGTATTATTGAGTTCATACCTACCTAGGCCATAGATAAGTACCTACCTACTTACATTGCCAATATGTATTCAAAATTTGTATGCAAAAAAAATTGTATCTACCGCAATAAAAGCGACATAAAATGAATAAATATAGCTAGGTTAGTAGGCACACACGTCTATAAAGTTCGAAAAGGTTTATCTCAGCTTTTCCCACAGCCTATTTTTTGTAAAAAATCATGAATGAGAACCTCTTCCTACTCATAAACCAATATGTATTGGGGAAAGTTGCCCATATTGGGCCAGCTCTGAAATTAGACCATCCCTATCCGGTCATGAACTCTTCAATGCTTCTCAAATAAAAATAGGTATAGACAATACAAATAGAAAAGACCATATGTTGTCACGGATTTTTACGGTTGCGTAGAAACCAGGCGAGACAATCATTCAAAAAAAGGTTGGCTGATTTTTGATGCCCCAATATCCGTGACGACGGTGGTGATAACATATGGTCTTCTCTATTAGTATTGTCTATACCTACCTAATTAGATAGGTACCATATAAATATATTAAGTAACAATTTTCTACATAGATTTGCAAACCATGACAACTAGATAGTACTCATTACTTAAGTATAGGTAATTACTTGAGTATTGAATGTTCAGTACCGCTTGTATGTTGTATCTGGAATTACTCATGAAATGTTGTACATAACCAGCAAAAATTCATGTTGTGAAGTGATTTGTGAATTCCCAAATTTCACCTTCCCGTTCCCGAGTGGGTCGCGTGGCCAAAAATATCAAATATGCAACAATTTAAATAGGCTGTAAGGTGGAAATTGTACTTCTGAGTACCACAATTTTGATCTTCTGGCATTTGATCACACGACATATGAGATAACCGAGGAGATGACTTTATTTGGTTGACACTGAATAAGAGGTCGAATTTTTTTAGCCGGTTCAAAATCCGGCGACTCTCCCCTACCTATTATTGGTTCCTAATCTGACACGACCTGACATAATTGGTTCAGAATTGATGTTTATCGAGATTCAAATAAAGCGTTTTCGATTTTTTTAAAGTGACTGGTGACAGATCCGCCCAAAATTATGTGCTCGGAAGTCAGCTCTTTCTCGATGCAAGACTTGGGAAGTGTATATTTTTGCAGCATCCTCTCCACATAATGATGCAATTTGAGCCCATAGATGCAAAATACAGTATTTATTTGTGAACATTATGATTTTTGCGGCAAAACAACAGACTGTTATCTGATGTAAAATTGGTCATTTCATGATGAAGTGGTTATTATTCTTACCAACACATCAAAATGACAATTTACAAATTTTCAGAGTTTTGCATCTAGGGAGCTCATACCTATAGTCTGAAGACATATTTTCTTGTGTTGTGTTTCATTGAGCAATTTTTCAATTTACTCAAATAAATTGGTCTTGTACAAAACCAAAGAGAAGTGATCTATCTTTTGTGTTAGATTCCTCAATGAGAAGATTATTCTGTGGAAAAACATATGTATTTCTCAAATCTTGCATCGAAAAAGACTAGGGCGATTGTACCTAAATGGAGGATCCTTACATCAGAGTTATGTTCAACCTATCAATAACTTACTGATATTTTTTATAGACACCCTGCCCTGGATTTGCCGCCCTAAAATCATCTTTTCAGAATCCTCAATAAACTAGGTAATTCTGTTTCAATACTGTGTAACTCCAGAGATTCGTCCAAATATTGCTCATTAGCTCAATCAATATGTCCAAACTTTGATCTATATGTTAAAAACAGCCAATACCTTAAGTCTCTGTGTCATTATTGTTTTCTGACATTGCTATACATACATATTATTTCTTAAATGTACCTAATTATTTCACGCGATACATTTTTGTTTTCTTGTTCTGGTAATACTTACTCAGTATAATTTACGATCACCTTTTTTGTCTAAATAACAGTTATACTTGCATAGCACGACACTAAGATTTTTCATTGTAAATTATGATGTTAGTCATCAAAGTTACTGATGAAAAATTGTTAGTGCATCCAAGTTATGCATTGATTTTTTCGTTGTGAATCAAGCATTTTGAATCAACGTTTTTGATTGACATCTTGGTAAATGTGAATATCTACTCAAGTAATTCAAGATTGGAAATAATTATATTATAACAGTTGCATTTCTGTGATGGAATCCATATTTGGCCCGAAAAAATAGATATTTTCGTTCGAGGTCTTTTACTGCCAATTTCAGAAAAAAAAGTGATCACCCTGTAACCAATAAATGAACCCAGGAAGATATCGCAACAACCAACTGTCGTTGCTATGATTATACTTATTCCTACTGGGTTATGTTCTCGGTTGATTTGTTTAAGAATAGTGACAATTTTTGCGGTTGACAACTTCCAAGTTATCCAAAAAACTTTAAAAAAATATAATATATGACTATCTCATTTCTTTATCTAGAGGAACAGTAAAATAAATAAAATTGAATAACGATACAAATTAATGCAGATACACTAATTAAATACATTCAAACAAATATAACAGGTACTGCGACCATGAGTCTTCTCTATGCATACGTTCTAAAGAATCTCAAGACCTAAAGGTATTGGCACACTGAGTGAACGTGAAAATTGTGAAGCGCCCCTCAAATTTCCACCCCGTTAAATCTACGACTGCTTAACACCCTTATTTCTCATCGTGGTGTTCTTGTAGTGCTCATCCACAGCTCCCTGCATTTCCGAAGCGTACTTCGATAGGGCATCCGCAGCTCTCTGCACAAACTGCAACCCCACGTTCACTTTGAAATGAACCAAGTCCCTGAAAAATTCCGCGAATTTCAAAACACTGTCTTCGGGCTTTTCTGTCGTCGTTGTCGTTGTCGTTGTCGCTTCCTCCGCTGCAACTGTGGTCACTTCCTCTTTAATTTCGTTCTCTTGTTGATCTTCGCCTTCTTCCAATTCGATTTCGTTTTCTTCATCTTCGGGTATCTTGACCTCACGCCTGATCCTCAAACTCCTGGGCCCGTGTTCGGGCACCGCAGCTGGGGTCACGTCTTCTTTGGGCGCGTTCCCGACCACGAACTTGCGGTCATCCACCGTGTACTGGGTTTCTTTTTCAACGTTCGCCCGTTCTTTGTTGCTGTTATAAGTCTCTTTATTGCTGTTATAGGTCACCGGTTGGTAGCTGTTGTAATCGTTCAGAGCTACGGTTTCTACTGAACCTTGCGATACTGTTCCTTGCGTTACTCGATGATTGTTGTTGACTTGGCGATTGGAAAAACTTTTTCTCGAACTGGGGGCTTTATAAGTGCTGTACAAGCTGTTTTCGGGCATGCCGGCTATGACTTTGCCGATGGCTTCTTCTTCGGCGATTCCGCCAGAATACTGGTCGCTGTAGTAGTAAGAGCCTTCTTTGTCTTTTCTGTCAATGTCGTATGATCTTCTGGCGGCGCCGAATGGATATAAGAAATAACTAGCCAGGCCGGCTGTCACCATCAAACCCACCAAGCCTACTCCTACTGTCGGCATGACTTCTCTCTGGAGGTAATTGTAGAACTGAGTGCTAATCGGATTTTCTTTGGTCTTGTGCTTGTTCGATGCCGACTTTTCAATTTTAGTCGAGTTCTTGCTTTCGGGTCTTTTCCTTCGGTGCTTGTTCTTCTTTCGCTTGGGTGTAGTTGTTTTAGTTTTGTTAGTTTTCTCGAGTTCAGTCCCGCCCTCTTTAGCTTCCAGCGGTAGGGTGCTGCTGGAAGAGTTCGTTGAAAGTGTTGCGTTTGATGTTTTCAGTGTAGTTGTAGCTGTTTTTGGCGTCGTAGCTGTCGAAACAGTAGTAGTAGTTTTTTTGCTTGTACCAATTATAGTAGCGTTTTTCTTGGGTGCTATGGTTGATTCACGAGTGGTGGATGGAGCTATAGTAGTTTTCTTAGCGTTGTTCAGAATTGATGCTTTGATTTTGTTGAGTTTGGTAGTTTTGGGTGTGGCTTCCGTGGTGATACGTGTCGTTCTTTGAGTGGTGGGCTTTCGCGTGGTGCTGACACGTTTCTTGAAGATTGGCTTGATGATTTTGTTCGGTTCAACTACCAGAGTGGTGTTCTGGCTTTCATTGGGTTTGACCACGGGTTTTTTACTGGGTTTTGGCGTGGTCTGGCCGCTGAGCAAGATCCACGTCGACAAGCCACTGTTGGTGGTAGGTCGTTCGAATTTGTAAAAGCTCAGCTTCTTGGTTGTTTCTTCCATTAAATCGTCTTCGTCTATAGGAATGGCGACTCCGGCATGGGAGCTCTCGAAATCCGGCTGCGGCTGCGGCTTCGGCTTCTTCTTGGCGTGCTGTTTGATTTTCGGAGGCGTCCTGGTGTCCATCATTATTTCCGAAGTGGTGTTGACCTCCATCAGCTGGTTGGTCAGCTGCTTAATGGTCTCGCCAATTTCTGTCGCTGATCTACAAAACCATAATTGCAATAAAACACCCCAAAATGCTTCGTACACGGTTTTATTTGTCTTCACAAGGTGTTAAATCATACATTTATGGCAAAGTACAAAGTGTTAATTACCTTAAGAACTAGAATAAATAGAGTGTTGTGTATGTGTATTGTAATCCGACACATCATCACAGCTGAAATTGTTAACTAAATCGCTTACTTTCATCGTTTCTTTCTGCGCCATTTCCACGACTGAAAGTGTGAGTCGTCATATTTACGCGAGAAGTCATCGATAGCTCTTGGGATGCTATCCCAAGTACGCGGGCTAACGCGTTTGTGATAGAAATCGGCGACGTTCTGCCATGTCTTCGTCTGGTGGTTCCAGAACCAACCGTCTGGATGATGCACGGGTTTGTGCGTGTGTTTGTGGAAAGTTAAGCTAGATTTTTTCATGGATTTTGTACCAGCGTACAGGAACAAAGCGGGGATCCACCAAGGGAACAGTGCGAGAACTTTGAGAAAGCCCAGCAAGAAGAATATGGTTGCTGGAACCATATAGAGATAGGGGTTCTTAAGAAAACCGAAAACGCGTCCCAGACCGTTCCACATGTACCCGATGGTCTCAAACAAGTTTTTCAAATCTGGGAAACGCAACCCGCCTCCATCTTCTCCGTCACCTCCGTTGCCACCGGAACCTCCTGAACCGCCGGTGCCACCATTCCCAGCATTCGGCAACCCAGCAAGTTGAGGCTGACCACCGCCTGGCGCCCCGCCTCCTGCGTCCCCCGCACCCATTGCCCCATCCTCAACCGGAACATCCTCAACAGGAATTTCCGGGTCCTCTTCAGCCCCGCCAGGATTCGCCTGGTATGTGTCGATACCAGGCGTTGGGACTCTTTCCGTTGCCGTGTTCTGATGGAAATGCGAATTGATCACCAAGTTCAAATCTGAACACTCTTGCCTGCTTTGAGGGTTCAGGACTGAACTCGATATGTGAACAGTCGGACATGGCGAACCCGCGCCGCCAGCGTCTTTGAGTGTTTCATCCGGCCGCATGTCTAAATTAAAAGTGCTAATAGCGTTGTTCAGATCTTGAACAGCGTTTTGAACTACTGGGTTCTCTTCTTCAATGGGAGCGAAATCGGAAGCTTCATTGAAACTATTAGATCCTTCGTTGGAACCAGTAAGAGGAAGCGCAGTAGATACATCACTAAGCGAAAAAGACGGTGATGCGGAGCTAATCTGAGGATTGGGATTCGGATAGGGGATATTTTCGTACCAGTTTTGCTTGATTTCGTTCAAGTTAGGCCTTTCTGACCACTTAGTTACGAACCGCTTCACTGTCGGTCTGGGTGGCCTCTTGGTCGAAATCGGCAAACTCGTATAGTTCCTGTACCGATTCAAATCGTACTTACTCTTAACAGTACTGGCCGGACGTACTTTCGTTTGCGGCTTGTTCGTCACTTTATTCAACTTAATCCTAAATGGAGCTTTAGTCGAAAGCTTGTACCGATACGTGTTGACCGTATAATTCCTAACGGTAGGCGTCGTGCGAACCGTGGGCCTCGCAGGCCTTTTCGCGACGACTTTGACTTTATTGGCGGTTTTTATGGGAGCGACTCTTCTAACCGGAGGCTTGGCAGTCGTGGCTTTGGCAGCCTTGAATCCGTTCACCGTCGCGATCTTGAGGGTTTTGTTCGGGGTGCGCAGGTCTTCGTAGTTTTGTTTGACGAAATTGTGGAGGATCACGTGGTCTTTTCGTTTGAGTTTTCGCGCTTCGGTTTCAAACGTGGGAGGGGAGAGAATTTTGAGCATGATTTCGTTGAAAAAAGTGTCATCTTTTGGCATTTTAGCTCGGCGCTCAGCCTGTGATGATGTGTCAGAGATTTGTTGTGTGGGGTGTGAGGCGTGTCCTCCGAAAGAGTACCTTGGTGATGTGATTTCCTGTGCTGGTGGCGTGGGATTGGCCGATGAGAACGTCACTAGCACTAGCACTAGAATTGCACACTTCATTTTCACCTGGAAAGTAAGAAAAAAGTAATTAGTTTTGTAAATCATTTTATCACTTTTCGTTAATTATTATTCATCAGTTTCGTTTTAGCCATGAGCGTTCACTTTCTGCATCAAAACGCTTTTATTGTCAATAGAGACTTATTTATCCTCAACACCTCATATTTAGCTCTTATTGTCAACACTACCTGCATAATAATACAAAAGTTCTATTAGCATGTCATTCGTACAAGTATACATATATAGTCGTAAAGTTGTTTGGCGTTCATCTGAGATTATCACAGAGACACTTTAAATGCATATTGTTTGTACCTACACGTTTCTTGAATGGCATGTCTGATGGGAAGGCAGGGTTTGGCAAGAGGTTCGGTTGAAATTTTTTGATAATAATTCGTTTACTGTTAGTCGGTGAATCGGTAAGCGGTTCGTGTTGGGAAATGCATGTTTGTATGTTTTTGTTACTTAAGTGTTGTTTTAAGAGTCGACTGTGTAAGCTTATAATAATAGTTGTTAGATTACAGCGGCGAGATTTCAATTAAATTGCAATAATTAAAACTGTACTGGCTGGCTAATGAACTGTGCGTGTAGTCCGGACGTTAGCGAAAGCACCCTGCATTTTGTGTTTAAAACAATATTATTTCTTCTCATAGTTGTCGTATAGGACCATAATCTTCCTATCTAGTACCTACCCACCAAAGTAAAGTGACAACCAAAATTAGTGTAAAAAGATTTTCAGATGATACATACATACGAGTAGTACATCAAATCTTATAATCTTACCTCGAATATTACATATTGAATAAGACATGAACCGGACATGACCAACTGAGTAAGAGAATTGATTCCAAAAAACTTAGTTTTCAATATACAGGTGGTTGAATTTGATTATAATGTTTTTTCTAACGACAAACAAATGAAATATCAATTTAAAACTTTGTCGCCAAAAGAAAGCATAACCTTGATTTCTTTTTCAAAGATATTGTTTTTCAATGATTTTTCTCTTGAAATGTCTCAATAATAAGGAACCGCCTTTTGCCTTAAACTCAATAACATCGATTTAAGGTCACGCTGTACTGATAGGTAGAGCAAAAAAACTACTTTGCAAACATTCGGAATTCACTTTCGCGGTTTTTGAAAACTTCGACTGAAAACATAGAAACGTGAGGCGAATGTAGCCATATTCAGCCTTTATGAGCAATTTAGGAAATCCATATGAGAACAATCTGCAAATTTTCACTTAATGTAACTTCGATATTTCAATGATGGAAGTTGAATTGTTTTGCAAATTGGAAAGTGCAAAGTGTGAAGCTGCAGAGTCGGCAAAGTATAGGCCTCAGGTTCACTTTCTTTCCATCTTTAAGGGCCCGTCATTCCCTTTAGGGAAGAATTCTAAATAGTATTCAATTTCTGAATATGACATCAGAATTTGAAAAAATCTATACAGGATGACTTTTTCAACAGAAACTTGGAAAACGCAATTTTGGGTACGGTCCTGTATTCATTTTATAAATATAAATGAGGCGCTCAGATCTCAATCGATTCTATTGATCTATTCGTGAGATATGACCAATCAAACTTTTCGATTGAACACATAAAATAAACCACCCGGTATATCGGAAACGGGGGACGTCAGGAAAATATCGAAGGCAGGTTCTGATTTGCCTCGAGAGAGTACATCTACCCTTGAACTATGTCGGTTACTTCTTGGGACACCCTGTGTTATGGTCAAAAAATTATCGTTAGATAAACGCGCGCGCGTGTTCTAGAATGTGTGAGTTTTCCAAATAAGTCAGAATTAAACCCAGAGAGGGCGTCTTGACTTCCAATCACCGCTTTGGCCAAGGCCAGTCTAAGTAATACAAAAGTCTGAGCCATTATAACCAAACTCGAAGCAGTCTAAGCAACCTACTGCTAGTTGTTCTCGGCTGGACGTTGTTTTTCTATAATCACATGATACTTGAGCCATCTTCGTGCTTTTAAGGTTGGATTTTTGGAAATCGGTTCATTCGCCGCTTCAAAACCGCTGAAGATGTCGTTTGAAAGACGTTATACAAGACATTGACTCAAACGTTTGAACGAGTGACATTAGACTGTTCATGTTCAATCAACGTTATGGTGTAAACGTGAATAAACTCCTTATTTATTCCGGCGTCTCCAAAACGTTCAAATTTACGTTTTGAAGACGTTTGATCTGATGTTTGGTGCCTTAGAGACGCTGAAAATAACGTCTCATAAACATTCAAATGGCGGTTCTTGCAGCTGTTTCAAAGACTTTTGAAAACGTTGAAGTTGAAGCGTTTTGTGAACGTTTGATTTTTGGTTATCTGTCTGTTTATTCAGCTTTTTTTAATAAGTATTTCCGACGTTTGCTTTCCCACCTGTTTCAAACGTTTTATTAACCACGTTGTGCTCACTGGATAAGAGAATGTATGTCTGTAAGAAATTAGTTCACGCCGTTTGGCGTTTCTGTGACGCATCCACCATTTGTGGAGGTTGGTCGCATGTTCACCTATGGAAGTCTATTTATTATGCCAAGTAAAGGTGCTCTCACCCCTCGCGTATTAGGTGTGATAAATTGATAATAAGTGAAAATTGAGACCATACAAATTCTATCCCCGGTTACATAAAAAATTCAGCATGAAATAGTTGATTGAGCATTTTCTTTGGTGAATTTTACCATAGTGCCCAATAAAAAACACAATTTCATGAAGAAATATGAGAAAATGTGCAGTTCACAACAGCTTGTATGCATTTCCTGTGGTCAGTTCACTAGCATTGAACTAGAATTCTATGCTATTTCATGATTGCATTCTTCGTGTAACGAAGAAGGGGCTACTTGCTATGAAAAGCCGTATAAAATTCCTTATTTTGCATTCTACTGTCTACAAGAATTTGAAGGGACTCGTGAAGATAGTCCAAAGGTCTCATGAATGAACGCCCTAGAATTTTCTCAGGCTCCAGAGATGCTGAATGTGTACCAAAACTTACGTATATTCTATCAACTTGGAGAAGTATTCATCTACAAGAAATCCAGACAATTCTTGAAAATCCAAAAGATATGGGCTTTGAGAATGACCCTTGGACATGCTAGCTTTATCATTTCTCATTTTGTTGATTACAAAACTATCATTTTTGTTATATTCTATTTATGTCACAAGTCACAACATAATTATTTCGTTAGAAATATTTTTGCATTTGAGGACACTTCTTGAAGAACATGAAAACCATTTTGAAGAAAATCATGAAAACCTAAGTAGTATGAGGTATACTGGCATGGGGAATTATAGTGAAGGCTCAAAAATGAACTCCATCCGATAATGGGAAACTCCCTGTACCTCGTTTGTTTTTCAGCATATAACAATACCTGGAACTTCAATTTTGTAGAAAAATTAATTCTCTTATTATTATATTAATTAATAAATGAATAAATCTATTGTTTATTCAGTAATCAGTATATGAATACAAATACCATAAACAAAACAGAGAATAAAGCCATTTGAAAACCTCAATTATTACGATAATTGTCAATCGTAATCGTGTCAATTGTCAAGTTAGTATAAATAGGCAAATAACAATAACTCCAATTAATTAGGGACTGTGAATTAGGAAGGAACTTCAGCCGATAAACTTGATATAAGAAACTGTTTAATAGTGCTATTCTGTAAAAAAAAACATTCCATAAACGCTAAGTTATGTAAAAATTCTTGTCGGCCATTGGCTGTTGCCTAGGTAATAACAACGTAACAGAGCCTTTATAGAATGTGTTTTTTTAGAGAATCGCACCATATCTTTGTAAACTATGTACAAACATGGAATCATTCGTTTTGAGCAAACGCTCTGAGTTTCATGGAACTGGCAATGAGTCTATAAATCAAAATTGAGTTTTCTCTTGTTAAACTTTACAATGTTGCATGTCAGTCTTTGGACAACAGCTCGCGGTAAACTCGGTGGATATTCTCTTATTATTTCATACTTCAATTTCAAACATATACATTACAGGAAACTGACAAAATTTTCTTTGTAAGATATGTTAAAATCCGACGTTTTTTCAAGTTTATACGATATTATTGAAATTTGCCATTGTTTCAGATCTTGAGGTGCCCTCTCCGAATTCCTCCTGTTTCTTTCCATATCTCTGCCGTTTTGGCCGCCATACTGGAAAAATGGCTTCCAAGAAACAAATTTCTATCAATATTTTGTACATATTTGAAAAATATATCCTCCATTTCTTTTTTTTAAGGTGTCTAAAATGGAACTTTTACAGAAAAAGTCATACTTATCACCATTATTAAACTTCTGATCAAGAAAATTCAAAAACTGTTCCGAGAGAAGACATCAGGCTTCATGATTATACAGGGTGATTCAAAAATGGCGCATTTCCTTCCGGGCACGTTATAGTGGACGTTAACGGAGCATGGGAATAAAAATTAAAAGAATTAATCGGCTTCGATTTGCAAGTTATTAACAAAAACAAATCTGTCCAATCTGGCAGCATCGCATTAGTACCTACCAGGCACCTTTAGATCAAAGAGGTACAGTGCAATAGCATTATTGTATTGTTACCCTGGAAACTCCGTAGAACCTGCCAAACCATACCAAACATACTTGCCAAATGTATTTTCACGGCACTTTTGAAGTGAAAAACGAAGTTTGAAATTTGAAAATACGACTCAAATCTCAATTGCAAGAGAAATTTTCAATCGGGAACTACTAACGACATGTGACTCTTCGAAAATAACAAACTTTACAATGTTGCATGCCAGTCTTTGGACAACAGCTCGCGGTAAACTCGGTGGAAATTCTCTTATTATTTCATACTTCAATTTCAAACATACATTACAGGAAACTGTCAAAATTTTCTTTGTAAGATATGTTAAAATTCGACGTTTTTTCAAGTTTATACGATATTATTGAAATTTGCCATTGTTTCAGATCTTGAGGTGCCCTCTCCGAATTTCTCCTGTTTCTTTCCATATCTCTGCCGTTTTGGCCGCCATACTGGAAAAATGGCTTCCAAGAAACAAATTTCTATAAATATCTCCAGTTCAACCAACTAAAGATTGAAATGTAGATATGAATGCGGAGGAAAGCCCATTCAATTTTCTTCAATTTGACATCTCAGTCATTTATATGCGGCTTATCTTTCTTGAGTTATGGCTTTCAGAACTTCCGGAAGCATTTAATGTCGGCATTCAATCAGGCTATCAAATTGATACCACTGCATGGCAATCAAATTAACCATAAATGGCTTTTAGCTATTAACCATAGATCATCAAAATTTAGGAAATCGTTCATAGTAATGTCAGTTTTGTAACTACTGAGTGTACTGTAAGGACTTACTGACTTTAGAATGGTATAAAGGTAATATAGCATTTGAAGGTTATCCGATATATTATGTATTTCAAATCCATCATTATTATGGATTTTGAGGTGGTCATCCAGAGTATCCACTCTCCATTTCGTATCTATGCCATTCTGACCGTAATTATGAAAAACTAGCCCTCAAAAAAACAATTTTTTGAAAAAATTTCGTTTTATTCGTCGTGAAGTTTCAGTAGATATGTAAAAATAAAAGCCCACTTTATTCTTGCAATTTTCTAAAATTTGATATCTGAACCACCTACATATGTGCGATTTAGTTATGGTTTTTTTTTCCAATTTTGATTTGGCACAAGGCGTTAGCCCGTACTGCCACGTCATTTTACGGTTCTTAAGGTATACCTTTTTGAAGTCAATTTGTCTTAGAGCTCACCCTGTAGTTGCATAACAACCATTTATATATATTTTTTTCTGAACATTATTGATCTGTGCTTGACAACCTCTTCGATACATTGCTGTTTAATTTGGTTTCACCATCGTAAGGCTGGGATCAACTCAACTCAACATGCTGATTGGATGCCAAAAGTTGATGCATCAGGGAGTTCTATAAGCCGCATAAGCCGCGCCGGGAGTTAAAGAGCCGCAATTGGCACGTAAACGATTGGAACATCAACTTGTTGACAATTGAATGAGCTCCCATTCGAATGTAAACGTTTCAATCTCATGTCGACTGGATTGGAAATTGACGGAAAAAAATTTTTGAGCGCCATGTTTCCAATATTGGTGTTTTTGAAAGTGAGGCATAAAATGATATGAGAATTTATTTGCTTACAAAATGACATTTCAAGTTTCAAGTATCGAAATCTGTTGAAAAACAAACGAGGTACAGACAATTTCTTATTAGCAGACGGAGCTTATATTGGCGCCTTCACCATATTATTTGCCTGCAGCAGATGTCAATGTTTCACTATAATTTTCCATGATCCATGACGGTCACGGTCATTCGGCAAAGTTTTTTTTTGACCCCATGACCCCGGACTAAAAGCCTTCTGGGACTTCATTCTCTATATCCAGATATAGAACTGTGGAGTGAGGGTTTTCCCCTTAATTCGCGAAAAATTCGTTGCAGGGTTCAATGACTCCATCAGGAAGCGTGTTTTGCTAGTTTGAGTGGTTTGCCCTAATGATCTTATTAGCAAAAGTGTAATTCGATTAACTGAGTAACGGAATCACTTCCTATGCAAATTCACGGCTTTTCTCAGGGAATTTCAAAGAATGTGTCGATTGGCTCTCCAATATTCCGGTACCTAAATATCTATATCCATAATTTATTCGCTAAAATTGTGGAAAACAAGCGTTTTTACTACGTACGTTTTTGGATAATGGAATTAATAGTGTATACAGGTATTCGTCATTGTCGGTCTCCTAAATATAGGGCACTAAACCTTTAAGTCACCGTGTCGGTGCCTCCTAGCTTAGAACCGGCCTAAGCGACGAATAACCCGATGAAAAAAAAAAGATTCCAGACGTTACTGCATGGCATAATAACAACGTCCATCATATCATCAATAATTTGTTGACGTGCAGAAAACCACTGATGGAATTCCGATAAACCGTTATCATAAGCGCCAATTCGGGTGCTCCGCGCGCGAGTCGACCGGAAAAATAAGTCAATCGCGTCCAAAGCTCCAGTTTTCGCATACCTACCTATATTGCTATTTTAAAAAAAGTAGGATCTTGTGGACGTTGCCGACAGATGCAAAGCGCCCGGCCTTCAACTTCAACAAATAAATAACAACATATACGAGAATCTATATAGGTACAATGGAAGGCACGAGGAATGCCATCAAGAAGGTGGTTCTACATGCACTTGAGTCACAGCAGAGACGGAATTGTACCGCTACGGTCAACGACTTTCCCTGACCATCGATTCCGGAGTGTTCTCCGGGATCCGAAACTAGGGCAGTATTTTGCAAAACCCTTGTCAGTTTCGCCCAGCCCCAGCACCCAAAGCTTTGCAAGGTTGTTACAAAGTTTAATATTGACTGAGTACACTATCTCAGTTTGGCTGTAGTTTCGATACTAGTTCAGAATCTTGCCCTTTTTTTTTTTGAAAAAAGTCAAAAAGATTCATACTTGATTGGATTAATTAAAAAAGCAAAATAGAATACAAAAACTAAAGAACTTACGTCTTTTGTAAGACTTGTCGAGGTTGAGGCACAGTGGACACTGTAACATCTGAAGAACTACTGCTGATGGGAACCCTCGAGCGACCGGTGCGCTCGGCATAGCGGTATCATCCATGGCTGGCACCTGAAATAGACGATGTATGAACAAAAAGAAACAAAACAGATGATAATGATGATAATCATCACGAATCTACTGAGACTAAGCTGGCAAGTAATGAAGAAGATGGATTTGGGTGACTTTTGACGGGTCGTTGGGTACCCACGTCCATCAGTACCCACGACTGTCAATTTTTTTTCTCTCGAAAGATATTATGTGAGATGTAGGTGTACGCTCTACTTGACGATGTTACTGCATAGCTTGATTGCAATGATAATCACAACTGATACGGCGTTTGCTGTAGGTATAAACCACACTTCCAATCTTGATAAGAATTTTCAGAATTAGCTCAAATCAACTTGAGCATTCAAAGCTTTATTTCACCATCATATACAGGGTGGGAGGAACAAGCTTATTTTACCTGCTTTTCGCAGATAGTTTAAGTTTATTTTATTTTTCAGGTTGCATGCTTGATTTTTATTAGAACTGCACGTTCTATCAGGTCCCTGGGGGCACTCTTGTTGAAAGCCTAATTTGGTTGAAATGCCTTTGGTACTTCTCGAGTTATTGAACGTCAAAGTTTTGGCTTTGACAGCTTTTAACTTTTGACAAATGATAGATTGTCATAGCTTTTTCATGTTTTGAATAGAGATTTTCAAGAGCTTCAAAATGAGCTATCATAAATCAAAATCGTTTCCGCAAAATCTCCTGTCAATCCTGTTAATCTGATAGTGATTTTTCTTTCTTTTTTCGCGATTACCATGCATACTTTTCATTTTTCCGAGTAATGGACGAGGAGTAAAAATTAACTACATATAAGCTCAAAAGTATTATTCATGGGTATAATTCAAAGCTTCATTTTACCATCACAGCACTGATAGAAATCTGTGTGAAATCACAAACTAGTTACAAAGAGAGCTATGTAAAATTACTGTGAAAAATGCGTGAAAAACACATATCCAACGAATTTGTAGTGGAAATACAACATAAATGTGAAATACCAATCCTTCATGTAAAAGTAACATTATTTTGTAATAATAACTTGTAAAAAACCAGCCCTGATCACCGAATCACATGAACATATTGTAAAATTACATCATGTTTCGGAAAATTACAATTGATTTGTAAATTCACAAACATTTTGTGAAATCACAATACTTATGTAAAGCGGCATCCAATAGAAACGCAGCAAGATTCGCAAGGTACATCATGGCGTCCGCTTTCGATCAGGTCGTAGCTGGCACTATTGGTTTCTTTCTAGTTGGCTTGTAAAATCTTGTGAAACGTTCGCTCAAAAATTGCCAGGTATTTATTATCTTTTGCAAGTATATTTCAGATTTGTTTATTTTACTTAATGCTACTTTATTGATATTGTTCATCATTTTAGACATTGACGTTTGGAATGTCCACATGGAAAGAGAAAAAGTTGCATCTTGCGATCATTTTTTCAGTTCCTTCGAAATTGCATTTGGGCTGTATTCCATTTTAATTTGATGTATCCGGCAGAAGTATCGATGCCGATGGAAATGGTCCAAAGATATTTGCTAAAGATCCATCAAGACGAAGGCACAAAGTCGAAGAAAAAAGTACCAAAACAAAAAAGTATTCACATTGATCAAGAAGCTAAGCTAAGTTTGAAGGTGATGTCTTATGTATACTTCTCATCTTTTAGTAACTATGGTCTTTGTTCTAGGTCAGCTCCAGCATGTTTTTTTCAGTGATGTTCCAGTTAAAAGAACTCGAACAAAAAGTCTTCACTTCGGTCAAAAAGCCAAGCTGAGTTTGAACGTAAATTAAGTGTCTTATGTAAACTTCTTATTTTTTATTAACTGTGGTCTTTGTTCTAGGTCAGCTCCATAATGCCTTTTTTAGTGGTTCCAGTTCCAGTATTGGACTTATTTTCAGTTTATTACTAATACCTACATTTTACTGTAATTAATAATATATTTGTAGTTATATGTATTGAAATAATAGTACTTATGTTCAATAAATTAGTTCAATCAAGTTTCAGTGTAATGATTTTACCAATAATAATTAGTAAAATTTTGAATAACTCAGACTAATTTGTAAAAAGACATGATTATTTGTGAAATTACAGCAGCCTTTTACAATTTTTTTATAGTAAAATCACGATGTGAATTCACAATATTTACACCCATTTTTACATCATTTTGTAATTTTCAAATGTGATATCACAGCGATATTGTGAAATTACAAAGGAATAATGCATTTGTCTTGTTGTGATATCACAAAGCCACAAATTACACGTATTTTGTAAATTCACAACTTCGATGTAAAAATCTGTTTCTTTTGTAAAATTCATTGGTTATCATGTGAAGCAAAATTGCCCGTGATATTTGCAGTAAATTTACAAAATCTTTTGTATCTGTGAGGAATTAGTGCTAACAAGTTTGTAATTATACATCTCGTCAAATTTGTTAAGTAGGTAATAAGCAACACATGACGTCTTCGGTTAGATTTTCATCTGATTTCTTGAAAGCGTGACATATTGTGTGTTAATAAAAATTATACTGAAAAACGTTGTCTTTGCATTTGAAAGTAGGTAACACGTATTTACCCATATAGCAACTACTCGTGATTGAAATTAAAATACCATTTTATTGTCGCCAGTATAGTATAATAAACAAGAATAATAAAGATTAGATATGTTAATAGTTAATAACAAATCGTTGGCACGTCCCAGTATTATAGAATGTATGTAGGTATATTATTAAGACACTTGCAAAATTGATAGGTTTGGTTGTTAATTTTGCAGCTCAGAAATTCATGAATCGACAGAGACCGGATGCTGTTGCTGATAAATCAGTTTTGTTGGTTTTGTTGGATCTGACTGAACAGGAAGAGTCTGAAGTATAACGAGCACCCAAGGCTGTAGGCTGTAGGTTCTACTTAGGGTGCAATGATAGTTTGAAAGTGTGAATTTCAAGAGTTTTAATCAATGTAATGCACGATCATTTCTCATTGCATTCTAGAAACTGATTGTAAGTGTATGGCTATGGTTTGCGTCATGTTATAGATTATAAATATAACTTACTACTGCATGAATACATAAGAGGATTACTATACTACCTGTTTTTGCCAGTGAGCTTACTATGTTTATAGAGGTACAACCTACTTAATTGAGTCTTCTTTGTAGGTTTTGAATGTTTTGATGCTCTTGTAATCTTGTGAATAAGTACCTAAGCTGAGCACCAGTTGAAATGAGCCATCCAAAGATCTCACTCGCATTCAAAGTGATAAAATTTTTGAATAAGTGAACCATTTTGAATGAGTTTAATTTCTTGAATACCATGGGCAATTTTTGGTACAGGTAATTCATATTAATTATTATACAGGACACTCAATCAGGCACAGGGTGCGAAGATTTGAATCAAGTTGATATAGATCATGACTTAATTCGTGATTTAAATCTCTTTTTTTTATTCAAATCATTTGATTTAAATCATGTTATCGTATTTGATTTCCTGAAACAGTTTTCTTTACGAAATACCGCCAAACTTCATCTCCGTTTCGTCCTGACATTTTTCTGTGAGCAGTGAGCAAATATAAAATCTCGTATACCACCACAACCAGCCCACCCCACCCCCGACGAACGACGAACGACGAACCATCCTAAGACGTGACGACACCTGTTGTTTTGACAAGTACCTATTGTGAATTATTTCATATTGTTCAATATAGAATGGGTTACGATTGAAACCATAATGAGTTCCCAGAGTTTCAGCTTTTCTGGAAAGCTGAACTTCAAAAATATGTATTAAAAAAAAACAAAGAAAAAATATACATCGGAAGAGTATCGATATTTTTTGTACTGTATTTCAGCCCTAATTGCCACAGATTTTTACAAATTAGCGAACAATTTGAGTGAAACCGGAAAAATCTGATCTGAATCGAAAAAATAAAAATCGACTTAATTCAAATAAAAAAAATCTGATTTGAATAAAAAAAAATCGATTTTTTTGATTTTTTCATTTAAATCACGATTTTTTTGCACCTTGATCAGCCACTTAATTTTTTTTTACCTGCATCAACTAGGTACTAAATTGCTTAACAATTGGAATGTCGGTATCAGGGTATTTGCCCTTTTTCAAAATGGTGTAACTTTGAATTTTCTCAATCGATTCCGATTTCGTCTTCACGGTTGCTTACATACTTCTTTCAGCAATCTACTCCGTTAAAGAGAATTGTCAATTTTTTCCAATTACATTTACATTAAATTGCATTTTCAATTACAGGGTGGAATGCAAAGCATTGCAAAATTGTGCTTAGTTCAATAGATCCCCGTTTTTGTGAACAATTTTTTTTCCAATTCTAATGCTCAGTTTATGATGAGCGATACCCGGCGGAGCGGAGCTGAGCTGAGCGATTTTTTTTTGTCTGGACCAATCCTGTCCATTCCTGATGTCACCTCCCCGCATCGTAATTGGCCTAGGCAAAAAAAATCGCTCCGCTCAGCTCAGCTCAAATCGCGGCAAAAAATCGCTCATCATAAACTCAGCTTAACGCAGGATGATTAAAAAATGGCGCGTTTCCTCCCGTGTACGTTGTGGGAGACGTTAAGGGAGCACGGAAAAAATAGTTAAAAAAAATTGGCTCACTTATCCTTCGAGTTATGAAGAGGTGAAAATGAGAATTTAATTTCTTCAGTTTGCATGATTTTAAAGCAAAGCATTGTTACTTTCGAAGAGTCACATGTCGTTAGTAGTTCCCGTTTGGAAATTTCTCTTGCAATTGAGATTTGAGTCATATATTCAAATTTCAAAATTCGTTTTTCACCTCAAAAGTGCCGTGAAAATACATTTGGCAAGTATGTTTGGTATGGTTTGGCAGGTTCTACGGAGTTTCCAGGGTAACAATACAATAATGCTATTGCAATGTACCTCTTTGATCTAAAGATGCCTGGTAGGTGCTAATGCGATGCTGCCAGATTGGAGGGATTTGTTTTTGGTAATAACTTGCGAATCAAAGCCGATTATTTTTTTTATTTTTTTTCCCATGCTCCGTTAACGTCCACTATAACGTGCCCGGAAGGAAATGGGCCATTTTTGAATCACCCTGTATAATCATGAAGCCTGATGTCTTCTCTCGGAACAGTTTTTGAATTTTCTAGATCAGAAGTTTAATAATGATAATAAGTATGACTTTTTCTGTAAAAGTTCCATTTTAGACACCTTAAAAAAAAGAAATTGAGGATATATTTTTCAAATATGTATATTCAAACTAAAATTTTAGAATGTGTTACTGAACTAATAAAACATCTACATATTCAATTTGAGGTCCGTACGTCAAAAATTCCGATGTTCATACGATGCAAAAATTGCGCCCTCTAATAGCGGAATTCAACAAAAATCACATAAGTTCATTAGACGCCTATATCATGGCTGCATACCAAATTTCAACTCAATTGGGTGTACCGTTTGGGAGTTATCATGGACGATTACACAGAGTGGACACACAGACAGGCAGACAGACTTTGATCTGGAAATGGTCATCCTAAATAAATCGATTAGATGGATCTTGAAGAAGAGTTATTCTTCGAAATCCAGAAACAAATTTTTTGCGCCTTCGCAATATTTTCCTTTTCATCCGAAAACGCGAGCCGGGAAAGTAAAACGGAGGTTTCTGAAGGCGCAGCAGTTTTCAACAGTTCAAGCAATAAGCATGCAGAATTACAAGTTCTTATATCATCAAAAATGCGATTTTATTGCCAACCGAAATGACTAAAATGCAACTCTACAAAAAAAATCATGTCATCATTGTTGGACTTCTGATCGGGCAAATTCAAAAATTTGCCTTCTGTGTTTCGAGATAGGACATCAGGCTTCATGACTGTACCTATCGTTAGAATTTGAAAAAAAAGTTCACAAAAATGGGGATCTATTGAACTAAGCACAATTTTGCAATACTTTACATTCCACCCTGTAACAAATGTAATTGAAATAAGTCAGAAAAGCTCGCCAACCAAATAGATTGCTGGAAGATGTATCCAAACAACCGTGGAAACAAAATTGGAATCGGTCGAGACAATCCAAAGCTATACCGTTTCGAAAAAGGGCAAAATTTTCGATACCGACATTTCAAATGTTGAGCAATTAAGGTTATTTGCAGGTTTTTCAGTGGGGGTTTCTCATTAACGATAACAGTGATGACGATACTCTTCAAACTTGTAATGCCAATCAATCCAGAAACAAAAATATAAAAGGTGCAAGCCTTTTATAACGATTTATCGCATAACTTTTTTTCAAGCTGTGTTCCAACTTTTAACCAAAGCTGCCTCTATTCCATCAAGTCACTGGTGGGCACTCTTGCTGCAAATCAAGTTTGGTTGAAATCTGTTTAGTACTTCTCTCGAGTTATTATTGAACGTCAAAATTTTGACTTTGACAGCTTGTAACTTTAGACAGATGACAGACACGTCATAACTTTTACATGTTCCTAATAGATTTTTTCCAGGGAAAGTAAGTTATCGTGCGTCAAAATCGTTACATCAAATTTTTTTGTCACTCACTCTAGTGACATTTCCATTTGAGATGTCACGATGAAAAGCTTGTTTTCACTTTTCTACCATAGACATAAGGCTCGATACCAAGTTGCAGGCGCAAAGTTTGGTACGGCGTAACTCGCCAAATACAGCAGTCTGATTGGTTGGTATCCGCCGTTGTTATGGTAACCGCACATACGGCGGTGTCAGCCCCAATTTGGTATCGAGCCGTTACCAACGTTACCAACGTGCATACCAAATTTGATCAAGATCGGTGGAACGGTTTTAAAATGAATCGAAGGACAAAAAACCCCACACACATCCAGACAGACCTACACGAGATGTTTTGTTTTCATTTGACAAACTTCGACATTTTCGTACGGGGATTCCAGAAAACGAATTAAATTTTTGATTTTTGTTCGCGATTACCATATCATTCAATGGCTAAAAAAAACATTCAAAATAGTCGACTCATTCAGAAGCTAGAGCACTCCGAGGAGCACTCTGATTGTGACTAAAATTTTTGGTGACCTATTTCAATTGATGACGAGCAGTTTATTCATGTCCAATGCTAAAATAAGCGAGCAGATATAATGCAGTACATCTTGATAAACAATCAAGGATCCAAACCGATTTGATCGCTTATCCGCTCATTTATGAATAGAATTCGCCATCTAATCGGACACTGAAATCTTGATCCATTGACCACAGTGCACAATGGTCTAATTTTAGAACTTTGCAAAGTATTATTGAAATTGTTACAAATTTTTTCATTGCGGACAACTCGTATAAGTTTAATGATGTCGAGTTGGTCCTGGAATAGGGTATTTTTTTGAAAATCCTATATTTGCGATTGCCAATTTCAGAATTTTACGGGAATTATTGAAATTGTTAAAATTTTTCTCATTACGGACAGCTCGTATAAGTATATAGGTAATGATGTCGAGTTGCTCCTGAAATAGGGTATTTTCGGACGGACGCATATCCGTCATTTGAATTAGTTCGTCGTTTGATCGATGATTGAAGTTTCCATCCTGGAAAAATATCCAAGATATTTGGTGTTATTTTTAGGGAAATTTTCGAACGCCCTATTGAGCTTGTTACAATTCACATAAGATTCTATCATTTCTTTCTCCCTCATTCAACTTACGAGCAGGGACAGAGAGGTTTTTGAGTCATTTCTAAAAGTGAGTAGGTAGCTATACCTATATTGAACACCGAGTGAACAGATGAGTTAATAGAAAACTATACCGGAAAAGGTTTTGTTCGTTTACAGCTTGTCACAGCTAATGGTCCATCTTCCGTCGTGCAGGATCTCCTATAGGTACTAGTTACCTTACAGCGAGCAAAAAATGATATCGATGGCATGACTATCACTAATAAAATTGCTTTTGCTAAATAGGAAATTTAGTGCGATGCACACACCTTCTCGTGCCTTCTCATTACAGCATTGTTACTATGACAACCGGTATAGAATGAACCGCTAGAAACCACAGGTAGGCATAGGTAGGAACATGGTTGACACAAAGCTGTCATTTTCATATTGCCGATTGATCAGTATTTTGTTGATGTATACTTGAGCCGTGATGAGTGAAAGTCATAAGTATAGGAAATAATAATATATTGTGCTATGTTTTACAGTACTCATATACCTATACTTTATTCACCACGTCTGACTTCCGAACACCTTTAAAGATTGCAACATAATAACGCGAAATAGCGATCATAAACGAATGTGACAAATAAGAACCGAATACGTTAACAGAAACATTTAATATCTAATCGCTTCTTCATTCTATTCAAGAGGATCGTTTCTTTTTTATACACCAACTTCCACAAAGAGCGCTATATAGAATGGTCAAATAAGACGTTTCGCTGTCAGTCATTGCTGGAAAATCACATAAGCGATACTCTTAGAGTAAGCTCGGTTAAAAGCTGCAAGTATGCAATCGAAAACAACATCCTCAGCTTTTGAATTTTCCAAAAATACAGAGTCTTGAAATCAAAGAGACCGCGTGTCCCGCATGGGGGACGTTTGGAACCTTTTGCAATTGTTTCGACACAATACAAATAAGAGGGGCTGAGTCCCATCCTTCGACTCCCCATATCTCCAAAAATGAAAACCCTATTTTTTACATTTTTCTGACACATATTATGAAGCGTAACTAGTAAACTGCTCTGCACTGTGAGGCGCGAGACATTATCATGATATGGCGGAGGTGCCGAGTGTCATGATCCTGAATATTAGAGGTATACTCAGTCCAGTCTCGATTAACCATAAGGTTTTGCATTTTCAACTGGAAAACACCCCGGAAATTGGGGGGAAAATGTTTGGAAAATGTTCAAGAACTAATTAGCTATTGTTAAAAAAATTATTGGTGGAAATCGGTTGAAGAGTTTAATACCTAGAGCGAAATTGAAGATTTTCACCAAACATTTCAAAAAAATTTTTAGATAGGTAACTGATTCTTGAACATTTTACAACTATTTTTTCCTCTAATTTTTCGGTTGATTCCTAGTTGAAAAAACCTGTAAAACCTTTCCCCCATGAAACTGAATATTCTGACAGATAAGGTTCTGCAGCCTCCAAAACTTCTTGAACTGCAGTACTTTTTTAATGTGTACATGCAAATTTGTATATCACGATGGTCGCTTGACTTATTCGATTTTTTCTTCAATTTTCCAATCAAATTTCTCCTTACCGAAAGAACGCTTTGATCAAAATCATTACTGGCGTCTCAGGGATACCACAGGAAAAGTTTTGTGTCGCCCCCAACAGATTTTTTTCTAACAATGACTGTGAATCAACTGGAATGAATATGTCGTGAGACTTACCACAGGTCGAAGTTTGCACTGCAGTTTTTTTTCAATTCACAGAATGTGCAGTTTTGATTTTGACACAATCACCGCTGGAAAACTGAAACCGTGTCGCATTTGAACATGAACATCCGAATTCAGTTCCAATCCATCGGATAAATTTTGAATACTTGACTAAAATGGTCAAGTTTTCAATTTTGACATTTTTCAATATTTGCAGATGACAGATAGAGACATTTTCAGCTGTTCTGAATACATTTTTTCAAGGGCTTCCAAATGGCATATTGCAAGTCAAGTTCCGTAATGAAGTGCTCAACAATGAAAGTGTTACAAATCAAAAATTCACCCAATTTTGAACCGCTATAACTTTTGATTGGCACATATGATTCTGATTTTGTTTCAAATACTGCATAGCCCAATCTTTTGGCCATCTTTCTTGTCAATATGGAATCCATAGAGCCCCTCATAAAATTTCTACAGGGTGATGAACAGAGCAGTGCAAAATTGATGAAAGTTCAACATACCCCCGTTTTCGTTAAAAAAAATTTTCGGGAGTATCAACACCAAATTTATGAAGAATGATGTGTTCCCTCGAAACGGTTTTTGAATTTTCGGGATTCCAGTCAAAACAGCTAAAATGTGATTTTTTATTGTGAATACTGTTTATTATTCCTGTAGCAACGCAAAAACATTAGAACTTTTCATATCAAGATAACGCCACTTGATAGGCTTGTTCACTGAACAATTCTGAGCAATTTGACTTGCAAAACGTTCCTATTGTCTAGTGTAGGGGTGAAGAAAAGCCCAATTGGCAGTGTACTCGGCAGTGTACTTTTTGGCACTATTCCTAAAATTCGAGTTTTTAGCATTAAAAAAAGGTTAATTTTTACTCTCTTTAGTCAACATGGGACTACGTCATTAGAATTGGATTAACAACATTTCCGCCATTTTGGAATTTTTTGCCTTTACCTCAAATTTCAAAACATAGGCATGTTTGACATCATTCCTTGAAATGTTGGTCCCCTCAATGGGATTATGTCAATAAGATCTGTCTATCTGTTTGTTTATGTGTCTATCTGTTTCCGAAAAAATATTCATAGAATTTTTAACCTCACCCCCCTTCTTCCTGAAATTCTCTGAGTGTCCAATTTGATATTCTTGACCTCTCAATTCTTTTCAATGCAGTCAACGTCATCCTGCATAGCATTGGAAGAGATAATTTTCTGTGGAAAAAATGCCACCCGAATTTCACCCTTTCGCTCCCTCATCTCAAAAATCTAAAATGGCAATACCTACTTTGTGATACATCAAATTGAAGGAAATTAAATTCTCTCCATGAACAAAATTTTTTCAAACTTTTTAAAACCCCTATTTTCCTCACAAAACACCCCAAATGTCTAATTTATTTGGAGAGGGGTTGAAAATTTCAAAAAAATTGTTTTCGGAAAGAGAATTCAATTCCCTTCAATTTGATGTATCACAAAGTAGGAAGTGTTTCGTAAAATTTTGAAGCTGAGGTGGGGGAGAGCAAAAGGGTCCATTTGGGTAGCACTTTTTCCACCGAAAATTCTTTTCTTCGATGTTTTCTATGATGACACTGACTGAATTAAAAACAATTGAGAGGTCCAGAATTAAAAATAAGACAGTCAGAGAATTTTAAGGGCGAAAAAAGGTGGGGTTAATATCTTTGTAAATATTTTTTTTAGAAAGAAATTTTAAATCTCTTCAATTTGATGTATCGCAAGATAGGTCATGTCATTTGAAATTTCAAAGTTGGGGTGAGTGGAGTCGAGGGGGCTCAAGATAGAAATTTGCCAATTTATGTTTCAGATGTCTCCTTTGATATGAAAATCGACCTGTTTTTGCTCGAAGAAATATTCACTAGGTATCGGGAGTTATTGCAGGTGGATAGTTTTCAAATGGTCACTTGGTGCAGTATTCACAATAAAAAATCACATTTTGGCTGTTTCGACTGGAATCCCGAAAATTCAAAAACCGTTTCGAGGGAACACATCATTCTTCATAAATTTGGTGTTTATACTCCAAAAAAAATTTTTTTGCGAAAACGGGGGTATGTTGAACTTTCATCAATTTTGCACTGCTCTGTTCATCACCCTGCAGAAAATTTATGAAAAGCTCTATGCATTTCATATTGACAAGAAAGATGGCCAAAAGATTGGGCTATTCAGTACTTTTAACAAAATCAGAATCATATGTGCCAATCAAAAGTTATAGCGGTTCAAAATTGGGTGAATTTTTGCTTTGTAACACTTTCATTGTTGAGCAGTTTATATAGCTTCTTGTCATTTTTTGAGAGTGACACTTTTATTTGACAGATGTCGAGAAGTACTGAAAAGTAGATCGGATCACCGGTTCGGCAGTTATCGTGGAAGATTACAGACACACAGACAGAGACACGTCATTCTAGAAATGGTCTTACCTGATCATCTTGGGGAACCTCAATGAGCCTATACAGTGTTTTTCTTTGCTCGAGTAGAAAGTTCAATGAAAATAAAAATTCACGTATTTTTTGTTTTTGTGAAATTTTTAAAATTTCAGGGAGAAAAAAACTAAACTTTGAGAATTTCACTCCCATTTTCAAACGCCTTGTATACCCGCCGTATCTGACGTCATCGCGCCTCATCCAATCGTATGGATCGAAGGGTGTGGCAAACTGCGTTTAGAGCGCTGCAATTCAGCAGTGACGTAGAGATTTTCTCCAATTGGGAAACTTCCATGTGAATGGCAAAAAATATTGGACAAATAGTTGTGTATACAGGGTGATTCACCACCAAATAGACATAGCTTAAGGATAGGTCCAGTTTTTCCAGGCGAACCTGGATCTGGTTTTGAAATTTTTCTAGCGCTGTTCGTTTCGAAGCTACAGGGTGATTCATGTATTTCGTAGAATTTTTTGACAAGCCATAACTTTAGAACAACCCAACAGATTGGTTTGAAATTTTATGGGTTTATTCTTCTATTGATATCTGACACATCACTTTATCAAAGAGTTGAAAATTTCCAGGGCCGGCCTTGAAAAAAAATTTCAAAGCTTTTTTGATTTAAAGACACTCTGTATGCATATTATTCAAAATTCATTTTCATATTCAAAAACTACATGAAACATGCTATCAATATCGCAAAAAAAATTGCTTGGCACCATCAAGCTGTCAAAAGAAAATTGATGATCCTGATGATTTTTGAGGTTAGGATTTTTTGTAAATTATTATTTTCAAATATTCACAAATGATTTATTATGGCCCCAAATTTCAGCCGTTTCGTCAATAAAGTAAAAATGACATTTTTCTCGTTTTCTCAGTAGTAGCAAAAAGTTTCAGCCGAATTTTCAAAAAATTATTGTCACGTCCTTCAGCTTCACTTCTATCCCAATTTGAGCTGAAATTGAGGAACGTATCAAAATTTTTTTGAAAATTCTGATGAAATTTTTTGTTATTTCTGAGAAAACGAGAAAAATGTCATTTTCATTTTTCTGACGAAACGGCTGAAATTCAGGGCCATAATAGATCATTTGCAAATATTTGAAAATAATAATTTAGAAAAAATCCTAACTTCAAAAATCATCACGATTGTCAAAATTTTCTTGACAGCTCAATGGTGCCAAGCAATTTTTTTCGCGTTATCATTAGCATGTTTGATGCAGTCTCCGAATTTGAAAATGAAATTCGGAAAATGTGCATACAGAATGTATTTTTTTTTAAAAAGCTTTGAAGCTTTTTTTTACAAGGCCGGCCCTGGAAACTTTAAACTGTTTGATAGGGCGATGTGTCAGATATCAATAGAAGAATCAACCCACAAAGTTTCAATCCAATCTATTCGGTCGTTCTGAAGATACGGCTTGTCAAAAAATTCGACAAAATACATGAATCACCCTGTAACTTCAAAACAAACAGTGTTAGAAAAATTTCAAAGCCAGATCCTGATTCGCCTGGTAAAACTGGACCTACCCTTAGGCTATGTCCATTTGGTGGTGAATCACCCTGTATAACAAAGCAATGAACTTCAGTTTGAATGAATTCATTAATGGGAGCCGTTGAATTCCTCAGCCATACTGTACTACATTGGCATGATAGTACGCCACTGATCCAACCCGCTCTTGCTCGTTTCATGCGTAGCAACCGGAGAAGGTAAAGAGACAGGAAGGAGCGTTTCAGCCTGTGCTATGTTCATAAAGATGCGACGGAAGTCGTCATCTTGAACAACCAGATTATTCAGCTGGGGGCGTGACGATCGCGCGCCTTCGTGCCAACTCGCTTGTTGTGTATGGCTGTTTTCAAATCGGAGCTGGAAAAGTTGCTGTTTTTTTTTTGTTTTTTCGTGAAAAATAAACAAAGTAATGATCAGTTGTGCTGCCTGTGCATGCGTGTCCCAAAACCCAAAAAAATAAAACAGCGAACGTTACTTTCCGTTCGTGAGTATTTTATTTGTATAGGTATTCAGGGTTGGGTCATTACACGTAGAAAATTATTTTTCTACATCACTGGAAATAACTACGTAGAATATGTAGAATATGTATATTATGTAGAAAATTCTAATTCACGTGCTATTAGATTTTAATCGAGTACATTCAGTCAGTTGAAGATTTGAAGATGGAGATACAGTTAAATCGTAAAGACGTAAGAAACTTCAACATATGCATCACACTCTTTTCAGACTGTATTCGCAGGGAAATAATATTCCATAAGGATATATTTTAAGCTCATCATCACACAAGGAGTATAATAAATGAAATAAATGAAATGTCTCTTTCAAAAATAAAGATGAAGAGATAAAGGTAGACATTTTTTGGCAAACGAAAAAATTATAAACTGCTTTATAATTTTTGAGAAACGTAGAAAATTTGATACATGGTCGTTTTTTGAAGAAATTTGTCACCAAGAAAGGATTTTTTTCCCACTTTATTGAAAAAACGCTACGTATTATATTTTCTAAAACACTCAATGCACCGCATAAAAAAATGAGTTTTTATCTTCACTTTTGAGGGAGAAATATTGAAGATACTTTTACCCTCTGCTGCAAAGATGTTTCATCTGATGAATATTGAGAACTTTTTTTTTGTCAATTATACCTTTTCTTGTAGTTACTTCAAGCATTTATAATTTCATTCAATTGAATTTTATTTCTGCTAATACATCTTGATTTTTTACCGATATTTTCGAGCTGATTCAAAAAAAAGTGAAAGTAGAAAACAAAAAACACGCAAATAATTGCGCCTCTTAGGACCATAGCGGACCCATCGCATTTCTAATAAAATAAAGGTTCCCGACTACTACAACACCAGACAATCGTACAGTCACGTGTTTTGCCCCTGTTGGAGGCTCATCAGTGCGGAGGCATCCAATCCGACCAGGACTATTGGGAGTCCCCCCACGCGTACAGTACATCACAAAGTTCTCCGACTGCCACAGCACTTGATGATACGACTGGATGCCTACGCACTGATGAGCCTCAAACAGGGGCGAAACAAGTGTCTGTGCAGTTTTGGTCTGATTGTCTGGTGTTGTGGTAGTCAAAGAGCTTAGTTTTATTGAATTCAATGTGTTTACCTGCAAAATAATTTTCTACGTGTAGAATATGTAACAAAAATTGGAAATCTAGTGACATTCTACAGTAGAATATACACGTAGATTACGCATTTTCGACGGCGTATATTCTACTGACCCAACCCTGGGTATAATTAAGGGTTAGAAATTTAAAACGCCACCGGGATTCTAAACCGAAATGACTGGCCCCAGCAGCTCTTCTGCGCATGTTAAACTGTCAAACATTCGCCATTTGAAACAACCACATTGTCGCAATAAGTTTTATGGTAAACGCTCCTTCCTGCCTTTTTATACCTTCTTCGGTGGCAACTGCAAACTGGTCGAGCGGGGTCGAGCTATCACAATCCCACTCCAAAGCAAACACCCGGCTGGCGCGCCGCGAACTTGCGTCTATTGGTCCGGGATTGGTTACGTCACAAATGCCGCTCGATCTTGACGTTTTAAATTTATCGGCTGATCGTAGCACTTTTCATTATTTTTTTTTAATTTTGTATAGCAAGACAAAAGAATATATTTAGACAAATATTCATTGTTTGGCTTGTGTAATCAAATATGTCACAATAAAATAACTAATTTAAAGTACGCTGTACAGGGTACTTGGTGTTCACGATAAAATTCACCCCCCTCCAGTAGATTCCCCTTTGAGATATTTCGAAGAACTGAAAACTTTTTCTCCACGATTTTTCCCAGGGACCTTAAATCGATCCTCTCAAAGTTTCTAATTGCTACCGTATACAGGGTGTGATATGTAACTTTTTTATTTTAAATGCAACACCCTATATTCCATTCCGTTATTTGCTGGAGCCTTTTTTTCTGATTACAAATATATATGACACTTATGATTTATTTTGACAAGTAAGTTGTCGGAAAAATAATAAAATAGGTAGTCAACCAATTTTGTTTCGCGGTAAGAAGGCTTTGGTTTCCACATTTCACTTAAAAAAAAGTTATTTTCGCAGCATTCTGCCTGCAGAGTTCAACTATGCATGGATAAATGGTCCTATTCGTTCTTAATACAGGGTGTCGCGTAATTTTTTATTTTTTATTTATTTGACTACCTAATTTATAATTTTTTTGACAGCTTCCTTGTTAAAATAAATCATAAATGTTATATATCTTTGTAATCAGAAAGATAGGTCTAATCAAATGACGTAATAAAATACAGGGTGTTGCATCTGAAATAAAAAAGTTACATGTTACACCCTGTATACGGTACCAATTGAAAACTTTTAGACGATTGATTCAAGATCCCTGGGAAAAATCGTTGAGAAAGAGTTTTCAGTTTTTAAAAATATCTCAAAGGGGAATCTCCTAGAGGGGGGGGTGAATTTTATCGTGAATACCCTGTACAGTACAGGCCTAATGGAAAGATCTGTCGAAATTTCGATTTTTTCTGCAAGATTACAATACTTTCCCTTCCATGTTGGTGGGGGATCGGGAAAACTCTAAAAACTACTAGGACCTAGGAACCTAGGAACTAGGACCTTATGATATAATACCCAATTATTCAAGAAATAATGTTACATGCTCGAATGAAGAATGATAAATCGTTTCAATAAAGGTACTATATGTATTCTTGGTTGCCTAAAAGTCACGGCGCACAAGAATCCCGCGTCAACTAATTTCGAATCGATCATCTAAATTCCAATTAACAATTGAAATTCGGGTCAATCATCTTGGTAAATTTATCGGGTATTACTCAACTGTTTTTTTGGGTTACGTTTTAACGACCCAATGGGTTCATCACTGGCGATCAGACGAGAAGGGAAAACCATGCCACTCACTCCAAGTGAATGCACAAAATGATGCACATTTCAGGTCAAATGCAGCTTTTTAATTAGTAGATACCTACGTAGTGCGACTCGTCCAATCTACTTTCATAGATTTCGGAAGTATTTACCATAAGAAATAAAAACAAGACTTATAAGGAAGCATAATATACAACTTGCGTCAGCGCGATTTTTCAAAACCGGACCCGGAGTGGGTTTCCGGAGCCGGTAACCAGCCACGTTTTCAGGTTAGTCGAGTCAAGGTTAATCTTCAGCTCATGGTTAGAAACTCTAGCAGTAGATCGCGAAAGAGACCGGTTGCGTAATTTTTGCAGAGCGCTTTTGCTGAAATTACTGTAATCCGGGCATTACGATGCAATTTTTCGGAGAAATGCATCGGATAATGAAGAGGTATTAAGGATGGGAAGCACCACCCGGCATTGACGCGGTGCATTAACTTTGGTGAGTGTGAGATGCACATTGTTCGGCAAAATGCGGTAAACAGAGCGAGGCGGCTGATTGAGAGAGGATCATAGATCGGTCCAATTTTTTGGATTAAATTGATGGTGAACATTTTTCTCGCCGGAACATTTTGATTATGCTGAAAAACTTGTTATTGACATTGGAAAGTAAAGAGCTATTTGGAATTGGAAACCTGAACGGTTTCAATGAGTGTCGAATAAGGATACCTATTCTTTTGTTGAAATCTCGTTTGAAATGTCTTTTGCCTAGATTTCTACTCATTTTGTTTCGTGTAAAAATGTTCTTGAGCATCTGTCGATAACTAACAGAGGGGCAATCAAATTTGTTTCGAGTTACGCAGTTTAAAACGAATACCTACACCTACGAATTGATTTGTCTCCAATTAAGTTAAGTAAAACCAAGAATGTCCGGTCATTTCCTCTTCTTTTTCGAGGAGCTTTATTCAGTTTCGATCGTCTTCACTGAACCGTTGCAGCAATTTTACTGTTCTTCAGCAACACTTTCTCTGTGGGATTCTCATTGAGAAGGATCGTCTGGCAATTTGGTGAATAGGTATTTACTTATCCGGTTCCGATTTGAAGTGCATCGTTTTCGGTTGGCCCGTTGAATGCTCAAGGTACCCATGCATAATTCCGTTCAATGGTGGATTATATCAGAGGCACACGCTTTAAATTTTAAATTGTTGAGCAGTACTAAACGAAGGAAATTTAGCGTAAAATTATCATATCATAGTTGTAACGAGCTAAGTACCGCGGACGGACGATTCTTGTGCATCTATTATGTTTCATTCATGAAGTAAGTTGTGTGAGATTAGGAAAGACGTGTTAATTGACGTTGTGTTTACAATAGCTTTACATTATTTCTAGTGCTTACTGTTTGAATTTACAATTAGGTAGATTTGAAGTTCAAAATTTAGGCATCAGGTCTTTTCAGGCTGGGAAAGAGGGTTCTTGTGCCTTTGATGACCTGCCTTTATTTTTCTCCATAGGCCTTGAGTGTAAAGGTAGAGAGTAGACTGTATACCTCAAAAGTAGTGCAAAGACATAGTTGTTGAATTTTGTAAGATGTAGGTACCTAACCTATTGTGGGGTTTGTAAACTCGGAGCTGTCTGAAAAAGGTTTTGTGTAGATAGGGTAGGTATATTATTGATAGGCTTGTTCCACCTCTTTAGTTAGTCTTAACTAGCCTTTAGCGAAAGCTCTTTTTTCTGATCACTTATAGATTACGTCAATCTTAAGTTACAGCTTTCATGGTCCTAATGCGTAGCTCGTATAGCATTCGCTCCCTCTTGGTCTTGAGGACTACCTTTGTATACACAAAAGCTTGAATTACATCCTGCCTACTCCCATTAGCTCTGAAGTTCTGAATCACTGTTGGAAAACATCTTATTCCTTTTGAGCATAAAGGACTGAATATGACTCAAAAAACTGTCTGGAACTGAATGCTTGAAAGGTAAAGAATAAGTTACATTTTCCATTATTTCTGTCAAATCTTCAGCGAATGTTTCATGAAGACTCCCTGTATTTAATAAGCGTGAGTTGGGTCCGTCCGTATATAGCCTCTGACGAGTGATCTAGTGATCATCTGATGTTCGGTTGCAAGAAGTTAAGTTTGCTCCGGAGCAACATGAACTTAAACATTTCAACTTGAAACATTTCGGTTTCAAGAACAATGAAATGTATCAAACAGGGGACTGAACAGGCTGTAGATATAGGATCTTCAACTTAAACATCCTTTTTTCAAGTTCAAACGTCAGTCGTCGCTTTAGACACGTTAATTTACACCACTGTTAGTGTTGAGAGCCACTTTTTATTGCCGCACAATGAAAGTTTTCTGTTTCACAAAGATTGATTTCCGCACATTTAAAAAGTCCCTCACATCCTACTTTCTACGATTCTTCTAAGGAGCTTTAATTTTACAGATCAAAGACTGATTACGTCTTGTTCCACTCCCGAGCTTTTTGAGATTTTTTGGGGTGAATCAATGTTCATATCAATATCACTGGCAAGTAAGCTTGAAACTTTGCCAGAAGACGCACGTGAAGTGAAGAGCTAAATTTTAAAATACCATTGGAAGCGGCATAGGGAATGTACTCGCATAGTTAGATTTTAAAATAATATATCATTCAATGGCGGCAACATAGTATCTAACTAATCTATGAAGCATACATAATACTATCACATACTACGTTATTCACTGGAGACTTCGACGCGAGAAGACACAGCTGCACAATTGGCGGAGGAGCCGTGATGGAGAATTTGCACAACGACAGATTCTGGAATTAGAAGCGACGATAGCTTCCGAAAGGTCTGTAATGTTCTGGAATTCAAGAGCCATATTATGAAGAACGGCTCGGAATCAAGGCAGACAGAGTTAAATTTAGAGTGACGATTGCAATACATATTGCCAAGTTAAGAAGAGCGATCGATACCTAAAAGCGATAATTGTCTTTTGAACTGTAAATAAGTAGTATGTAGTGATGGTAAATGGTGTGTATGCTTAAACGTTAGACTCTCAATTATGAAAGTAGTCAAAGCAAATTCGTTAAAACGAGAGTCAGATTTTCAAGTGAAAGTATATAGGTTTTAGTTGAGCTTAGTACTTTCAAAATGCATTTTTGCCGAAACAGCCTTGTATGTTGTATGTGGTAACCTACATAATAGAGCGTATTCAGAGTCAGGTCCCAGGACCTAAGATGATCGTCTGAAAGATTCACTCACTCGGTTTGTCCGTGCGGTCCCGTACGGAATTAGTAAATGCTTGAGACAATCTTAGTGTTGAGACCTCACTATTAGCTGTTTAAGTCAATCAAATCATATTATTCTCGGCATCTCCTTGGAATATGTTTTCAGAGAAATTCTCTTTGCAACTTCAACAAACTCATCATAGCTCTCTGGTCTAGTTTCAGTGTTCTACAGCTTCATCTGTTGAGTTCAGACGCGAACGTCTGCGTCTCCCATTTAGCTTTTTTGAAATTAAAACGACGTTCAAAAGTGGTTTTCCTCGGGACGATGACTGCTCCTATTATAGCAACATAAGCGACCTGTGTTGACTTCTTGGTACAGGGTCTAAAATTTTCTCCATGTAAACGCTATAACAAATAGTAGGTCAGGACTGTAACCTTCCCGCCAGCGTCCACTATTAAAAGACGTTGCTAATTTTGCATCGTCTACATTGTGTTATGGCTGCTGAAATCGTCAATGGAAATTTGGTTTGGTATAAGAGGGCAAATAAACTTACTTATTGGACTAATTTCGAAGTCAACTGCGGGTGGTTTATGAGCTGATGTAATGCAAATCGGCTCCAGTTCAATGGTATTGGTGAGGCCGTTAATGAAGATGCCTTCTTTAGCGAAAAATGCGCTACCATAATGCTCATTTGAGTCATTTGCATGGACTCTTCAAAATAAATTCCATGCCTGCATTTTTGGGCGGTTGAAATTCAACCTCCTGTGTGTTTCTTGACTTTCTTTTATGCAAAGGATATCGCATCAATCGTTTGCTGAGATGCTGTGTGAAAATCCTCTACATGTCTTCGTTGGTTGTTTTGTCTTGTCAGTTCTTATCATTAGATGTGAGGACTGTCAAAGCTGAATCAGGTAAGAGCTTCGGTGTTATAGACATGCATCTCAAAGTACAAGATTCGTCTTGTTTATATATGATGATGATGTGATTGGTATATAGCAGAATTCGTGGGTGCTAAATTAGGAACCAGTACCATCTAGGGGCCGCGATTATGACGCTTCTACTTTGACCCCGTTCTTGTAAGTAAAATAAGCTGAAGCTGGAATTAATTTTTGTTCGTTCATGTTACCGCATAATTACGGCCTCTTATAGATCTATTATTTTGCACACTTCAACATCCAGAATTGTCGTTTGAATGCCTATTGTAGTTGTTTCTATTGTCCTACACATTGGTTAAAACCAGGTTTACACTTTTGGGCTTATTCCTTTTAAACTATAGCTCAAGACTTTTTAGTATGAGGTTGGCTCTCGGGCTAATTCTAGGTAGGTAACAAGGTTGCCACAATGACACTCATATAATAGATACTCGAATAGATACTCTAATGCATACTTTCTTGCAATTAATATTTTTTCTGGCAGTATGTTCACATTGTTCAAGTATAAAGCTTTCCAATTGTTGGTAATACTAAATAGTTATGGCTCAAGTATGATGTTATTATACATAACCAATAACCATATAATATAATATGAGTGTGTTGTTAGTATTAGCGCACGTGCCCAATTCAATATTGTATTCTGCACCTCCTCTTGATCACACAGCATTCAAAATAATAAAGTAGTAGTGATTTGTCTTCAATAAATGAGTGACGTGAACTTTTACCTCACTAGTGATTTACACCTAATTAGTATAGGATACATACAGGCTGATCATTCGAAAAGTTTGTTTGTACCCCCGATTTATCCCCTAGAAAATCTACGCAGTGTCAACTGCTTTTTGATATTTTTCACATGTCCTTTTCAAAAAAAGTCTTCATGCTCAACTGATAATATTTTCTGGCAAATCTTATCAAAATTCATTGAAAGGGCTTATCTTCTTATCTTCTCTGCATTTTCTCACTTTCTTCATTTTAAAAAACCAGTTACGACTCTACGTGAGAAAACAGACAATAATATGAATAGCATTAATTCAATGTTCCTGCTTATTCATCCCCTAAAGTACGGCGAACATCCTTTCAAAAACTTTGGATGAAAATAGGGGTCGAGAAATACATCATTTTTTGAAGGCCTTCCAACTTCCTTTATCTTGGGTAAAAAAAAGCAAAATCGAACCAACTATTTCCAAGTTAAAAAATTTTAAATCAACTTCACAGGCGTATAGTCATAATATAGAACGGGGTTGGTATCTAGGGTTCCATTACTTCTTAGTCTTCTTATACTTCTGGGAAACTTATCGACAGTATAGACAACCTGCATAGAAAAATGCTCGAAGATATGTATTGTCTTGTACTCACTATACTCAGACAGGACTCTTTATCACACTCGAGATAACAATTGAGCAATAATTTATTAATTACTGGGTGCTAAATGGAATATTGGCAATAAGTAGGTACTTTCCTACTGATTGATGGCAATAACACAAACCATAAATAGGAGAAACTCAAACGATCACGATTCTCCGCGGCAATTTTCCAGAAGCTATAATCACAGAGAGGATGAGGTTCAAGACACCTCACGATCATATTTTGTGTGACTCAATCATCCGTGCCTGTTTGCGTGTTTACTCTTTGATTTTTTCAACGGATCATTAACTGTTTTGCGCGTTGAACGCTAGCCAAATATTATAATTTCATAGTAATAATAAGTCTGCATAAAAATGCAAAAAAACCGGACGCTACACCTCTCTACGTGCCTTGCTAATTAAAAGTTGGAATGATTAATATTAAACCGAGTATTAAACAATCATTATCTAATTAAAATCAACAGTTAAAGCTTGCTGAATGAGCTTCTTAGCGGAGGTAGGTATACTTTATTATTATTATTACTACCTATCAGATATTTTTCTTGCTTGCATTTTATGGCTCTAATTTTTGCAAACCATATAATTGGTCATTAACTTGGAATATGTATGGAGATTACATCAATAATAACATTATGGAATTCTTCTTGGCGCTGTTTTGGTGTATGTAATTAGTTAATTGACCAAATCCAAGATAATAAAAATTGAGAAATTATTACTGGTAGATTCAGTGAAATTGGTGACACTGATCCTTAGTACACTGATCCAATAAATATGTTGTGGGCGACACAAAACTTTCCCGACAAGTATCCAGGTACTATGGAAAATTTTGCTCGAAACGTCCCTTCGGATGAAAAGTTGGAATCAGAGAGAAAGATTAAAAATAATTTGCATTTTTAGCAATTAATTTGAAATTTGTTTTTTAGGAGTTGGTAGCAGTTAGGGCCCTCATTCACCTACCGGCTACCTGCCGACAATGGACGGCCAGCCAGAAAATTTTCAACAAAAAATGATCTGAATAATGTTTTGCCGTCAAAAGTTTTCTGGCGTAAGGGTACCTACACACCTACCGGCAATTACTTTTGACGGCAAAACATGATTCAGATCATTTTTTGTTGAAAATTATCTGGCCGGCCGATCATTGCCGCGGCAAGCGGCCGGTAGGTGAATGGGTACCCTTAGAGTATATCGCTTACTGTACTTGAGTACAGTACATACGAAACGAAATATGACCCCTTCCTTTTACGGGTTTGCATACTGTTATTCCTATCAGAGAGTTTCCTATGTACATAATTACGTACCTATTTAATTTGGCAAAATTCTATGGTTGAAGATCTCATTCCGGTCAAGAATGATTCGATTTATTATTATCAAAAGAGAACAGGTGAACAGGGTGATGAAACATGTTTTTTGTTTCGTGTCAGTTATCTACCTACTCATCTTTTCGGCGTAGGTATAGGTGTATTATATTTTATATTCTCCTGAAGCGATGGTCACACCAGCTGGTTTACAGCGTAATGTAATTGGCCAGCAGCTTGGTCGGTTGCTACGCGATTATTAGGAGCAAACAGCAGCCAGTGGCTGGCAGCAGCTTGATGTGACCACGGCTTAAGCTTCATTCTAAACCATGAAATGTTTAGTTGATAGACTAGAAGAATTTAGGTATATTGTTATCTTTTATGATGATTTGATACCTGACGCAATTTCCGAGTCTTGCATCTTATAGCTGTATTTTACTACTATACAGCTATTATAGACACCTGCACAATTGGCGGAGGAGCCTTGGATCAAAAGCTTGCAAAATCGTATCACTGGCTCATTTGAATCAAGAATGCTTCGAGCTATTCTTGAAAGACAACAGGTGAACAAACAGCGCTATGAAGCATAATGCTTGTGTTCAGTGCCTAGCTCTTTTCAATAAATTGATATTATTTCTCAAGCCGCATTCTAAGCCATAAAATGTGTCGTAGTTTAAGGACCAGAAAAATTTGCATTGTTTGGTTTTCATGATTTGATGATTCTTACAATACAGATCTGTTTTTTTCTAATATGAAAGTCGGACGTGGTATTAAACGGAATTATTGAAATTTTAGAGGCATATATTGGTTAATCTCGAGGTTACTCTTCCAACTGGCCACATTGTCTCCTACTCTTCTTCTATTTATTTATTCTAATTCATATCTCCTTACTCCTTCATCTATTCATAATGATGTGATCAAGTAAGTGTAAGCTCGACTTGTGGACTAGAAGTTCCGTGACCCAGAATAGTGGAAAATAAATAGGGAAATTTTTGATTGTAAATTTCAAAATCATTGAGGAACCAAAAATTATTAGAAAAAATTTTGTTTGCAGTTTTATATGTTATCTATTCAAGTATTTGTGAGTGATAATTTTTTTCAATTAAGCCATTCTCAAGGGCGGAGAACAACGACTGATCAATTGACATCGTGGTTTTGTTGGTAATTATATGCAAATTCAATGTAACAGTATCAGGACGCGAGAATCTTTCCTGTTAAAAAGTGCCCTTTTAGATATTCATTTAAAAGTAACCTCAAAAGAATACAAGACATCTGATGTTCTAAATTTTTTGTTCGCACTGAAATGTGAAGATTATTTGCCGGCGAATTCATTGATTTCATTCATTCATGCTTCCCTAGATGCGAACTTCAAATCGAAAAACGTCAACTCTAAATACGCAATCTGTTCTAAATACACTGCGAAACTGATAGATGAAGGTGTTGTTCTACAATAATTTCTTTTGTCTTGTTAACATGAAATATTTTTATTCTAGGATCGACCCTATAGTATACAGGGTCTTCGTGTCTGGCTATTACAACCTTTGAGGGATGATTCCCCATCAAAAATAAAGCCAAAAGAACAAAAAACTCCTGGTTCTAAAATGCTTCCTTAAAAAGATACACGGTGTTGAAGTTGACTTTTTTAAATGTTTTTTTTTCACCGTAACGTTGGAACCGTTGGACCGATTTTGATCAAATTTGAACCAAAGTTTAGTCAAATGAGTCTCCATCGAATAATAATATCACAAATTGTTCATATTTTTGGATTCTACGTTCAATTTATAAGACAAATGTTACTCTTGCAAAATTTTGATTAAAGGCTTCGTTTTTGAGATATTTGGAATTGAAACATTGGAAAATATCTCGAAATCGCTACTTTCCTGGGCTAAAAATCAAAATTTAAGAAAACCATGATTCCTCAACTGGAATGAGTTTTCTGGGTGTCTTTAGTTGATAAACCACCATTTTCCCTTAGAAACATCAAGTTTTTCAGAAAAAAAGAATTTGGACCCTGGAAAGTGGCGATTTCGTGTTGTTTTCCAATTTTTCAAACCCAAATATCTTTAAAATGAAGCCTCCAATCAAAATTTTGCAAGAGTAACTTTGCAAGAGTTTTTCTTAATTGAACGTAGAATCTGAAAATATCAACAATTTTGAAAAATAATAAGGGGAGATAAAAATAGGAGCAAAAATGGGAGCAAAAATGGGGGACAGTCCCCTATTATCTACGCCCCCAAAATGTTTTGATGAATTGTGGGTGATATTGCTCGATGGAGACTCAGTTGACTAAACTTTGGTTCAAATTTGATTAAAATCGGTCCAACCAACGGTTCAAAAGTTACGGTGAAAAACCGATTTAAAAAAGTTAACTTCAACACCCTGTATCTTGTTGAGGAAGCATTTAAGGGCCATGAGTTTTTTGTTCTTTCGGCTTTATTTTTGATGGGCAATCATCCCTCAAAGTCTGTAATAACCAGACCCGAACACCCTGTAGAATCTACCTGTAATGAACTACCAAGTAGGTGAATCGTTAGATATGTATAGTCACAACATCAGTTAGCTGTCCAGATTATTTTGTATTGTTCTGCGTATTTAATGATTTATTGTGTTGTTTCTATTGGAAATTTACGATATGCTCAACAATACAAATCACAGTAAGTAATTAGTAGGTAGCCACACTTTTATTGCCTCCCATTCAAACATTTACGTTATATGTACATAATTCTCACCGATGAAAGTTTATGTTTATGTCTCAATAGGCAGGTAATATCAGTGTTATAAAAAGGTACATCTTACCATTATTTATCATCCATTCATACAGCGTGGAAACTTTAACCTGTTCAAATTCAGTAATCTAATTACCAAAATCATTTTATCAAAAACCTCGGACACATCGATTTTTAAACTGAGAATGCGGGAGTCGGACAACTCGTCAACACCCAACTCATCGACAGTATAACTTGCCGACACCCAACTCATCGACAAGACAACTCACCGACAAGACAACTCACCGACAAGACAACTCGCCGACAAGACAATTCACCGACAAGACAACTCACCGACAGGACAATTCATCGACAGAACGACTCATCGACAGGACAATTCATCCACAGGAGAACTTATACGATAACACTTAACAACTTACGAAAATAATCAAAATATTGTTACGAGCGGCGATCTTGTACATATAGGTAAACACTCGATGTTCCTCGATCTTTCCACCATTAGATCGCAGTGTAGAAGTCTGGAGCGATCTCGTGCATTCCAGAGCGTTCTTGTATGTGAACCCAATGGAGACTTCGATCAAGGCACATCAGTCCACTTTGGCGGAGGCGCAGATCCCAGAACACATGGAAAGCATACAGGTAACGTGTGCGATTATTCAGGAATGATCTAGAAACCGCATATGCCAGACCCTCATGGAATTTGCTGGAAGCAGACAGAAACTTCGGGAACATTATTCGGAGGCCTTATATAAGGCGTCAGCCGGGAGCTCGCGGCAGTAATGAATTAGATAGCGAGTGAAAACAAGCGAAGTCCCTGCGACATAATTCCAAGCGATAACTGTTGGCATTTATTGTAGTAGTAGTACGCAGAAATAAACAGTGTGTGTTTTAAAAGTTCGTCTCAATTATATTCGAACCCGTACGCAAGAAATATCGTAACATTTGGTGTCAGTAAGCGGTATAATTGAAAGTAATTGGGCCTGCGACTACAGGACGTTCGGAACATTCGTGATTTGGTAAATGCCGGAGACGAGAAGCATGTCGAAGACAGGAGTCGAAGACGCTTTGGCGAACATCATGGCGATGATGCAGCAGCAGAAAAGTCTTCTAGAAGAACAGGAAAAGAAACGCGTCGTGGAGCGTTTAGAGGACAAGGCAGAACTGAAGAATCTTCTAGAAGGGCAAGAACAGGAATTGAGAAATCTGTTAGAAGAACAGGAAAGGAAACGCCTGGAGGAAAGAGAAGAAATATTAGCCGTTGTGGAACAACAAACGCGGTATTTCGACGGCAGTGTAAACAAACTGGAGGAGAAAATGGTTGCGATGGTAGAAAAAGAAGTGGAAGCGGTGAAGGCCAACCTGACAAAGCTGGAGCAACAGGTTCAGAAAACCGCCGCCAGTGCTGTGATGGTTAGTTCAGCGGGTGCCCAACGTGTGAAGCTGCCGAACTTCGATGGGAAAAGCCCATGGACTACCTATAAGAGGCAGTTCGATGCCGCTGCCGAAGCAAACGGATGGAGCGACGATGAGAGAGCCACAGCTCTAGTCCTGGCTCTCAGAGGCCCAGCATTGGAGCTGCTCCAGACGGTTCCTGAAAGTGAGCAGAAGGACTTTGCCAAGCTGACGAGGGTCCTTGAGCTTCGGTATGGGGACAATCATGTGCGGCAGATCCATCAAACCCAGCTGAAGGCCAGGACACAAAAGAGCGGAGAAAGCCTTCAGGAATTCGAATCCGAAGTCCTGAGGCTGGTTCACCTGGCCTATCCAGCCCATCCAGCGGATGTTTTGGCCGACATCGCCAAGGAAACTTTCATGGGCGGAATAAGAGATCTAGATCTGCGTCAGATGGTCATGATCAGCAATCCAGCCAACATCAGCGACGCACTCATCCAAGCTATTCGCATCGAGGCTGCTAAAGATGCATCGCGCCCTCATCGTCTTAGAGAGGTGAACTTTGATGAATCCGGAGCATCACATCCTTTCGAGAAATCGGTGAAGGAGATGTTTGAGGAACTTCTTAGCGCCATGTCTCGGAACAGACCCCAAGGCGAGCCAAGAGCTGGAGGAAGACCGCGTTGCTTCGGCTGTAGAAAACCGGGACATCTGCTTCGAGACTGCAGGCAAAGGTCGAGTTCAAGTGACCGGTCCACACCGGGACGGAGAACTCCCAGCCCTGATAGACGCTATCAGGAAAAACTAATTCCAGCTAGCGCTAAGGGGCGCACGCTGGCACGCAGTCCTCAATGCCCCAGGAGTTACTCCGTCTCACTGCTGCAGAAGTCACCCAATAGCCTTCTTCTCAGTGGAAAGCTTGACGAGGACGATTGCGTGTTCGTAATCGATACGGGAGCCACGAAGTCAATCGTTCGACGAGGAATTCTTCGACAGCAACACATTGTGCCACTGAGGGACGGCGCTCGTTTGACTACAGCTACCGGAGAGTCTGCTACATTGCACGGAGAAGCTGAAGTGAGCATTCGCTTCGGACGATTTCTTCTGCGAGAAAAGTTCCTGGTCGCTGACATTGTTGACGACTTCATACTTGGCCTGGACTTGATGGATAAGTACGGATTCATCCTGGATGTTGGACAGCGGACGTTGAAAATCGGGAACGAGGAATTGGCGCTTAGAACATCCATGAAGGCCGCTGAAGAAATCCGCCTACTTTCGGCTGAAACCGTTCGTGTAGCCGCTAACTCCGAGAAAATCGTGTGGGCAACATTAAGCGGACAACCTGGAGGACATGTCGCCAGCATTGCTGAACCCGACACAGCTGCCAGCTGCATCATGGCTAAGACATTAATCAACATGGACAAGACAAAAATCCCGATCAGAGTCATTAACCCGAACAAGACGAGCAAAACAATCAAGGAAGGAGAGACCCTGGGCAAGTGTGAACCCGTAGAGTGGATCTCACGTTGTGAAGACATATCGACAAAGGCTGCGACTCCCAAGCTCTTAGAGAAAAAGCTAGTGGAGATGTTCTCGCCTGACTGGAAACATCTGAGTGGCAAGGAGAAGGAGCTTGCGACGCAATTCATCCAGGAAGAAGCTGCAGCCTTTGCCATGGAAGGTAACCCCACCGGAAGGACCAACGTGATCCAACATCGGATTAACACTGAGAACGCCGCACCGATCCGACAGGCTCCCCGGCGCCTACCATTGGCGAAGCAAGAAGAGGTGTCGAAGCTCTTGAAAAACATGTTGGATGAAGGCGTGATCGAAGAATCGACGAGCCCATGGTCTTCACCGGTTGTTTTGGTCACGAAGAAAGACGGTAGTACACGATTTTGCGTAGACTACCGCAAACTCAATGATGTGACGAAGAAAGACAGCTATCCACTTCCTCGGATTGACGACACTTTGAGCACGCTGTCTGGATCGAGATGGTTTTCGACGCTTGACCTGAAGAGTGGTTACTGGCAAGTGGGACTCCACAACGACGACAAAGAGAAGACGGCGTTCTCCGCCGGGAGCGGCCTTTATCAGTTTACTGTGATGCCGTTTGGACTTTGCAACGCACCGGCCACGTTTGAACGTCTAATGGAGTGCGTCTTGCGAGGTCTAACATGGGAAACTTGCCTAGTCTACCTCGACGACGTGATGGTCATCGGTCGAACCTTCGAGGAGCACCTGAAGAACCTCCGGGAGGTAATTCGACGTCTTCGAGGTGCACATCTCAAGCTCAACCCAAAGAAATGCGTGCTCTTCCAGAAGCAAGTCAAATTTTTGGGGCATGTTGTGTCGTCCGAAGGAATCGAAACCGATCCAGCAAAACTGGATGCTGTCCGAGAATGGCCGCGACCAAGAAATCAGCATGAAGTCAGAAGTTTCTTGGGCTTATGCACATACTACAGGCGATTTGTGGAGAAGTTCGCTGACATTGCTAAGCCCTTGCACAAACTGACTGAAGACCGTGCGCCATTCCTGTGGACCAAGGAATGTGAAAACTCATTCAAGACTTTGAAGATTGCATTGTGCTCGAGTCCTATTCTGGCATACCCTCTTCCTCAAGGACAATACATCCTTGACACTGATGCCAGCAACAGCGGAATTGGAGCAGTGCTGTCACAACACCAGCAGGGCCAAGAACGAGTAGTGGAGTACTACAGCAAGGTGTTGTCCAAGCCTGAGAGGAACTACTGCGTGACGCGTAGGGAGCTACTGGCCATAGTGAAAGCTGTCGATCACTTTCACCAGTACCTCTATGGCCGGAAATTTTTGGTGAGGACTGACCACGCTGCCCTTAAATGGCTACTGCAGTTGAAGAATCCCGAGGGACAGTTGGCACGGTCGATCGAGAAACTGCAGCAATATGACTTCAAGGTCCAACACCGCCCTGGAAGAAGTCATGGCAACGCGGATGCTCTTTCTTGAAGACCATGCAACGAAGACTGTAAGCACTGCAAGAGGGTAGACCAGCAGAATGGGAACGTCGAAGTCAAGGCAATCGTTTTCGACACCCCGAGAAATTGGACTACAGCTGAGCTCAAGAAGGAGCAGCGTGAGGACCCAGCCATCGGTACGCTTGCTGAAAGGAAAGAACTTGGCCAAGACAGACCGGAATGGGCCAAGATATCTGGTGAAGGGCCCGAATTCAAGGCTCTTTGGGCTCAGTGGAATTCTCTGAGGATAGAGAATGGGCTGCTGAAAAGAGTCTGGGAGAGTCCTGATGGAAAAAAGAAGATGGTTCAACTGGTGCTTCCCAAGAGGAGAGTGAGAGAGGTCCTGAAGGAGATGCACGATGGCGTCACTGGAGGGCACCTTGGTGTGAACAAGACGTTGGCCAAGGTGCGCGAGCGGTTCTACTGGGTGAACTGCCGGAACGACGTGGAAACATGGTGTCGCCAGTGCGAGGTTTGTGCGGCCAGCAAAGGACCAAGAACTCGCAGCCGAGGGGAACTGAAGACGTACAATGTTGGAGCGCCTTTTGAACGCATCGCGATCGATGTGGCTGGCCCGTTCCCGACAACGGAAGATGGCAACAAATACATCCTGGTTGCCATGGACTACTTCAGCAAGTGGCCGGAAGCGTACGCCCTGCCCAACCAAGAGGCTTCTACAGTGGCAAGGGTGCTGGTGGACAATCTGATGAGCCGCTTCGGAGTACCTCTGGAGCTACACTCAGACCAAGGACGAAACTTCGAGTCCAACGTGTTCCAAGGTATCTGTACTCTACTCGGAATACAGAAGACCAGGACGACGCCCCTTCACCCACGGTCCGACGGAATGGTTGAACGGTTCAACCGGACGATGGAGCAGCACCTGTCAAAGGTCGTCGACGAGCATCAGCGAGACTGGGATCGTCATCTGCCGATTTTCCTGATGGCGTATCGCGCTGCCATTCACGACACCACAGGGGAAACACCAGCACGTGTTCTTTTTGGCCGAGAGCTTCGCCTCCCCTGTGATTTGCAATTTGGCACGCCGGAGAATGATCCTAAAGACATCCCCGAATACGTCGACGACCTGAGGCAAAGAATGTGTGACATCCACGAGTTGGTTCGAAACCGGATTCGAATCGCGACCGACCGAATGAAGACCCGTTACGACTTGAAGGCGAACTCCACGGGATTTCAGGCTGGTGACTTGGTCTGGTTGTACAATCCTCAACGAAAGAAGGGAAGGTCTCCGAAGTTGCATCCGTCGTGGGAAGGACCGTACACGGTAGTCAAGAGGATCAATGACGTCGTGTACAGAATCCAGCGAGCCCCGAGAGCCAAGATGAAAGTTGTCCACCTTGATCGCCTTGCACGTTACTCCGGGAGTAACGATGAGCCTATTCGGGACGAACAGGCTTAAGAGGGGGGCGGTGTTACGAGCGGCGATCTTGTACATATAGGTAAACACTCGATGTTTCTCGATCTTTCCACCATTAGATCGCAGTGTAGAAGTCTGGAGCGATCTCGTGCATTCCAGAGCGTTCTTGTATGTGAACCCAATGGAGACTTGAACGTTCGTTCAAGGCACATCAGTCCACTTTGGCGGAGGCGCAGATCCCAGAACACATGGAAAGCATACAGGTAACGTGTGCGATTATTCAGGAATGATCTAGAAACCGCATATGCCAGACCCTCATGGAATTTGCTGGAAGCAGACAGAAACTTCGGGAACATTATTTGGAGGCCTTATATAAGGCGTCAGCCGGGAGCTCGCGGCAGTAATGAATTAGATAGCGAGTGAAAACAAGCGAAGTCCCTGCGACATAATTCCAAGCGATAACTGTTGGCATTTATTGTAGTAGTAGTACGCAGAAATAAACAGTGTGTGTTTTAAAAGTTCGTCTCAATTATATTCGAACCCGTACGCAAGAAATATCGTAACAATATTGTAGCATGGTTCGAAAAATCTCTTACACCTCCAACTTTCAGAGACCCCTTGCGCCACCCTAGACGGGGTGCAAATTTGGCTAGAAAGCTGATTTGGTATGTCTTGAGTCCATACTACAACTCTGCCGGGTGGCATTTCTGAAACACAAAATGCAAGTGAATCGCCTCAACGACAACTTAGACATGTTGAAGCCGTGTACATGAACCTCGTCCGGTTCCAGTTGTTTTTTTTTGTAGACCCAGTCAGATCAAGTCAGGCAATCAAGTTTTTTTATTCAGAAACAACTTGGACATGATAAAGCCGTGAAACATCGCATGGGGTCGGCACCATGGTTCGTACTATGCCACACGCGTGCGTCTGGCATTTAGCAATCATTACTTATTTGTTTGTTTTCAAGACAAGAATATGAGCACCCACAGTGGGACTTGAACTCAAGACCTCTGGTGTGGTAGTCGAACAGCGCGTTCGACTACCACACCAGAGATCGTGGAGCTTGTGGTGTGGTGATCAGCGCGATCACCACACCACAAGCTCCTCAATCAGGCAATTAAGTTCTTTGTTTCGAAAACAACAGGGACAGAATCAGGTGCTGTCAGCAAGTTTTCCTGGTTTTTTATGTCGATGAGTAGGGTGTCGGCAGGTTATTCCGGTGGTGAGTTAAGTGTCGGCAAGTTATCCTGTCGATGAGTTGGGTGTCGGCAACTTATCCTCTTGATGAATTGTCCTGTCGACGAGTTGTCTTGTCCGGTGAGTTGTCTTGTCGATGAGTTGTCTTGTCGGTGAGCTGTCTTGTCCGTGGATTGTCGTGTCAATAAGTTGGTTGTCGGCAAGTTATCCTGTCGATGAGGTGGGTGTCGATGAGTTGTACCAAACCCGAAAATGCCACATTTTGAACCAATTACGTGACTTTGACAATGCCAGGGGCGGCGCAAGGAGCAGGAGCCCAATTTTTTTTTCAAATACAACGGGGCCTAGAAAACAGTTGGAATCCTGCCCCACAAAAAAAATGGCGGCGCTCAAATAGGCCAGGCGGTAGGTCATTCTGGATAGAAAAAATTCGGACCAAAGCTTTTATGGTGCCAAACTCTTCGTGAGGTCAGTAGGTATCTACCACTGAGTTTCCGCCCAAAAACGAGTTGTGCTGATTCCTCCACATCTGCCCAAAGGTAAAGGATGTCTTGAAGTTGCAAAAAAACCTGTTAAACCCCCGTACTTTTTCATTTTATTTGCCTCAATGCAAACGTACAGTTCTAACGCAAACATTGGAATCATTTGTCATCATCTCTGTGCCAGTCTTACTGTTGAAAAAAAAGATTTCTTTGTGCGGGTCAGATAAATCACATTTAATTGTTTTTCCACACAAGAAAACGATGGAGCAACATGTATTTTGGATGTTTTCCAATAACTTGTACTTACTGAACCCATCTATGGCATTAAAATTTCAATAACATCATTTTTGAAGATGTTGCCAGCAAAAAAGAGAACAATTTTCACCCGCCTGTTCAGCAGCAATTTTTTCAATTTTACCAAACACCGTTTGCGAAAATTTTGTAAGGAATGAAAAGCTCAAACTCTTCTCTAACGACATCGTGCCTGGCTCAACCGCGGCACGCTTTTTGAAAGTGTAGGAAACTGATTTCTTTTTGAGCGGTTCTATTTTACCCGTGTGCGGCCGTGCCTACTTGACATAGACCGGACTGATTACACAAGCTTGGAAATGTACTCTTTTCCAGCTTTAAAACGCGACCATCAATGATAAACTAATATATAGTTTCTTCATAAATCAATGTACAAGGTCTTAATAACAATGGTCGCGTTTTAAAGCTGGAAAAGAGTACATTTCCAAGCTCGTGTAATCAGTCCGGTCTATGTCAAGTAGGCACGGCCGCACGCGGGTGAAACAGGACCTCTCGAAAAGAAATCAGTTTCCTACACTTTCAAAAAGCGTGCCGCGGTTGAGCCAGGCACGATATCGTTAGAGAAGAGTTTGAGCTTTTCATTCCTTACAAAATTTTCGCAAACGGTGTTTGGTAAAATTGAAAAAATTGCTGCTGAACAGGCGGGTAAAAATTATTCACTTTTTTGCTGGCAACATCTTCAAAAATGCTGATATTGAAATTTCAATGCCATAAATTAATTCAATGGATACGAGTTATTAGAAAACATACAAAATACATGTTGATCCATCGTTTTCTTGTGTGGAAAAACGATTTAATGTAATTTATCTAACCCGCACAAAGAAATCTTTTTTTTTCAACAGTAAGACTGGCACAGAGATGATGACAGATCTTCCAATGTTTGCGTAAGAGTTGTACGTTTGCATTTAGGCAAATATAACGAAAAAGTACGGAAGTTCAACAGGTCTTTTTGCACTTTTGAGGCATCCTTTACCTTCGCGCAGATGTGGAGGAATCAGCACAACTCGTTTTTGGGCGGAAACTCAGTGGTAGATAACTACTGACCTTACGAAGAGTTTGACACCATAAAAGCTTTGGTCGGAGTTTTTTCCAGATTGTAGTGATTTTACCGACATACCGCCTGGCCTAAAAAGGTTCAGAATCAGAATCAGAATCAGAATTAAACTGCTCGTCAAAAGTTAAGCATAGGTCAAAATTTGCTCCCATTTCAAGCATGGAGATCTTAGGGAAAAAATATACGATTTGAAAAAAGTTCATGGTGGCTGGTAGAGCTTTTCTTCAGCTGCAAGACGCTATGTCGACTTATGGCACCATTGACTTTGTCCATGATATACAGGATGCCAAAGGAAGGAGTGTCAAAAGTGTTAATTTTTGAAGTCGTGAAACTTTTTTAGGAAAAATTCCGGATTTTTTTTCTTTTGAGTTTTAGAAAGCGGATATCAATATCTCGAAACGGTTTTTGACTTTTGATCGTATTTTGTTTCTTTGAAGAGTTCTTGATTTTTTTGTGAAATCTAAATTTTTTGATGCAGAATTTGCTAGAGCTGTTGTTTTTTCGTATTTAATATCACAAGAGATAAAATTTTGTCGGCAAAATTTTTCGATTGTTATGAAAATTTGTTGCTTGGCAATTTCGCGAATGACATTTGTAACAAAACCACGAGCCGTCAGGCGAGTGGTTTTGATTAAATGTCATGAGCGATATTGCCAAAAAGCAACAAATTTGAATATTACAAGAGAAAAATTTTGCCTTCAAAATTTTATCTCGAGTGGTATTCAACATGACTATTTTACGAGAGAAAAAGAGGCTTTCTTTGAACAGCTTTTTCATCCAAAACCAATATACCTATCTAGTTCTTGAACAACGTGAAGCCATAAAAGGGCCGAGAGACGAGAGAGTTTCGGAAGTCATGACTAACGGCGCATGGAGGTATAAGAGAGCCCGCTAGGATCTTGAGCATTCAAAGAAAGTATAGAAGAGCACCGGAGTCTCAGGAGATGAAGAAAAGAGTTTCTACTAAGACCTTGACTAAAAAACCAAGAAAATACAAGACAACACACCAAAATTTCGAAGCCAGAAGACGCAAGGGGGCTCAGCAGGGCTTCAAGCGTCACAGTAAGTCATAAAAAAGTGAGCTACGTCTTTGAACGGCACATAGGGCTTTGAACCACAGAAGACACAAGGGGCAACTCATTAGGGCTATAAACGATGCATGAAAACACAAGGGGGCCCGCTGGGGCTTCGATTGATACAACAAGATGCAATGAAGCTTACTAATTTGCTTGAATACTGTTTGTGACGACCGCCGATTCAAATTGATGCAAAAATGTCAGTCTAACAAATATCATTTTAGGTAACTCAAATTGAGCTTGCTTTGTTTTCCTGTGCTCATCTCATCTTTAGGTAAGTTTCGGTCATTCACAAAAGGAATTTATAACAAGACGGACGGCTGGACGGATTGGGACGGACAGGCGAATACAAAGTATAAAAATAGCGTTTTCGGTAGGAAAATGCGCTGCATCTACCTAAAGCAGTTTGAATGTAATGAAACGATTGAAACGTCAAAAAATTGCCGCTGCAAAACCATCATGTTGGTTTTGCCCAGGTAGGTATAGGTACGTGTTTTGTCATCTGAATACTAGATTTTATTGTCGGTGTAATACACTCTAGTGAAATAGTCTTTAAAATTTACAGAAACGTACACAATTGATGGATGAATTATACCATGAGGAAAATTGACCTCATGGGCTTCCAGAAGAGGTTATCCTCTGGACCTCTTCAGAGGAGATGCCCAATGAAGCATGCTGCGTCATCACTTTGACACTTATCGAACTCAGCATGAATAAAAATGCAAGACTTGTAACCGTAGGTTGCATCAAAATTACCATGGTTACCAATTTGTCCCATCATGGGTGATTTTGTTACTGCCCAAGTCACTGGAAATTTCCAGGAGTGATATCTTCTAGACGAGTAGAGATAGAGCCATAATTCTTTTTTTGATTAAAATCGGACGCATTATTGGTCATTCGAGCATGATGTGCAAATTTTTCACGTTCATACTTTTTCAGTGGTGGGGGGTAATTTTGACGTTTGTTATGTCAGAACTTTTTTTTTGTACTTGTCACCATTGAAATGTCAGCATGAATGTAATCTACCACTTCCACATCAGTACTGAAAGAGAAGACCAACGAAGTTTTTCCCAAGAAATCTGGACTTTGAGGAAGAAAAACACCAAACGCAAACTTTGAATTGATTAGCTGAAAATGACAGTATATATTCATGTCGACATTTCAATGATGACAAGTACATGAAAAAAATTCCGACATGACAAACGTCAAAATTACCCCCCACCACTGAAAAAGTATAAACGTAAAAAATTTGCACATCATGTTTGAATGACCAAAAATGTGTCCGATTGAAATCAAAAAAAAAATTATGGCTTTATCTCTACTCGTCTGGGAGATATCACTTCTGAAAATTTCCAGTGACTTGGCAGTAACAAAATCACCCATGATGGGACTAATTGGTAACCATGGTAATTTTGATGCAACGTATGGTTACAAGTCTTGCATTTTCATCCATGCTAGGTTCATCAAGTGTCAAAATGATGTCGCAGCATGCTTTTTCGGGCATCTCCCCTGAAGAGGTCCAGAGGATAACTTCTGCTGGAGGTCCATGAGGTCAATCTTCTCATGGTTCAATTCATCCAGCAACTGTGTACGTTTCTGTGAATTTTCAACAAAAAGCAACTGCTCTAGTAAACTGCATCAAAAAATCTAAATTTCACAAAAAAATTAAGAACTCTTTGAAGAAACAGAATACGATCAAAAGTCAAAAACCGTTTCGAGATATTGATATTCGCTTTCTAAAAGTCAAGAGAAAAAAAATCCGGAATTTTTTCTAAAAAAGTTCCACGACTTCAAAAATCAACACTTTTGACACTCCTTCCTTTAGCATCCTGTATATCATGGACAAAGTCAATCATGGGCGCCCGGAGGGGGGGGCAAGGGGGGGCACTTGCCCTCCCCTGGCTCCGGAGCAGCTAAATAAATTCCAAAAGGACTTCGCAAATTAGGCCAGGTAGGTATGTGACGTTCTCTAACTAAAGCTATTTGCCCCCCCCTGACAAAAATCCTGCGGGCGCCCATGAAGTCAATGGTGACGTAAATCGACATAGCGTCTTATAGCTGAAGAAAAGCTCTACCAAGCACCATACATTTTTTTCTAATCGGATATCTTTTCCCGAAGAAATCCTTACTTGAAATTGGAGCAAATTTTGGTCTATGCTTAACTTTTGACGAGCAGTTTAGTTTAGTGTTTCTATCAAAAAGGTGGCATTTTCTTGAAATCTGAAGGAAGTACCATGTGTCAAGCTATCTCAGCTTTAAACACACTGTAACGTGACCTATTGACCCCGATAACACCAATGGCGGCGAAAGGGGAAGAATATGCCACCTTTTTGATAGGAACCATGATAGCCTAGTCAATGATAGCATAATTTAGGAGAATAGCGAAAATAAATAGTGTAGTTTTGAAAATTGGTAGAAATGTTCTCGAAAGCTTGCTGATTACTGTGTAGAAAGTCCCCATCTATAGAAGGTGTGGAATCGCCGCCATCTTGGATTATTGGTACTTTTGAAATATTTTTTACAATTATCTCGATTGAAGGCGATCCCATCAAAAAACGGCTTGGTTCAAATGAAAGGCCATCAAATTGTCTACAAAAAAGTTGCGTATCACGTTCACGTATCTGTCATAACTTTGGAGAAATTGGCCTGTGAGCGTCAGGTGTGAGTCGTGGAGGAGATATTTCATTTCTCACGGTGTTAACAAAATAACAGACCAGGAATATTGGATATTACATTGCAACATCAGCTTTCCATAACAATGTCAGATTTTCCCATGAAAATCAAGACTCAAGAAAACTCATGATTCCTCAACTGAAATAGGTTTTTTCGGTGTTTTAAGTTGATAAACCATCACCATTTTGATGAAATTTCAACTTCCACTTATAGAGTTATTCAAATTCTTGATCACATTGTTACTGTAAGCACATCAGATAAAATGAGTGCCTTTTCAAGAACTCAGAATGACCCCCCCCCCCATGAGAAGACATCAAATGCACGTCATAATGTGAAATTTAGCTTTCAAGTGATTGACAGTTTGTAGGTACGCGGTTTTTGTGAGTATTGACTGTATCTACTATACCAAACAGTATAAGTACATTACCTATATAAACAGATTATTGCTATAAGTACTGAAATAAATCGGTCATTACAAAATGAATGCGAGAATGCCTAACAATAATAACTACAAACTGCATATTTCAGCTACGGGCAAATCTTATAGGAAGTGTAGGTAGGAGGTATAGGTACAACCCAGACATGGCTATTTGATTGCGAAAACTTGTACATGGGCCTTGCTGGAAAAAGAATTCTTGAAGTTTATTCGTACAACTCGCCAGGTGCCTAAATTCTAGACTAACAAAAAAATCGCCTATATTTAAGGTCAATTTTCAAAATTAACGGCACCTTCGAGTGACATCAACCGAACCTCTTTCTCGTGAATATTTTAATGTGGCGTTTTTCTTCATCAACAGTTCTTCAACTGTCAATTGCCATGGCTATTATTGTACGTGTGTTAATTAACGAACAAACAACGGTTACGTTCGCGTAGGTACTCGAGAGGACGTATATACGGACGCGGCATGTTGTGTCATCTACTTCACTGAAACGCCTATTAGATGCAGCTAAACACTCTTCAAAGGAACGACTTTGTGCAAATTGCAGCGCACAATAATTCGTTTCGTTCTTCAAGAGTAGGTGAACTAGATAATTCCGCGCAGTTATGTAGGATAACTATTATTTTATATCTGCCATACACACGCGTTCACAACATGGAAGTGAAGATGTCTTCTCCCGTCCCCAGCATAATTTTCATCATCATTAATAACAATTTTACATGTCACTGAGCTTGTGCTTGATTGTCATTATAATAAAATAAAAAGAGAAACAGTTCATCTGGTTTCCACAAAGCAAAATAAATGAACTTCTCACACAAAAAATCTGGAATGTTTGAAATCGAAAGCACCTATTGTGTGTAGGTACCTATACATATGTATCAAGCAGTGAATTTTATGTTCAATAGAAATTACGTGGAAAGAAGTGCATAATTATCTCAAAACAAATATCTATACAAGTGATCCAGGTTTTTGTAGACAAATTTTGCAGGTCGCTAGGTTTTGAAAACCTGTAACTCAGGAAAGTGTTGACATTCAATTTTGCATAGGTTGGTTTGTCGAAACTATCTAACATAACCTGCCAATTTTGAATGAATCCAACCTGTGGCTAAGGAATTACGGAGGGTCACCTTGAGTAAACTTTTCTTCAGACGCTTTTAAATTAATGACCCTCATAACTTCACGCCGCTGCTGGTTGGATTCCTTCAAAATTTGGCACGTACTCAGGTAGGTAATTTTGACAAAGCACCATTATGCTCAATCCAGGCTAATTTTGTCGAAACGTTCCTGAGTTGGAAGTTTAAAAAAAAAGTGAACTTTGAGGGGCTATATCTTTGTCATTGGGCCGAACATTGCAAAATGGTATATGAGTTTTTGTCATATTTTGACGAGATCTACTCACAGTAAACATTTTTGCTATTGCGGAAATGTTTCGCGGTATGACTTGTTGATGTTGAAGCTGGATGTCACAAAGTAAGGCCCAGTGTTTTCATCTTTGGTTAACTTTAACCAAAAGGTCAATGTCATAATTGTCATATTAACATTGCTGGAACATTGGTACCTATCTTTGGCAATTAACCTCAAGTTGACCTCTGGATAGAGTTATCCTGGGACGGAAATACTGAGTCTGAAAATAATTTTGCAATCCTAAGGACTGCGTAAACCTCAAGATATTTCACCTTTAGAAGAACATTAAACATTGTTACTGATTTTGAATATCAGTCTCACAGTGTCTACTTCCTAAGACATTTCTTCTAAATATGGATCAACATCCATGATTACCTTCAAGGCAAAGACTGAGTTAGGTATAAATTTACTGGCGGTAAAGAATACTGCTAAAAGGGATGTCCAATTGACTTTTCCAATTTTAGGAGATAGAAAATAGATAGTTTTTCGAGGTTACCTTTGACGTTTTGACGTTTATGACGTTTGGACGTTTCGTTTCTGACTTTTGCGGGAATTTTGAATCGGTTAGCTATACTGTTCCCATTATCTTATCATATTTTCCCATTATGTGGGGAAAGTCACTAGAGCCCATAAGGGAGTTTTTAATGGACGAAGCAAGAAAGTTTTTTCGTAGTAAGATGCACGTGGAAGCCAATTTCACAAGAGGCTACAAATTACGAAGTAATCCAAATGACATTAATGATTTTTTGTCAACCTACGACGCTTCACGATGTTGGCAGAAACATCAAGCATTGTCTGGTGCAGCGTGATCCCTGCTGGTGCTGGTGCAGCCACACTTCCATCAAGTTTGGGTCTTTCGTGAACCGGTGCATGATTATGCCGGGTGTATTCGTCTTATTCTCGCACTCGCCTAGAGCGACACAACACCCTTGAACCATTTCTGTAAGTGAGCGCTTGTCAGATTCAAGAAAATTTCTTATTGTCAGAAACGAAATGTCGTATCTCAAGAAACATAGGGCGATTTCCAATAACTGCGACAAGACGGATACACAATGTCAAAGTGCACTTGCCAGCTGAATTCCAAACTCAGCCTCGCCAATGTTTCGATTGTGTCGACATGTGGTGCTATTACTGCTATTGGAACGCTAGCTGTGTCAAATTGTGTCCATATGTGTCGAATTGTGTCATTATACGCCTTATTGGGAAGCGCCCAATGACCTCGATTAACCATCTCTTATACGCATGACGTCACAGTAAAGAGAGACAACGGAAAATTGGAGACCTCAATTGTTCGAGAAATACAACCAACTACTGACCAATGACAAGAATGAAAATATGTTTTTGTTGCATATGGTAGACCAATTGGACAATGGTGCCTATTTGGACGACCAAAAATGTTTGATCAGCGTAGTCTAAAGCAAAATCATACCATGTTAGTTAACATTATAATTCCGCTTCATTTTAATTTTTCTTTTACATAATTCTCCACTTAGGTACACCAAACGAACAGTAATTCATATATTACTTCGTATTTTGTTGAATCTGGATGCTACAAACTCCTACGGATAAATCTGGGATATTCAAATTTTGAAGGTTGATGAGCACACCCTTCCTGCCATGGTAGAGAATTGAAATTTCACGAGGAAATCACTATGGGTATGTGTAACAAAAATGGAGGGTGGCCCTATCAAAAATTAAAAATCAATTTTTTTTGGACCACACCACTCTCCTTGCATAGCAACATCGCATGAGAACTTTGTTCCCCGTTTCAAGAATAGGGCCCCAGGTAGGTAGGTACTTCTTTTTGAGCAAACTAGATTTGCAGGATTGATAATACAGTAACTTTCGATACACATTCGAAGGTTCAAAAAGATCCCGCTCCAGTCTGACTCAAACAGTCCACAAGAATAGTTTCAAATAGCGAAGATATAGAGGGTGTTCAAGTGGCACCCCTCGACTCCCTCATATCTCCAAAAATAAAAGGGTTAAACAGAAATAGTACATCACGTAACAAGTACGGAAAGTGATATAGGCTGTCTGATTTCAACATGATTCTAGTGGACTGTGTTTCTGGTCGCCATCGGCCGATCGTGGACCGGGAGAAAATTACATTTAAATTAAGACGTCATTTTCGTGTTTTTCTGTAAACGAAGATTTTATAAAAGTAAGGGTGATTTTTAATGGTTTTATAAAGAAAATGTGTTTGTATTTCAAATTTTCAGAAATTGAAATTTCCAAAAATTTATTTTCTTTCTCACAATTTTTAATTTTTTCTCGAAAAACACCGCTTCTCTGACCACCCAGATTCAACAATACTGATATTTGTTTGTATATTCCAATTTTTTCTCGAAAAACACCGCTATTTTTTGACCAAGCCTGCCTGTAACTGTTGTTAAGCTTGAGTATCTTACAAGCGAGCGGTACACCGAATTATCGCAAAAAAATCAAGAATCTCATCAAAAACCAGTATTTCAAATTTAGATTGTTTTCAGAATATAAAAAATAATCTTTTTCATTAAAAAAATTCGGGGAATCGGAGGAATTGGACTCGCGCCCTCTGGACACACGCCTCGCGCCTGTTGTAGCTGGCAGGGTCGAAGGCAGCGTCTTTCACCATCAAGCTATCAGGGTATTTTTGTCAGCCGGCCAAAACCGTCATTAATAAAGGACACGTACAATTTCTTTATTCTTTTGAGGAGCAATAGCGGCCTAAGGCCTCGGCTACCAGCCGGGAAAGGTATGTTTTGGTCATCAGTAGGCGTATGGGACTTCATTTATCAACAACGTCTCCTTGTGAGAAAATTGAAAATCCAGTAATGAAATTAGTGACATATCAACCATCACACTCCGGCGGAATTTCAAAAAATCGTGGACAAAATTAAGTTTCAATTTTTTTAATCTTAATTTGCATGAATTCGCTTAAAAATAGCTAGACATGGAAAAATTATTTCGTATAAATAATGATTTTTTTGACACGTAGATTTGGTTGGTTGGTATTCACTCAATCATCAAATGATCCTATAGCTAAAATTTCATTTAATTGATTCCAAGTTCAGCGAGTAGAGCAGAAAGAAGATGTATTTCCAGTTATTCGGCAAAATTTTTGTAATTTTTGTATACGTAACTGGTCCAATACAAGCTTCAGATTACAGGAAAAATAGTGGAAAAAAGTCTCCTTGGGTTAATGAGGGTAGTGAGATGAGGTTTCAAAATTTAATGACTTCACATCCCCCAAAACAGTTGAACAGAGCTGTTTTGGGGGATGTAAAGTCATTAAATGGAGAGATTTTCTCACTACGTTTCCTATACCTTCTTTGCAGCTTGTATTGGACCAGTTTCACTACTTTTGAGAATCATTCACATCATTTTTTTTGGTTTCCAGTGACAAGTCCTGGTCGTCACATCCAGTAGCTTGTTTGATTTGGCTTAGCAAATGCTAGGGCAAATGCTTACATTTATCCATAAAGTTACGAGCTTGACAAGTTTGTAAGATACGAACTAGTTCATTCTTTGCTACGGTAATGAACTCTGATCGGGAACCTAAAATTAAAGTAGAGGTGGAAAAAAAAAACTGAATTTCTGTCTTGGTAACCCTGAATTGAGGTATACATTCAGGGTGTTACACTTTTTTTGTCAATATTTCAGGGACAGAAAGTATCAAAAAATATGTAGACTTTCTCGAAAAAAAATTACATCAGGAATGCATTATAACGGAGATAAAGTCTTTCAAAGTTGAGTTTTGAAAATGATTTTTTGTTGAAACTCCAAATTGAATTACTTAATTTTAACCAAAAGTACATATCGTAAGATGATGTATGTATGCCTACAAGCTGGTGGTATTAATTTTTGTCACATTTCAAAAATTGTTATTTTTCATTATTTTTCTTTTTTTTTGCGGAAGTACTAATTTTTCGATGCTTTACCATCTCCTCAAATATTGACAGAACGAGTGGAACACCCTGTATAGGAGAAGCGATTTAAGAGGAAGCAGTTTTCTTTGGTTAAAATTTGAGTAGTGCGTTATTTTGCGATTTTATGTACTCCAAAGTCAACAAAAAAACTAGTTTCTCATAATATAGCAAGTTATAGCAAAAGATGTTGCCTGGAACGTGTACAGTATATACCTTTTGGCTTATAAACATATAAAAATCACCAGTCGATCGTGATCGATGGGATACTTTCTGTCTACAGGTAAACAAAAACTCACATTTTTCAAAGATTGAAAACTCTACTTCAAATATTATTTTTCAAGGTGGATATTTTCCAAAAAAAAATCTATAATTATGTAAATAACGTAATATAGACCTCCTGCTATGAGCTCCATATCTTTGGATTTGATAAATCCACACGGTAATGTGTAAAGAGCCATTCGAAACGAGTAAGAAAAAGTCTAAAACTCATAACTGGTAACAGCTTTTTTTCAGTGTGAACTTCATATCGCTGTATCTTTTTTATCCTTGCACTTGTTAAGCTGAGGGTACCTGATAATTATATCTATTTAGATCATCCAAGAATATTTTAAAGTGGATAGTTCCCGATCAACTCAATATCTTTATTTTTGGTTTTTGTCCACGATTTCTTGAAATTCCGCCTGTGTGGCGTCATTTAGACATTTTAGTATGTTAACTTGATTCAAAGTATTTGGGTGTATTGGATGGGGCTGGTGCAGCTCAAGATTTCTAAATGGACCCCCATTTAAACTTTTGTGGTTATATTTGCATTGCTGCCAAAGAATTATTCTGCTTTATAAATAAGTGTAGGTGAGTATTTCATTCATAACTTTACAATTACTGTTGTTGGAAATAAATTATGTAGGATTTTCATTATTATACATCTTATCGCTGGGGTTAGGCCTTCGATAAGGTTATATAAGCATGTCAAACCCATACTATCAGTTGAGAGGACATGACTGAGGCAGTCCTGTAGGGGCGAATTATGTTGATTTGCTTGTGAATCAGAGTAAGGGTGGTTCGTGGTGCGAATGAACTGTGCGTTATAATAACGCACGGCTCATAACGCACAGGTTGGGTAAGTTGACGTAATTGACAACTTTCGGGCCTACTATAGCGTGTGAGAAGGGTCACTTTCGTAGGTGGTCGTAGGAAAAACTTTTTTCAACATTTTCCTGGCATTTTTAGAGCATTTCCGCGAATTGCTCTGAACTCCGTGTATGCGAATAATGAATCACCCTGTATCTCGAATAAGCAATTCATATGAAGTTATCGGCGTTGAAACAGTTTCAAAATACGTGATCCAATGGCTTCATACCTCATCCCAAAACGGTCCCGTCCAACATTTGAACGTGTTGTAGTTAATGGTGGCAGCAATGGTAATCCAATCAGGCTGTCGTGGTAATCCAAATTGGTGGGTGTTAATCCAAAGCTGGAGCAATCCAAATAAGCGTTTATAATCCAAAAGAACACACGGTGGTGATGGTGAATGGTAATACAAATTTTCCGAATCCAATTTACGGAAATTCAAACAATAAATTATTTTTTTTGCCACCGATCATATCCGGTTTTTGGCGAGTAGGTTTTTAGCAACAACCCGTTTTTGGTTTTTGAGGTTTTCCGCAACATTCTGGCACTTTCATTCCGAGAACTTTAAGGTATTTATGTCACTAAAGCATATGAATCACACTCGGTCACCGTGCAAGAACAACACCACACTGTAGGAGCAAAAGCGCTCCGAAGCGCGATTTAAGTGATACAAGCGGAAAGTAGCGAAGAATTGTAAGATTTTGCGGCTCTTCTCTAGTGCAGACGTGAAGAAGACGCGAGAATGGGGGCTCCATCAGCGGCAGGTCCGTAATGAGAGAAGGGAGAGATGCGCTCCGGGCAAGGATGTGGAAGAAAGTATACGCATCACATACTATACCACCTGACGAGAAGAGGAAGCAAGAAACGTGGTCAATTCGCGCGCGTGCAGGATGATTGTATCGGATTGAATTTCGTTTGGTCTGTTACTGGCGGTAACAATCAGATCGCAGACGAAAGTTATTTTCTTCTGCGTGTGTCTGCGGGTGTAGGAGATAAATGGTAGCTGATGGGCGGTGGGTATGTGGCAGGCCGAGCGGAACTTAAAACCTCAAGAAACGGCCGAAGAAGGAACCTATAACGAACAAGTTGAGATTATTGATGAAGAAGTTGAAAATCTCGCCCAAGAGATGAAGGTGGAATTCCAATCCTTGTGAAATTCCACTCAGTTTGTCCTCATTAACTTCACCATCAGATTGCCGGTTATAAGACGACCTGTTACTCAATTGATAACTGCTTCTACTGAGCTGGTGTAATAATTCGCGACCACAAGGATCCGATAATTCTGTAAGTAGGATAGGTACTTACCCATACCACTAACTCAAGCACACCACACCATCCGTAAGATCTATACTTATTCCAATTCTTTGTAATGGGCATTGCTTGTTTCTTCTCCTTGCAAAATAGTGTAACGAAATTCGCTGGAGACCACGACGCGTGACTAAGACATACACCTACGCAATTAGTGGAGAAGCCGTACGTCAAGAAAACTTGCTTGAATATTCCCGAAAGTTATAGTACAAACTTTTCCAGAGCTTTAGCTAATAAACCCGTAACAGATGCTGAAATATGCCAGTAAGGAACAACGAGACGAGACCCTTCAAAGTCATTCCAGAAGAGGTTAGAAATATTCTGGAATTATTTCGGAGCTCGCCTAGTGATTATGGAACGTGAAAATGCGTTAAAAGGAGCTGGTATGTATAGACAATACAAATAGAAAAGACACATGTCGTCACGGTTTTTTACGGTTGCGTAGGAACCAGGTGAGTCCATCATTCAAAAAAAGGTTGGCTGATTTTTGATGCCCCAATATCCGTGACGACGGTGGTGATAACATATGGTCTTCTCTATTTGTATTGTCTATACCAAATGTGAAAATTGTAACATGGGCTTCGATGTTTCGAAGTTATAACCGATTCCGTTCGGAAGTTGGTACCTATATGTGAATTTAGAATGTTTTAGGACCAGTTTTTCATCAGCGGCACCTACCTATAAACTCCGAAAGGTTCAAAAGGTGATGGTTCACAAGTTATTCAGAAAAAATCGAAAATTTTCAAGAATGACGCTCTTTTATTGGTCCTAGAAAAAAGCCAAGCCTTGGAATTTTCGGGGATTTCAGTATGTCATTCCACGTTAAACTCTGCATCAATCCACCAAATTTCTTCAACTTCCGAATTTATTTTCGGTTAAAACCTATTATGACTGGACTAATAAGCTATTCTCGGTATATTCTCCTAAGTTACTTTGTCGGCATTGTTTATCCTGAATTTTATACTTGTGTTACGAGCGGCTATTCCGTACATACTGGTAAACACGGGATTTTTCTGGATTCTTCTATCCATTAGATCGCAATCTGGTGCATTCCAGAAGTATACGCGATTGGGAGACTCCAACGTTCGATAGAGACACATCTGTCCACTTTGGCGGAGGTGCAGATTCCAGAACACACGGAAAGCACGCGAAAGGTGTATGTGTGATTATTCAGGGGTAGTCTAGAAACCGCATATGTCGGGCCACTATAGAAATTGCTGGAAGATGATAGAAAGCTCGGGATCGGAAATCGGAAGCATATTAAAGCACCGTCCAACAGTGGACAGTCAGTATTGAATTGGAAGAGACAGCGAGCGGATAAGCGATCGATAATCACAGCGATAATTCAAGTAGATAATTGTTGGCGTGTATTTATTGTAGTACGCAGAAATAAACAGTATGTGTTTTAAAACGATCGTCTCAATTATATTCGAACCCGTACGCGAAATACGTAACACTTGGAACAGTTATATAGGTACCGCAATGGTTGTGAAATTGTGACCCTTGAAGTTTCAAACTGTGGATTGCGATTACCTACAAGAATTTTAGGAAGCTTGTGGGAATAATGAAGTGAGTTTGTGAGTTAATAATAATGTTTCCAAGTGGTAGAAGGATGAAATGAGGTTTTCGCGGCTTTAGTCAGTGGTATCAATAATAACAATGATTATCCGCCACTGCACTAATGAGTATGTGGAGTTCTGTGCCCGGGTGTTCGACTGTGAAAGATCTGAAATTACGGTGATTTCCAGTAGGAAGTTGGATTGGCACCAATAAAAATGTTCATATAGTAGGGGAGAACCGGGAGGGTCTGGACAGTGCGAGGCTCTGGACATGTTCAAATTGACCTCTTAAAAACAGTTGTGTCAGTTGGTAAAGCAGTAAAACATACAGTAATAATTGTCGGTAGTGTGTGTGGTCGCGCCGAAGCTGCAGGAAAATATTGTTTTTTTTTTCCAAAGGAAACTTCCCAAATACCAAATCCTTCAGCATATCAAAGTCCAAGATACGCTGGGATAATTCATTTACAGAATTTACACATTCAGAATACAGGCTGCTCTAGACGACCAAATAAGACCAAAAGAATGTTATAATTTTTGTTTTGTTTGAGAAAACTATTCTTGTTAGATTTTAGAAATGAATTTTTATTTTTTTGAAAGATCTTGCATAATTTTCTCCGTATCCAAAGGGTCGAGCCACCCGGGAGAGTTGAGACAAAGTGTATAGATACTGCCGTAAAGTAAAATTTTTATTTTCATTTCTTCAAAATCATTTGAACCATATAAATCAATTTTGATCAAGGAAGGACATATCTAGGTATACAGGGTGTTCGGGTCTGGTTATTACAAACTTTGAGGGATGATTCCCCATCAAAAATAAAGCCGAAAGAACAAAAAACTCATGGTCCTTAAATGCTTCCTCAAAAAGATACAGGGTGTTGAAGTTGACTTTTTTAAATGGTTTTTTCACCATAAGTTTTGAACCGTTGGACCGTTTGAACCGTTCAAATCAAATTTGAACCAAAGTTTATTCAAATGAGTCTTCATCGAATAATAATACCACAATCTATAGAAAATTTCTGGGGCCGTAGATAATAGGGGACTGTCCTCTATTTTGGCCCCTATTTTTATCTCCCCCAATTATTTTTAAAAATTGTTGATATTTTCGGATTCTACGTTCAATTCAGAAGAAAAAGCTACTCTTGCAAAAATTTTGTTTAAGGCCTTGTTTTCGAGATATTTGGGATTGAAACTTTGGAAAACATCTCGAAATCGCCACTTTCCTGGGCCTAAAAATTAAAATTCAAGAAAACCCATGATTCGTCAACTGGAATTAGTTTCCTGGGTGTTTCAAGTTGATAAACCACCATTTTCGCTAAGAAACATGAAGTTTAAAAAAAAACACTTTGGTCCCTGGAAAGTGGCAATTTCGTGTTGTTTTCCAATTTTTCAAACCCAAATATCTTGAAAATGAAGCCTCTAATCAAAATCTTGCAAGAGTAGCTTTTTCTTTTAAATTGAACGTAGAATCCGAAATAATCAACAATTTTAAAAAATAATGGGGGGAGATGAAAATGGGGGCAAAAATAGGAGATAATTCCCTATTATCTACGCCCCAAGAATATTTTGATGAATGGGGTACTTGCCAATGGAATAGATTCAGCTGGAAATACTTTTGATTGCTAGTATAAGTGATAAGGGGACTCTACTGACAATTTCACAAAAATCCCGTCGTTTTCTACAGAAAAAAACGAATTTGAAAAATCCTCCTAAAAGCTTCGCGCCAGGACAGGGATTTTGAGTGGGGTTGGTCTGACTGTGTGACGATGGAATAATCAAGAATGTCAGGGATGTCACTGTGACACTGTCATTTTGAACATGCTATCGCAAAACCGTTTTCCTATCGAATTCTCTTACCATGAGCATTTAGACAATAAAGTCGAACAAGGTTTCGAAGAAACTGACTCCAGAAACCTCTTATAACACTGTCTCAGTCGAGATAATTTATTTCCAGGGGAAAATCTGGAGGATCACTAATAGCACAGAAATAAGAGGCTGAAAATGAACAGTGAGCTTTTATAGGTTCATCATTAGCATACAATTCCGGATAGGTAATACTTTAGAGCTACAAGAGATCCATGTGGGGAGGACGCGATGGATCTCCAAATAAAATGTGGGGAGCAGGAACACTGATGTCCGAAATCAAGCCGAGGGTCAGCCAGGTCAGAGCCAAGTCAGAGCACGGGTGACAAACATGCGAAAGGCTTTTAGGTGGACAGCACTGAAGACTAAAGAAAGAGACTAGTTAGGTTGAACAAGAAATGAACAAGACAAATAGGTACTTACCACGTAGATCAAAGCCTCGATCAAAGCAGTCAAAGGCAGAAAAAGGGCACAGGAAGAAATTACGGTCGGCGGTTTGACGTTAACAGTCAGACTCAGATCCAAGGATCTCAGATCTTGTTGTTTGAAAACGGCACCTTGGCGACGTTATATCATTGCCAACCCAACGAGGAAAAAGAGCCCTTCTATGTTCTATATCTAATATATTTGTGACGTCACAAATATATTTTTAAAACACGCATTGCGGCCGCAATTTTGGTAATTTAGGAAAAAGAAAAAATACGGGTACATTATTTTCAACCATACTATCGATTAAGCCAATAAAAAAAAATTAGGCAAGTACCCCATTGTAGTATTAGTATTCGATGGAGACTCAGTTGACTAAACTTTGGTTCAAATTTGATTGAAATCGGTCCAACGGTTATAAAGTTACGGTGAAAAAACGATTTAACAAAGTCAACTTCAACACCCTTTTTAGCGCATTTTCCATCCCGTCCGTCCGTCCGTCCGTCCGTCCGTTCCTCGAACTCCTCCCAAACTAGACGACCTAGCTTTCTAATTTTTTTGCTGTTACATAGCTGCCACTCCCAAAGGAGGGCTAGGCTATATTGGATGTCCATATTGCGCCGCCAACATAGAGAAAACCGCCCCCGATAAACTTGAAATAACGTAATATTGCACTTTCTACCAGACCTGATGCTCTGGTGCTCTCATTTTTTGAATAATACATAGTTGCCACTTATAAACGTAAGCCAAGAAACATTCCGTCTTCAATATGCGCCGCCGACATGAAAAAACTGCTAAAAACCGCCCCCAATCACTTTAAAATAAAAAACATAAACCCAAAGACATAGCGATCTGATTCTTCGGTATATAAATAGCTGACTAAAAATGGGAAAAGATAGGCTACTTCTGGTTAGTCGCCGCCCCCAGATTCCGCCCCCAAACGATAAAAAGTGCAACTTTCACAAATGTTACTGATTGAGATGTTCCCTTAATTATTAGGAATTGCCAACTCAAATTATGCAACATTTGCTACGCCGAACGCTGCCGCTCCCACACGCCGCCCCCAAAGTAAGAGATAAATGAAAAACATGAACTCAAAGACATAGCGATCCAAGTTTTTCGCTATATGGATAGCTAACTAAAAATGGAAAAGGATAGGCTACTTTTGATATGGCGCCGCCTCCAGCTTCTGCCCCCAAAAGAAAAAAAGTGCAACTTCCAACAATTTGCACTGATTTAGCTGATAATGTTACCTTGAACATTTAGAAACTCTTGACTCAAACTGTGCAAGAATTTCTTTGCCAAACACTGCCGCTCCCACCCGCCGCCCCCAAAGTGAGAGATGAATGTAAAACATGAACCTGAAGACATAGCGATCTAATTATTTCACTATATTGATAGCTGACTGGAATTGGAAAAAGATAGGCCAGTTTTAATCAGTCGCCGCCTCCAGCTGCCGCCTCCAAACAAAAAAAAATGCAACTTTCACAATTTTCACTGATTGTCATATTTCCCTTACATTAAGAAACTCTCAACTCAATCTGTGCAACAGTTACTTTGCCTATTGCTGCCGCCCCCACACGCTGCCCTCAAAGTGAGAGATGAATGAAAAACATAAACCCGAAGACATAACGATCTAATTCTTTCGCTATATGGATAGCTAACTAAAAATGGGAAAGAATAGGCTTCTTTTGATATGGCGCCGCCTCCAACTTCCACCCCCAAAAGAAAAAGTGCAACTTTCAATGATTTCCACTGCTTTACATTTTAATGTTACCTTAAGCATTCAGAAACTTCAAACTCAAACTGTGGAAGAATTTCTTTGCCAAACTCTGCCGCTCCCACACGCCGCCCCCAAAGTAAGAGATAAATATAAAACATAACCCTGAAGACATAGCGATCTAATTGTTCCGCTATATTGATAGCTGACTAAAAATGGGAAGAGATAGGCCACTTTTGATTAGTCGCCGCCTCCAGCTCCCGCCCCCAAACAAAAAAAAATGCAACTTTCACAATATTCACTGATTGTCATATTTCCTTGAACATTTAGAAACTCCTAACTCAAACTGTGCAACAGTTACTTTGCCGAATGCTGCCACCCCCACACGCTGCCCTCAAAGTAAGAGATAAATGGAAAACATAAACCCGAAGACATAGCGATCTAATTCTTCCGCTATTTGGATAGCCGACTAAAAATGGGAAAGAATAGACTACTGTTGATTAGTCGCCGCTCCCAGCTCCCGCCCTCAAACAAAAAAATATTGATGAGTGAAAGAATTTTCATTCAAATCTATTTCATTGGCAAGTGTCCCATTCTGATAACAAAATATCACAATGAGTTTCGAATGAAGAAAGTGGGCAAGGAATGGTGTTTCTTCTTCAACCAAATTTCTTTACGTCCACGATATGCCTCTTTAAGAAAATGCGCTACTGAGACTCACGCACGTGAAGGCATACTCACTTGTTTAGGAAGCATTTTAGTACCATGAGTTTTTTGTTCTTTCGGCTTTATTTTTGATGGGGAATCATCCCTCAAAGTTTGTAATAACCAGACCCGAACACCCTGTACAGGGTGTCCCGAAATTAATGCAACAAAATTTACAGGGAGGTAGACAATTGAAAAATAAAGGGACTTCCTTGATAGAAATACTCTCGCAAACGTAATAACGGAGATACAGGCCTTCAAAGTTGGTTTTTTAAAACAGTTTTTCCTGCATAACTTTTGAACCGTTGAGCCGATTTTATTCAAACTTAAACCAAAGTTTACTAAAATAGGTCTCTATCAAACAATGAGAACGCATTTCATCAAACATTTTTAGGGGCGAAGATAATAGGGGTACATTTCCCCTTTTTTCCCTATTTTCCACCCCCTGAAATATTTTTGGAGATTGTTGCAATTTTTAAATTCTACGTTCAATTTAGAGAAAAAAGTTACTCTTGCAAAATTTTGATTGAAGGCTTCATTTTCGAGATATTTGGGTTTAAAACTTCGGAGAACATCTCAAAATCGCCACTTTTCAGGGCCCAAATTTTTTTTCTGAAAAGCTTCATGTTTCACAGCAAAAATGGTAGTTTATCAACTTGAAACACCTAGAAAGCTTATTTCAGTCGAGGAATCTTGAGTTTTCTTGAATTTTAATTTCTAAGGCCTTGAAAGTGGTGTTTTCGAGATGTTCTCCGAAGTTTCAAACCAAATATCTCGAAAATGAAGCCTTCAATCGAAATTTTGCAAAAGTATTTTTTTTCTAAATTGAACGTAGAATTCAAAAATTGCAACAATTTCCAAAAATATTTCAGAGGGTGGAAAATAAGGGGAAAAGGGGGAAAGGTACTCCCTATTATCTTCGCCCCTAAAAATGTTTGATGAAATGCGTTATCATTGTCAGATAGAGACCTATTTTAGTAAACTTTGGTTCAAGTTTGAATTTTAGTGTCGCGGATTTAGTCACAACCATATTACCCCTGAAAAGTGACATTTCCAAGATTTGCTACTTAGATGAAGCACTTGATATATGGAAACAGAGGTCTGGCGCCAACATGCCGGAAAATAAAAGTCGACAAAAAGCATGGGATACTCCTTTGATTCAACGTTCATATGATGCTCTATTAGGTTCTGCATCTCCCTTGGAATCAGCACGAATCCGTGCAGTATCCACAGCAGAATCCAGCTACTGGCTCCATCCCTTCACCCAACACCGGATCTCTGCTAGACAACACGTCTTTAAGGATTGCTGCAGCTCTTCGTCTAGGATGTGATGTTTGCCAACCTCATACATGTGTCTGTGGTTCGCCTGTGGACTCTAAAGGCCGCCACGGATTGAGCTGCTCTAAAAGTGCTGGCAGATTTTCTCGACACCAAATGCTCAACGATTTGTTAAAAAGAGCTTTAAATTCCGTTGACATCCCTTGCCTACGTGAGCCCACTGGTCTCTTCAGAAATGATGGCAAGCGTCCGGATGGCTTGACCCTAACTCCCTGGTCAAAAGGTCGGTCTCTGGTGTGGGATGCGACCTGCGTAGACACCATGACAGCTTCCTACATTAAGCTTACATCAAAAACGCCCAAAGCTGCAGCTGAAAACGCCGCACGCAACAAACATCAAAAATATTCTGACATCAAAAAAGCATATGAATTCGTAGTCTTTTCTGTAGAATCAATGGGCCCTTGGAGTGAAGAAGCTGAAGTAGATAAGGTTATGTTGCTCATCAAACTGGACATAAAAATATTGTAATCTTGGAAAATCAACCTTGTCACGTGTGGAAAAATACTAGGAGGGCGCAGAGACGTGTTACCTTCGTTTAGACACCAAAATCGCATGGGTCTTCTTCGATTTCAGTCATTTTGACAACGGCCTGGCTGGGCCGACAGAAACTCATCCAAATTGAACGATCAATACACCTATTCCGTCAGAAACTTTAGACCCAGTGCGCACGCAATACAACTTTATTCAAAATTAAGGTTGGCAAGTCTGACGGACATCGACGCATATTATCTACTGTCAGTGTCAATCGTCTAGCTGACATCCTTGGGCCGTATTTCTATCTCGCTTTTAAGCTAAAAGCGCATTCAGAGGTGCGCTTTCAGGGACTAACCGTTCATATTTGAGTGTTCAAAATAACATATCACAATTACATATAGCCGTTCAGTTGTAATATGTATTTTTGAAAACTCAAATATGAACGGACAGCCCCTAAAAGCGCACATCTAAATGCGCTTTTGGCTTAAAAGCGAGATATAAATACGGCCCCTTGAGTCTCACATTTGTCATTGCGCTGTTGCATTATACAACACTTAAAAACCATAGTAAAAACTGGTAATAACTAAAATGATTGATAATTATGGTTATGGTATAGGTATGCTGGATAAAATATATGAAACTCACCAGATGAAACTGAAAATTTACCTGAAAATGGCTTCCCACAGCCACAACCGCGCAACTTTCGTAAACAACACAAAATGAACTAAACATGTGCAGTTTAGTGTACTATAAGTTGAACAACCTATATTACCAGAATAGCCGGTCATGTCCACACCCCCAGTAAAATTTCCCTATATTACCGGCGCACGCAGCGAGTTCACGAGTTAATATCGCGGCGGCATAGGTGTATTTCAGTCACGGATATTTCAGTTCAGTACGCAACATGAAATTTTGTTCATCAATTTTTTTTCACGTAAATTCTGCTGCCCATGACAGACCACCGGTGAGATCCTTGTTTTGCCAATAATTCTTCTGGGTTTAGCGTATGTTTTTGGCTTGAACAGGCAAAAGGGTTGATGCTTCCGTTTATTGGGCGCTTTTTTTGGAGCGAAGGCTTTCGAATTCTTCAGTTTGAAGCATCGAAAAATCGAATTCGCTTCAAGAGGCTGAGAATATTTTTCCCAACTGTCAAATCAAATGCCACAGACTGTTCTGATTTATTTGTTCACTGGCAAAAAATCAAAACAGGCCGTCAATTTTCGTTACAAGTTTTTTGGTTCACAAGTTAAATTAAATTTTTTTCTCGATTACTAACTGTCGAAATTTTCAACCCAAATCATATTAACCTCAACTGCTATATTGCAATTACGCAACATAAACTGTTGTATTATTTTGCATTTAGATCTTTCTGTTCTTGAGGGCGTCTACCGGAACGATCGCCAGAAGGAGAGGTACACTACTTGTTCAGATACCTTGAAGCGAATATTCTTCATCATCATCACATTCATATTATAACGATCATCTATCGAGCGACTTTTTCCCAGCAGAGGAATCAAGATCAAATTGCATAATTTGCTTTTAATCAAGCCTAGTAGGTATATGAACTTGACGTGCATGGAACCTCTCAATTTCACAGAATAATTACATGTTATCCACATAAAAATCATAAAAACCCACGAGTCTACTTCTCATCGGTCATAATTATTACTCATATTTACAACCAGAACGAGCGAGTTTTGTTCATCTTCTATTGTACATTTGGTCGCGTCTTCATTTTTTCTGGATGACATCGAGGTTGCTGCAGTGACCTTTAGAGCAAATTCTCAACGACAAGGGGCAAGAGCTGTCTCAAGCCTGCATCTAAATATACAATATAAATGTCGCATTAGGCTTTTGGGGACAACCACTCCTACAAGCCATCTTATTTTCTCATGCTAATGTATTTAAAATTAATTGAAAGTAAAACGCTCGGAGTAGTGCCTGTGAAACAGAGAGGTAGGTACCTACTTAACTTTGCAAAGACACATTTGCAAGAGCTATAATTTTTATTGTGAAGGCCCAACAATAAATAGTGCTAGCTAATTCAGGACCGTTCTGTTCTAATAAAAGCTTCCCATTTTTTAGTCCAGAAATTGTCTGGATATCAACGGCGAAAATATTAAACTGGAATGAGATGACGTAATGAATCACGTATGAAAAGTAGGCAAAGCTGAAGCGGAAACCTGAGCGAGCTGGTCCATATTCAGCAAGACACCCTGAATGTCCTGGCTACATTAGAAGACTGAATCACACTAGAAGCCTGGTCAACTATGGATGAGATATACACGGCGGCACTGGAATGAGCATGGGTCACAATGCTTCATAAATTCGCGCATCTCAATGTGAGATCACTTCTTGGCGGTTTTGGTGAGTTGGTGCAGTTGGTTCAAGGAGAGAACTTCTCGGTAATGGCTGTAACTGAAAGTTGGTTGTCGCCCGCGGTTACAAACGATGTTGTTTCTATACAAGGCTATAATGTATTTAGGAAGAATAGGTTGACTAGAGGGGGGGGGAGTGGCGGTCTATGTAAAAAGCCACATAAAGTGCGAAGTCCTGTCGGTTAGCAGCTCTTTGGATGCGAGCATGGAACAATTGTGGTTGAGCCTTTCCTTTGATGGGAAAAAATTGGCTTTTGGAGTAATTTATCGCCCTCCTACAGGCAATGTCAGGACTTGTGCGGATCAGATCGATGATTGCTTGTCGGGTATGCTCCCTGAGTTTGATGATATAATTTGTGTCAGTGACTTTAACGTAAATTTCCTAGATCATAATATTATTGGCAAAACTTTTGACGCTTACGGTTTTTGTCAATTAATTACAGAGCCGACAAGAGTTACTAAACATTCTGCGAGCCTGATTGATCAAATTTTTGTCACTTGTCCTGGGCTGGTTCAAAACGAGGGCCTGATAAACTGTGAGGAAATCAGTGATCATCATTTGATTTACTGTGATATTACTTTAGAAACTTTGAAAAAGCAGTCTAAAATTGTCAAATATCGAGACTTCGGCAACTTCAATCATGAATTGTTCATACAAGATCTTCGCAACCTACCGTGGCACACTATGATCACCCTAGATGATATCGATGACAAAGTCAGTGTTTTTTCTGAATTTATTAGACAAATTTTTGATCTACATGCCCCATTGAGAGTTGCTAGAGTGACTAAACAAAAAGCACCTTGGCTAACTCAGTCATTAAAAATTCTAATGAAGCGCAGAAATACTGCTTATAGTGAATTCAAAAAAACAAGAACTGATTCAGGTTAGAATACTTATAAAAAACTCAGAAACTCTACTTTGATTGCAATTAGGGCGGCAAAGAAATCTTATTTGGAGTCTGTTATCAAGGAAAGTAAATTGAATTCCAGAAAAGTATGGAGTACTCTTAAAAACTTCAACGTTAAATCTGGGACTACATACGATAAACCACCAAACTTATCTAATCCCCAGGAAATTAACAACTATCTATCATCTGTCAACAAAGTCGATCACTACAGCCAGGATTTAATAGACCTCAACAATGAAAGTAAACTGCGGCGCAGCTTGAATTTTGAGTTCAGGTTAGCCACCGTAGAAGAAATCAGTAAAGCGATTATCAACATAAAATCTGAGGCGTATGGTATTGACAACATCTCCATAAAAATGATAAAACTTTGTATGCCCTTCATTGATAAATACGTTACCCATCTTATCAATTCCTGTCTAGAAAATGGTTCCTTTCCTCCAAGTTGGAAATGTGGATTAGTGATACCACTACCTAAAAATAGTACCCCACAGTCATTTTCTGATCTACGACCAATCACAATTCTCCCAGCCTTATCTAAGATCCTAGAAAAAATTGTATTTCAACAAATGTACGAATATTTCAATAGCGAGAAACTTTTCAACAAACACCAATCAGGATTCAGAGCCTCACATAGCACAATCTCGGCACTTGCTCAGGTTACTGACGATATTTTTAGAGCATGTGATGATCACAAAGTTACGGCCATGATATTGCTTGATTATTCCAAGGCCTTTGATAAGATCGAACATGACTTGCTCTGCTCCAAGCTGAAATTCTATGGATTTTGCAATTCATCTTGTGAATTTATACGGTCATACCTATCTAATAGAAGACAGATTGTTAAAATCAACAATACATTTTCTGAATCCGCCTTTTTGCCTACTGGAGTTCCGCAAGGGTCTATCCTAGGGCCGCTTCTCTACCTCATTTATACGACAGAAATTTTGAATAAAATAAATATAAAATTTCACGCGTACGCCGATGACATAGGTCTCTATCACAGTTTCAATAAAACCAGCTTGCGCGACTCAGTAAAAACCATCCAAAATAGTGTAGATATGATACACGACATCTCGCAAAAACACAATCTTACGTTGAATATAAAGAAATGTGCCATTTTATTGTTTGGAAGTAAACATGACCGTTCAATAATAAACGAAAACGATATCTCTTTTCACATTAACAACAAATCCATTCCGAATGTGGAGTCTTCTAATTATCTCGGCTTAGTTCTTGATTCATCATTAAAATTCAGTGTACATATAAACAAGCTTTTACAAAGGACATACTGTAGCTTGAAATTGCTTTATGCGAATCGTCACCTCCTAAATCATCAACTCCGAAAAAACTTATGCAATTCTTTGGTTCTCTCGCATCTAGGATATTGCAATTTCGTCTATGCGCCGTGCTTGGACTTTGTCGATAGAGCTCGCCTTCAAAGGGTTCAGAACTCTTGTTGCAGGTTTGTGTTTGGGCTGCGGAGATATGACAGGACTTCTGCAAAAATCAAAGAACTTAATTGGTTAAATATTGAAAATCGCGTTAAATTGCAGATTGCGGTTTTCACACATAAAGTCCTTCGGACCTCCACTCCTCCTTATCTAAAAGAAAAGCTTCTATCTCGGGGTCAACTACATGATTTGAACATTCGCCACCTGAATACATTGAGCCTTCCAAAACATTCAACATCTTTATTCAGAAAGTCATTTACTTACAATGCGACAAGCAATTACAACACGCTGCCCAACTCTCTAAAGTCTTTAAGTGTTGATCAGTTCCGAAAAAAAGCCAAGATCATTTTTTTCTCGTTACAGTGAGGCTTGTGACTCGTGTTCTGCTTTCTTTTGTTTAGTTTGTGTATTGTGTTGTATCTCTGGTCTGTTGCTATTTGGATTTTATTTATAATCATTAACGATTGTGTTCAACTCCATCTGTCAATACTCTCCCAGACACTGTATTTTGGTCGTTGTATAGCAGTTGAGTGGAAGAATAGCGCTAGCTAAACTCCGCTGCTATGCAATTGTGAATAAAGGCGTTTTATTATTATTATTATTATTATTATATCGTATAAATGGCGAAGGTGCAGAACATCATAGTAGATGTGGAGTAAAAATGACGGAGGTGCTGAAAATGAAACGTAAAACGAAGAAAAATGAAAAATTTTGTTCGATTCGAGAATGTTTCCAAAAAATTTGGCTGTTCTGGCTCAGATGGAATTTATCTAAAGTTTCCATCAATATATCAGGTGTATCAATCCCATTAGCCTAAATTAAGCACATCAGTAGGCGTCATCTTGAAAGTTCATCAAATTCATGGACCAAAGTCAAAGAACTGTAATAATTATTACAAAATTAATTGCTGCTGAGTGTAACAACTGGATTACATGTTATTTCGCATTCTACTTTTTACATCAGCATCAACATCGCACTTTGTATGCCTTGTAGCCGTCAAGTGAAATTATTTTTTGAACCACTTTCGCAGCTTCCATTCGCCAGATTTCGCAAAACCCGTTTTGATAATAATATGCAACAACAAATTTCGTGGCACATTGCCCCAGCATCATCCTCGATTTGTATTTTATCAATCTCTCTCAGCTTTATTGACGACACCAAATGGGTGTTTGCTGAAGTTTAACAGTACATTTTTTTTATTGCTTGTAGTACTTAACCAAGCAGGTATACGGATATTACGTATTGTCTATAGTAGTAATTTTCATAAACAGGTTCCGCGGATATCACTACTTATTTTGAGAGGCGTATCAACAAAAATCAACAAGGCTCTAATCATAATCCAAAGCCGTGATTTGCTCTCTTGCTGTTTCCAATTTTCTTCAGGCAATAACCGTAATATTATGAATTGAGTTGGTAACCCAATTTTATTCGTAGTTCCGAGTCGCATTTATTGTGGGATACTTTCGTTTGACACATCAGTGTATTTTTACCTATTCCTTGATTGGACATGAAGGTGTATAGGAAAAAACTTATCAAAATTCTCGGTAGTGACGCAAGTAAAAATGCAAGTCCACATCACGGAAACTCGTCTTCAAAGGGAGAGGATTATAGGAAATCTTATTCAGATATATTGAAAACTGGGACACATTTTCGGAACGCGGCCGAGGCATAATTTCTTTTGAAATATTGATGAGGATCTTCGTTTTAATTACTTTGATTATTGCACAATCCTTGTAGGTGCAGTGCACGAAATTTTGTATGATCAAATTTTCACTTGCAATCTATTCCTTTTGTACCTTTACTTATCATGAAACAACTGACTATGGATAAAGACATTATGTATTGTATAATTTGTATAATACCGGTAGTATTTAAGTATACTGTTTCAAAACTACTAATTGGGCGGCATTATGTCGTGACTTGATAAAAAAACATCGTAAAAAGTAGGCTTAACAAATAACTAGGGCTTCTTATTATATCCGTCAACACCGCAATCAAGGTGCAGTTTTATGGATTCGATGATCTCCACGATTAGGGACTCATTTGCATTATGAACACATGGATCTCTCTCTTTGAAGATTGTGAAATATACATATTTTTTGATTTAGGATAGAGAATACTTACCAGTGATAAACGAAGTCGGAAGATTAGTTCCGCATTGGTACTCTAGAAAATGACTAAATTAGAGATTCGGTGTTGGTTGTAGGAGTTCAAAAATGTTGGGTAACTTAGGTTCATGAGCTGTTCTATCGTTTGTGGAGTCTTTGTGCTACCTATGTCTAGCTACATGTTCTTCTCAACTATAATAATATCTTTGGCATCAGGGGCAACTTTGCGTATTAAATACGTCTTGAATTTCAATATTCCTTCTAGCAATCACTCCCAACTTTGTCGAACTTACGTATCTATCTAAGTAAGTAGCACAATTCCTTTAGTATACTTGCCTACCTGAATGCAGAATGCAGCAACAGTCCCTCACTTAGATGTCTCAGTTAGATATGCAGATGCTCAGAATCAGGGATATAAATCCAATGGCTACAGCAAATTTTAGACCATAGCTATAGCTCTACCTATCATGTTTGCAATCTAGAGACACAAAGTGAAGTCACGAGTGGACCAATTTCCACTTGAGAGTGCAAAGATGCATTAGATCTCGTGGTACGCACTCGACCAATGTAATTTTTAAGAGTTGAATACATCGTTAGGAATGGCATGAGATGACTTTCTTTTGCTTTGTGATCAATCTCTCTATCTCAATTCACAAGCGAGTATTAGCATTAGCCTTGCGAAAAGTGGCCATACTGACTGGACAACCCTGTAGGTAATGGCGTTTACACGGACGGTTTTGATCCATGGATTTGAGAGAAGGTCTGTCCAAACGGGTGTGATGTTTGGCCGATGCTATAAAAACTGGCTGGGAACGCCGTAAAAACCACGGTTCAAAACCGTCCATGTAAACACTCCCATCAGTCATAGTAAAGAGCAATTCGCCAGATGAAGACGCCATGCGACACGCTGCAAGCGGGGCGAGCCAGACAGGTGCTTAAGCTATGTCACTTCATCGGGTTTTGACTTGAAGACATGATTTTTAGCGCATTTTCCATCTTGATGAAAATCGCTATTGCAACCGCTTTGTCCGTCCGTCCGTCCGTCCGTCCGTCCGTCCGTCCGTCCGTCCGTCCGTTCATCGAACTCCTCCCAAACTAGACGACCTAGCTTTCTAATTTTTTCGCTGTTACATAGCTGCCACTCCCAAAGGAGGGCTAGGCTATATTGGATGTCCATATTGCGCCGCCAACATAGAGAAAACCGCCCCCGATAAACTTGAAATAACATAATATTGCACTTTCTACCAGACCTGATGCTCTAGTGTTCTCATTTTTTGAATAATACATAGTTGCCACTTATAAACGTAAGTCAACAAACATTCCGTCTTCAATATGCGCCGCCAACATAAAAAAACTGCTAAAAACCGCCCCCAAGCACTTTAAAATGAAAAACATGAACCCGAAGACATAGCGATCTGATTCTTTCGGTATATAAATAGCTGACTAAAAATGGGAAAGGATAGGCTACTTTTGGTTAGTCGCCGCCCCCAGATTCCGCCCCCAAACGATAAAAAGTGCAACTTTCACAAATGTTACTGATTGAGATGTTCCCTTCAACATTTAGGAACTGCCAACTCGAATTGTGCAACATTTGCTCAGCCGAACGCTGCCGCTCCCACACGCCGCCCCCAAAGTAAAATATAAATGAAAAACATGAACCTGAAGACATAACGATCAATTCTTCCACTATATTGATAGCTGACTGAAATTGGAAAAAGATAGGCCACTTTTAATTAGCCGCCGCCTCCAGCTGCCGCCTCCAAGTAAAAAAATGCAACTTTCACAATTTTCACTGATTGTCATATTTCCCTTACATTTAGTAACTTCCAACTCAAACTGTGCAACAGTTACTTTGCCGAATGCTGCCGCCCCCATACGCTGCCATCAAAGTGAGAGATGGATGAAAAACATAAACCCGAAGACATAGCGATCTGATTCTATCGGTATATAAATAGCTGACTAAAAATGGGAAAGGATAGGCTACTTTTGGTTAGTCGCCGCCCCCAGATTCCGCCCCCAAACGATAAAAAGTGCAACTTTCACAAATGTTACTGATTAAGATGTTCCCTTCAACATTTAGGAACTGCCAACTCAAATGGTGCAACATTTGCTCAGCCGAACGCTGCCGCTCCCACACGCCGCCCCCAAAGTAAGAGATAAATGAAAAACATGAACCTGAAGACATAGCGATCTAATTCTTTCACTATATTGATAGCTGACTGAAATTGGAAAAAGATAGGCCACTTTAATTAGCCGCCGCCTCCAGCTGCCGCCTCCAAGCAAAAAATTGTCATATTTTTCTTACATTTAGTAACTTCCAACTCAAACTGTGCAACAGTTACTTTGCCGAATGCTGCCGCCCCCATACGCTGCCATCAAAGTGAGAGATGAATGAAAAACATAAACCCGAAGACATAACGATCTAATTCTTTCGCTATATAGATAGCTTACTAAAAATGGGAAAGAATAGGCTACTTTTGATATGACGCCGCCTCCAACTTCCACCCCCAAAAGAAAAAAGTGCAACTTCCAATAATTTCCACTGATTTACATTTTAATGTTACCTCAAACATTCAGAAACTCCCAACTCAAACTGTGGAAAAATTTCTTTGCCAAACTCTGCCGCTCCCACACGCCGCCCCCAAAGTAAGAGATAAATGTAAAACATAACCTTGAAGACATGGCGATCTAATTGTTCCGCTATACAGGGTGGTGAAAATTTCGATGCTCACCATTGGTATCTTGGAAACGGTGAGAGATACGAAGTCAGTTAAATTAGAAAAAAGTTGCGCATTTTTGTGGCGATTGACAATCTGGAAAGAAACTTCGAATATTTTGATTGGTTCACGATTTATCACGAAAAAACTGAAAACTTTGATTTCAGAAATAATTTTTTATCTTTCCAACCATTCAAGCTATTTCATTCAAACTTGCTGGTTTTATGTTTTTGATCACTCCGAGTCGATCAACGTTGGCAAAAATTTTCCAGACCTTCTAGATGTCAAATTATGATAGTCAACTTTTGTTTTTCTTATGGCCGCCATATTGGATTTTTGCACAAATAGATAGAGAAAAAAATTAGCTTTCCGAATTAGTAACCAACATGTTCTTTTTATGACATTTTTAGCGTCAAATTTTGAAATTTTCGTAAATTATCCACAAAATCGGGAATGCTTTGAAAAAGAATTGAAATATTATCAATAGCAACAACAGAAAATAGACAGATTGTGTTCAATTGACGTATCTAAGGGCCTGATACCAAGTTGCAGGCGCGAAGTTTGTGACGGCGTAACTCGCCAAATACAGCGTGGTCTGATTGGTTGGTATCCGACTATCCGCCGTTGCTATGGTAACGACACTTACGGCGGTCTCAGCCCCAACTTGGTATCGAGCCTTAACTTCTTAATCTTGTTTTGTGCTTGTTTGTACAGAGAACTCATAAATTAAATGAGTCAAGGGTGCCTGTGAATTCAAAAACGTCTGTCGAAACTAGGGTAATCCTTACTCCTTTTCTAATAAATTTGTCAAACTTTAACAAGAACGATATGCTAGTTCCGACAGACGTTTTTGAACTCACAGACACCCTTGACCCATTCAATTTATGAACTACCGGTACAAACAAGAACAAAACACGATTAAGAAGTTAGATACGTCAATTGCACACCATCTGTCACTTTTTTGTTGTTGCTATTGATAATATTTCAATTGTTTTTCAAAGCATTCCCGATTTTGTCAATAATTTACGAGAATTTCAAAATTTGACGCTTAAAATGTCATAAAAATAACATGTTGGTTACTAATTCGGAAAGCTAATTTTTTTCTCTATCTATTTGTGCAAAAATCCAATATGGCGGCCATAAGAAAAACAAAAGTTGACTATCATAATTTGACATCTAGAAAGCCTGGAAAATTTCTGCTAACGTTGATCGACTCGGAGTGATCAAAAACATGAAACTATCAAGTTTGATTGAAATAGCTTGGATGGTTGGAAAGATAAAAAATAATTTCTGAAATCAAAATTTTCAGTTTTTTCGTGATAAATCGTAAACCAATCAAAATATTCAAAGTTTCTTTTCAGATTCTCAATCGCCACAAAAATGCGCAACTTTTATCTAATTTAACCGACCTCGTATCTCTTACCGTTTCCAAGATACCAATGGTGAGCATCGAAATTTTCACCACCCTGTATAGATAGCTGACTAAAAATGGGAAGAGATAGGCCACTTTTGATTAGTCGCCGCTCCCAGCTCCCGCCCTCAAACAAAAAAATATTGATGAGTGAAAGAATTTTCATTCAAATCTATTTAGTTGGCAAGTACTCCATTCTGATAACAAAATATCACAATGAGTTTCAAATAAAGAAAGTGGGCAAGGAATGGTGTTTCTCCTTCAACCACATTTCTTTACGTTCACAATATGCCTCTTTGAGAAAATGCGCTACTGAGACTCACGCACGTGAAGGCATACTCACTTGTTTCAAAGTGCATTTAAAATATAATGTCAAGCTTGAAAATGGTATGCAGACTTCTCTCAGTATAGGTACCATAAACCATATCAAAAGTTCCTTCATTCCCAGTATAGGGCACGTATAAAGCTGGATTCCCAGATGCGAATATTCGGACAGAAAATGCGATTTTGTATGTCAAATTTTGAATTCGAGGGCTCTGATTGGCCAATATGAGGACTTTGACATAAAATTTCGCATTTGCTGTCCAAATATTCGCATCTGGAAATCCCGCTTAACGGGAATCATGAAATTCGCGGCCACGGCAGAGCGTCAGAAAAGAAAGGCAGAGGATCATATGATCGTGGTTCTAGGACAATTCGTCGCACGGACAATTTGTCGCGGGCAATTCGTCGCGGACAATTCGTCGCGCGGACAATTCGTCGCGCGGACAATTCGTCGCACGGACAGTTTGTCGCAAAAGGAACGACACTTCTCGATGTGTGTCTGGACAATTAACAAATAGGGGCTCATCAGGGCTCCAAACTACACATGAGGACAAAAGGGAGCCCGATAGAGCTCCGAAGCCACGGAAAAAGCAAAGGGACTCAGCAGGGCTTCAAACTATATTGAGTGGGATAATTAAGGCCCTAAACCACACTTGAGGACACAAGGGGGCTTGATAGGGCTCCGAACATCACATGAAAACACAAGGTGCCTCCTATTTATGCACCAAAAGTCAAGGAAAATGTGAGGGGGCTCAGCAGGGCTTCAAAACACGTTAAAGAAACAAGGGGGTCCAATAAAGTTTGCTTGAATTTAGATCGCTGGCTGTCAAAAAACATAAAGGGGCTAATCGGGGCTCCAAACTACCATTTCAGACACAAGGGGGCCGATAGGGCTTCGAATATCACATGGAAGCACAAGGAACTCACTAATGCTCCAAAAGACACAGAAAAAAGTGAGGGGGCGCAGCGGGGTCTCAAAAGACGTTGAAGAAACAATGGGGGCCCACGAAGTATCACTAGGGCCTCTAACAGTGCAAAAAGGCCCAAGGGGGCTCACTGGAATTCTGAAAGCTACAAAAAAGGGGGCTCATCAGGGTTCCAAACGCTACATGAGGGCACTAGGGAACCCGATAGAACTCCGTAAGCCACGGAAAAATGCTAGGGGCTCAGCAGGGCTTTAAAAGACGTTGATGAAACAAGAAAGACCTACGAGGACAACTGGGGCAACAAGGGGGCTCACTGATATTCTCGAAGCTACGGAAGGAACAAGGAGGCTCACCAGGGCTCTAAACGATACATGAGGAAATAAGGGGCCGGATGGAGCTCCCTAAGTCATGGAAAAATTCTTTGGGGCTCAGCAGGGCTTCAAAAGACGTTGAAGAAACAAGGGGCTCTTGGAGGGCCACTAGAGCCTGTAACAACCTCGGTAACAACGCAAGAAGGTACAAGGGGCTCACTGGAATTCTGAAGCTACGGAAGGAATAAGGGGGCTCATCAGGGCTCCAAACGATACATGATACATGAGGACACAAGGGGGCCCGATAGAGCTCCGTAAGCCACGGGAAAATGCTATGGGGATCAGCAGGGCTTTTGGAGACGTTGAAGAGACAAGGGGCCCTTAGAAGGCAACAAGGGGGCTCACTGAAATTCTGAAAGCTACGAAAAGCATAAGAAGGCTCATCAGGGCTCCAAACGATACATTAGGGCACAAGGGGGGCCCGATTGAGCTACATGACCCACATAGAAATGCTAGAGGACTCAGCAGGATTTCAAATGATACCTATAGACGACACAATGGAGCCCGACGAAGTTCTGTTTAACAAAAGAAGGCAAAAACGGCTTACCTCTAAGCTTACTGATACCCTGAAAGCCATAAAAAAAACATGACGGAGCTGATTGAAACCTCGATTGAAACTACACTTGCAGACACAGGGGGAGGGGGCAACAATGGTCGGAATATCATATGAAGACACAAAAGACTTACTAATGCTCCGACCGATAGGACTCCGAATGACATGACGGCACAAGGGTGCTTAGTGTTCCGAAAGTAACGGAAAATACAAAGGGACTCAGCAGGTCTTCAAATTACATTGAAGACACAAGAAGGGGGCCCAATGAAGCTTTGGATAACAGAAGATAATGAAAGAGGGCTTAAGGGAATTCTGAAAGCTATGAAACACATAACGGCACTTAAGGACGCAAGGGGGCCCGATAGGAGGCTGAATATCACATGAACGCACAAGGGGTTCACTAGTGCCTAGTGCTCCAAAAGTCTCGGAAAAATAAAAGGGGGCCCAACAGAGCTTCAATCGATGTTCAAGTCACAAGAGGGCTTACTGGAGATCTGTATTATAAAATAGGCTTATGTATTGGTACGTATTCTCTCTGTAAGCCTATCAGCTCTGGGGCTTATTACTTTGATTTGATTACAATTCAAGAAACAAAGGGGCCCGGTAGGCGGTATTTAGTTGGGAACGCAACAGAACATATGAATTTATCGTCTCCTTGCATAGAAGAAAAAATAAAAACTGTTTTTTTGACCTTTGCCAAAGAAATTTTTTTTCAAGTGTGAAGAATGAATCGGACACAACGACAATTGATGGAAATATTTTCAATAGACCCGTAAGCTTCACTTATGACATACATGACGATACTCAATGATCGTCATGTGAAAGTTCTTGCATCTTGAAAATTTGGAGGGCCCCCATTGGCCCCCTAAGGGACAAAATATCAAGTGCTCCGGGTCAAATCGCTTGTCTTGGTATAAAGTATGCCCATACCAAATCTCGTTACTGCACTCCAAAATGCAGTATCAATGTGTTTTTAGGTGTGTACCGCTTCAACTAAAAGGTGCTTACTGCTACGAAAGTCACGGAGAAATGCAAGGGGCTCGCCAAAGGCTTTAAACTGCACTAAGGACACAAGGAGGCCCAATGGAGGTCTGGATAGCACAAGAACGCAACAGAGGGCTTCCTGGGGTTCTGGTAGTCATGAAAAAACCTGAAGGGCTAATTAGGCTTCCAAACAACACTTGCGAACACAAGGGGCTCGATAGGGTTCCGAATTGAAGTTCCGGAAGCTCGGTGCACTACTAGAAGTGCGCGGAGTAATGTGCACAAACTGTTCAACAATATTCAACAAATTTGAATATTTCTTTTTTTTTCATTATAATGCTCAGTTTTGGTGGGTTTTTTTTCATTAAGTACTGACCTATGGACATGGATTCTTTCTGTTTCAGTGTATCTGCTGCTACCAAAAATTTTGAATTTTAATTTATCTGATTGCATTGTAATTAATTTAAATACTCTAATTTTTAAGGCACATTTTCTTTTTTAAATAAAACCAGGGTTAAGTGGAGGAACAGTGATTGTGGTGGAAACACCACACTACACTGAACTTCGCCCTGAGATTTGATTCCTCTAATTTTCCCTTATTTTGTTTTAGTATACTTATTTGTGTTGACTCATAGATATTGGTTTTGTATATGTGTATACTTTAATTTCTATTTTCTATTTATGAGGGATCAATAAAAGACATTTATTATTATTATTATTATTATTATTATTATTATTATTATTATTATTATTATTATTAATGCAAGGGGACTCACTAGAGGTTCAAAAACATTGAAAAAACAAGGGTGCCCGAAAGGGTTTTAAATAATACAGTAAGGTATCACAGGCTCACTGGAACTCTAAAAGCAAGAGAAAACACAAAACGGGTTAGTAAAACCAAAGCAAAGGGCAAAAAAAATTTGCGACGAATTGTCGGTGCGACGAACTGTCCGCGATGAATTGTCCATGCGACTATGCGACGAATATTGTCCGTGCGACGAATTGCCCGTGCGGCGAATTGTCCGCGGCGAATTGTCCGCGACGAATTGTCCACGCAACGAATTGTCCGGTCACGCATGATCGTAGACAAACTTCGGGAGCTTGCTCGGCAACAAAACATGGCTTCAGTCGGCTCACCGATACCACCTTTTGGTTATTAGCAAATTGTGCCCAAAGCAAAATTGCCCATTAGTATACCCACATACAGCACGTGGACTAATCAGGAACAGAAATGTTCACAACTCCCGTGTTTATTGAGAAATGTGGGCTGCAAACTTGCTACATGAGAGCATGAGGTTTTGACCAAATCGCACTGCAGCGTGATACCTAAACTCTTGTGGAAGAATTTGCCTGACATGCTAAGTCCTTTCTCAAATAACATCTCACTGGGTTTTACACTCAACTAGTAAGTAGTGAGGTAAGTGGTGAGTCAGTAGCGAGGTAAGTAGTAAGCTCAGTAGTAAGCAGCGAGGTAAGTAGTAAGCTCGGTAGTAAGTAGCGAGGTAAGTAGTAAGCTCGGTAGTAAGTAGCGAGGTAAGTATAGTAAGCTCGGAAGTAAGTAGTAAGTATAAGTAGTAAGTAAAAGCCGTCAGAAAGTCTTTAAGGTCCGATGAAATCGCTCAACACGGCCATTGCTCTGACGATGAAAGATGGCCGCACGTGAGATTTATTTGGAAACCAAAAAGTATGCTCGCAATTCTCTGAAGAAGCGCGACGCAATCTACAGACCTTGGTCAGTAACTATCGTGCCAGGAAATCGGTACCTACCTAGCGATCTATTCTTTGTATAGATGGCTTGCAACCGTAGGTGCTTGGATGTCCACAAGATATTGCTTATTCTATCTAAAGTGTATAATGGTCAATATGATAGTCAAGCAGTAACGAAAGCCCTCGGCAAGGGCAAGGGTCCAACGAGTTCCTAATGTATGTGGTCGTGCCATCATCTGGCATTGGCAAGAAAGCCGACGAGAGTTTGCAATGCCGACTTATCTTAGAGCGTTGACCCGCAATGCAGGCTTCAGATCACATCAGTACGTCTCTTTAAACGCATCCAGTACCTAGTACCAGTACCTAGTCGAGAGTTTGAAAACGGAATGGGCGAAGTCATGGAACTTCGGAAAAAACCGTTTTCCAAAGCGTTTGAGGTACATAATCGAGGACATAATGGTTGCGGCTTTTTCGTGGATGCATTGCAGAAGATTGTACGCGCAGTCCCTTATATCAATGAGAGTTCTAACGTCGAAGAGTTGTTTTTGCGAACGTCTCCTAGTTCAGCGACGCCAGTGCTACGAAAAAAGTATAATCAGACATCGTTAGCGAGACACTCGAGACAAGGAATCAGCTATGACACTGTACTTTCCCGTAATGTGTCATATACCTGTGGTAAAGATATGTACGGAGATAGGTAAAGATACGGTCAAGATAGATAAGTGAATAAAACTGACGAAGTATTTGCACTTCCCTAGACAGCAAGTTGAATTGCTCAATATAAAAAGCGACAATCGCCCTGAGTTCAGAAAAGATAGGTCTAAGATGTTCATCCACGGTGATTCGTCAGGAGAATCTGCAAAGGGGCCTAAGAACTCAGAAGTACTGGCGTTCCTCAATAGCTCGAAGTTCGTGCCGATGGTGCTGACCCCATGCGATGTTGATGGTCGTTAAAAATTACTACCCTGTGTTGGAACACAGCGGTTCGGCAAAATTTCTGCTACAGTGAAGGAAACCATTCATCAGCGTCGGTGTTGGGCTTCATTGCGAAATAGGCCGACGTTGAATAAACGAATCAAAAAAACGGTTGTCAGGTATCATAAGTACCTACCTACCCATTTTCTCGGGAATCTCGCGGCAAAATTGATGACGATAGTTTTCGTTACCCACTTACCTTCTGATATTATTTATTTTACTCAACACAGAAATTGAAGCACAACTAATCTAAAAAGAACAATTTATTGACACAATAATAATTATACAATATAATCGATATTAAAACGCTAAATCATATTATAATAATCATAATTATAGAGAAAGAGTAACGTAAAAATTAAACATTCTTACTGGCAATAAACGTGTGTTAATAATTCACTCTGGTACGAAAAGAAGTTATAAAAATAAAATTTCCTAAACACAATTACCGAAACAATGGACCTAGGCACACCGCTTTTCTTTCAACAGTGACAATAAGCTATGTAGTGTAGAATCAATGTATACAAGTCTCTTCATCCACCCAACACTTAGACCAAGGCACACTTTCAACACTGCTATGTCTCAGTAATATAACCTTGATAAAATTCATTGCAAATGTGCCCCGATGCGAAAAGCTCTGCTAATAACCATATCGATCCTGCAATTTAGACACCAAAAATTGGAATTCAATACAAACAAAAAATCGAATTTCTCACCTGAAGTGAAGACATGACGCCATTGGCTAACGAACTGAGTTTGCCTGCTACTTTCGTCACGCCTTGCCTGACGCTTTCCTTTACGTCTTCCATGTCGTAGTTTTGCAAAGCGCTGGGGCTTTGTGGATTTTCTAAATACGAAAATGTAGGAATTAGTTTTAAATTTTATGAATGATGTGCATGCGCACATTGAGGGATATTTTAGTACCTTTGCCGTTTCCAAAGAACTCAGCAGATGAAATGCTGGAAGAACCCTGAAATCTGTTGAGGTTGGCTTTGGTCTCGTAGTCCACGACGCCGTCGTTGAAGAACTGCTCGGACGAAATGGCCTTGGCGTTGCCGAATTTCTTCTGGGCCGCATCCGTCGACGATTCCATGCCCATGCTTCTGCTACTGCTGACGGATTTTTCCGGTTTGTAACTGCTTTTTGGCTTCGGTTTTTCCACCGGATCCTCCACGATCACCCAATTGTCCTCCTTGTCCCTGTCCCTGTCCCTATCTCGACTGCTGGCCGACGACGATTCGGGCAGGTACGAATCCATCTTCGTGCCGTACAGACTGTTGTTTTTTGTGCTTCTGTTCATGTTGAAGCCCGAAGAAAAGTTATAATCGTCGAAGAAACTGTCCGATGCCGGATTATTGTCGGAAATGCGCAGTTTGCCCAGCGAACTCAGCGTGCTCGTCTGCGATTTGACGTTCTCCTGTTCGATTTCGTGCATGTCGCTCAGGGCCGAATGGCTGATGCCCGATCTGGCGCTGACTCCCATGCCTAATCTTTCGATTTGTTCCGCTTTTTTCGGATCGTGCTTGCGGATCTGCTCCTCGCGCTTGTGCTGCTCCTCGCTGAGGTCCTTGTAGGCCAATCGGACCGCCGCCTCGCGCTCTTCTTGCTCCTTGAGGGACACGGCGGCCGCCCGCGCCGTCTCTTCCATCGAACGCTGGCGAACCTCTTCGGCTATTTCCGCCTCGCGTTCTAGCTCTGCGAAGTTGGTTTTGACTTTGGTGGCGCCCAGTCCGGTTTTTTTGGCGCCCATCTAGAATGGCAAAGCCGACATTAGATTTCCGACTTGACAACGACTTCAACTTGACTTAACGGAAAAACATTTCGGTTTGTACTGGTTAACGGGTCTATTCGTAATAGTGCGGCGGTTAATGATCATTTTCCAGAGGAACCTTGCACTTCGTGATAGAAACATAAAACTTGGCATACATACTCTGCAGACTGTCCTCTACGATATAAGAAGTGACGCCACGACGGAACCACCGTGCAACTGTCAGAAATACCATTTGGCTACCTTCAGGGGCAAAAACCAAAGCCGGTTATCGAGGTGATTCAAAAGTAACGTTTATCGATGTAGAAGACCTTCACAGTGGAACCTCACCACAACAGATGTCAATATCGCAAAAGGGAGGGGATAGTTCCAGCCGCGACACTGATTTTCTTTTTTGTTAATTTCGGATCAGAATTGAAAAGTTTGGTCTCGTTTCTGACTAAATTCCATGTACTAATTTCAAATTCGGTATTGTGATTGCGATTAGAACAAATTTGACTTCATTTTATTCAGAAAGACAAAAAATAATTTTTTTCACTACTAGCCTGTGAAGTACATCATTATTAACCTGTTCCTGAACTAGAAAGGCGATTTTCTAGTAGTAAAAAAAATACTATATAAACCACGGTCGAGAAAATTATTATAGCTTCAGCGCCTTATATCCCTCAGCTGCGCTTCGGGATTTAAACTGGCGCTTCAGCTATAATAATACTTTCTCAACCTTGGTATATAATATACTATTATTTACCTTCTCTTTACGATATCATTTTAATCAACATATCAAGGATTTATCACAGCCTGCTCGAAAATGTTGTAAGAAAATCAGCTAAAGGCTGACCAACACTGAATTCTTTGGGGCTATCAGTGAGCCCACCGCGGGTAATTCACGACAAAAATGGATGAAAAAAATCAATTACTGTGAGTAGTATCCGACCAGATGCGGCTTTGAGTAGAGAGATGGTTAATAGGGGGCGCCAACGATTCCACGTGAAAATTGACCGAAAGTTACCGAATTGATTTATATGGGGCCCAATTATTGTGGAGCTTGCCTAAACCGCACATTGTGATGTGGCATGGTATAGAGACAGAGATAACTCGACTCGCGCCTCGTAGGTAGTACAGCCCCGTTGCCGTGCACTGTCGCTATCATTAATTAAAAAGATTAGGGACGCCAGTGTTCGCGTTCTTAATTCCTGCTCACATTTTGATGGTATTTCGTGGGGTCCACCTCGATCACTCGGGACCGATGAGCCCAGATTGCTTCGTCAAATTAGATTCTTTAGAGGTGTGCTGACTGCTAGAATGAGACTTAGCCCCCTTTTCCGTCCTCCTTCAGTTGAGACTGAGCCTCAGAAACTGGATGCCTGGGATCAATGAACGTAAGTCTCGTTGTGTTTACCCTCTATCAACGCCTGTCGCCTCGGAAAACGGGATTCTAGACCTGGTAGATTGAGGCTAGAGCTTATACGGAGCTCTTGGGCGTTTATTCTGAACTTGTCTACATGTGCTGGTGTATGTTCTACCCACGGATTGTTCTACCACAGTTCCCTCGCCTTTTGTTGGGTATCTCAACAGAAAAGGTATTCGTGCCATTGGGCCCTCTGGACGATCGCGTTGTGATTCCGATGAACACTTACAATTTGCTGAATTTTGAGAACCGCGAAAAATCTTGAAATTGAAATAAAACCGCGCTTGTTTGTATCAGGGTTGGGACCCTTTCATAGAGTCGCAACTATTATATTATCAATAATCAGTTTAAGATAGCCCCCCCCCTGAAAATAATACTCTGTTTAAGCGTTCAACTGCAGGTATTAAAATTTACATGTTGGTTGGACTCTTCAAGTACAAGAGAATAATCTTAAAGGGTTAAATCTCGTGGAAGTCGTGGAACTAATAATTCTGTTACAGTGTTCACTTGAAGTCAACAGAGGCAGCCTACTTGGACTTGGTGATTGGAAAATCTATTAGAGTATTACTTGGATACTTGACGACGTGACATTTGAGAAATTTTTGTATTATGAATTGTTAGGGCTCTGGTCAACTTAGCTGTATGATATTAAATTTATCAATAGAAAATGATGATTGTTTCAAAGCCTTTTCGCCTTAGTTCGTCGGCGAGCACCTTTGTAGGTTTTTCTCGATGATGGGTTCACTAAACACAACAATATGGGGCGGAATCAAAAAATTCTTCATATAAAATTTTGTGCTTTAATTTGAGTAATTAGTTCGCGTACACCATTGGTTCCAGAGTTTTTGGAAGGTGCAATTGGGTTCAACAAAATGCAATTCATGGTGAAAAAATGCCCAGTCCTCCACAAAGGCGGAGAGCTCTTTTTGCTGAAAAGAGCAAGCAAAAAATCAAGTCCAGACATAAAAGGCGCGGCCTTTGAAAAGAGACCCATAATGAGAGGCACGCACCGGCCTACAAACTTACGACTGTAGGGAACAGGGGGAAAAAACGAGAAAAGGTAAAAGTTACCATTCATTCGCAAAGTACACTCACTTCTTTTACAGTGTCTAGAAGCTGGACCTTACCCTAGCCATAACCTCAAATGTTGAATCTGATGAAGCCACAATGGGAATTTCGAACCACTCTGCCCAAACAAAGTCTAAATGTTGGATGGCGTCCTGATACTACATAATTATGTAGATGATCATCTGCCAAGTGGTTCCAAAAGCGGGAAAAGTGATGTAATTCAAATAAGTTGAATTGAATCGAAGTATAATTGGTTGTCTACCTATCCAGGGGTATAAGCACGGAAACGGGGAGATTCACTAGTTTCAAGCCCAGAATACTATGCTTCATCCAGTCTTATTGAAAAATGCAGGAATGTATGAGTGTGATAATGCGTGCATTATTCAATATGATTGGATAAATACATTTTTCATCTGCCAAGAACACCTACCCCTAGTTTCTTTGCAGGTTTCCTTGCAGAAATGGTTGATTTTCTTGGCTCGATGGCTTGTGGAGTGGCATTGAAATCAATCTTGGGTCCCTCCTCTGGGTCAAACTTATTGTCTTGTTGCAATGATTGTGATTTTTCAATCTAAAAAAAAAACGAAATTCCCATTATTTTTTCCAGTTCTCGCCCCTTCTTGGCTTTTGTTTTACATACAAAATGATACACCAAGAAACAAGAATCATGCATACTTTACAAACTTCATTGCTGAGGTGCTGCTCTGGCAAGTCTGGAAGTTGGAAATTTTCGTGTTCGGCAAAGAAATCCGTCTCTTTTTCAGTAGCAGCAGCCTCCTCGACATGTTGATGGACGTGAAGCTATAAACGGTTTCAAAGAAAACCACAAAAAAGCAGAAAAGTGTTAGACAGTAGAAACGACACTGCAAAGCCAGCATGTGAAAATACCTTGTTCTCTTCCTGGGATTCTCAGAGACAAGCATTGAGTTCAAAAAATGAAGAAAAAAAAAATGCTACACACCTGTGGGTTTGATTTGAGTGAGCTCACGGCCATCTGGTTGAGCTTCTCGCGGTACAGCTGGGCTGCTCGCGAGTTGTACTTTTTCTGGGCATCGGTGGTAGCGCAGTTATGCTGCGAGAAGAACTGTACGGCGTTCTGGTTACCACCGAGTTGCATTTGACGCAGCTGGACCCACGTCCAGTTGGTGTCCAGCTGGGTGGACCTGACGAACGTCAAGTGCACTCCCAAGCTCCGGTGGACGGCGGAGCAATCAATGCATATGAAAACGCCGTAAGTCACGCTGGACCATGTGGGGTTCTTGCCACTGCAGTCGAAGCACGTCTGGAAAAGATATCCAAGACACGTCATAAAAAAAGTAGGTTTTTAATAACCCAATTTTGAAAGGTCGCGTTTATTGGTACCTTATTAGCTGGAATGGCGCGTAAGCGGTTAAAAACCGCCTCAATATCAGATTTACTGGGTTGTGGTTCCATTTTCACTCCAACTTTACAATTTTCGTGACACTGATTCTATCTGACACTGACAGATCATCTGACGTCAGTGTCACGACACGACACGTTGTCATGCAGTTCCCATTTCCACCGCTAGATGCTTTGCACTTTATCGAGTTTCAAGTTTCTGATCAAGCTCAGCTAGGTTTATTGAAAAAGAAATCAGATTGAACAAGGGAGGCTTCTTATTTTGATTTTGGAATCTTCAATGTGGTCTGATTCAGTTTGGGAGGTTGGAAAAGAAAAGGAAGAAATGTATCAGAATTTCGTATGTTGGTAGCTCTGCAAAACCCGAAACGTCAAATGAAATGTCAGAACGTTTGAAAAATGGCGCTAGACGTCAACGTAGGAGAAGAAGAGACGTGGAAAATCATGTTTCCAATATTAATAAACGCTGTGATGTCAGCGATTTCGTTCTTCGTCACCGTACGTCTCATTCCGAAATTAAAGGACATGTTCATCAAAGCCAACTTATTCGGAATCGACATGAGCAAGAGCACCAGCGAAAAAGTGTAAGGTTATGTCTGTTGTTTTGCAAAGTTTTCGCTCAAAATCGACTTAATTTCCACAGGCCGGAGGCTCTGGGTGTCGTCACGGGCTGCATGTTTCTCATAACAATGTTCCTCTTCATCCCGATTCCGTTCGGCACGAGTTTTTTCAACGGCGATTTTCCACATGATGAGGTTGGTTTCCTCCAGCGAATTTTACTTCCACTGCCAGTATTGCCCTGTTCTAGTTTGTGGAACTCATCGCCGCGTTGCTCTCGATATGCTGCATGCTGCTGCTGGGATTCGCAGACGATGTCTTGGATCTGCGATGGCGGCACAAGCTTTTGCTTCCGACAATCGCGTCTTTGCCTTTGCTGATGGTTTACTACGTCAATTTCAATTCGACTGTAATCATAGTGCCGAAACCACTGCGGGAGCTGTTTGGATTCTCCGTAAAAGTCGGCATTTTCTATTACGTTTACATGGGAATGCTGGCCGTGTTTTGTACAAATGCCATAAATATTCTGGCCGGTGTTAATGGACTGGAGGTCGGTCAGAGCGTCATTATCGCCCTGTCAATTGCCATATTCAATGTGATTGAGCTGACCGGTTCCATGTGGAAGGCCCACCAGTTTAGCTTGTACTTCATGTTTCCTTACATAGGCACTTCGGTGGCTCTACTAATGCACAATTGGTAAGTTACGCGTTTATTTTCATTCATACATACTTACAAGATAAAAAAAGTTTATTACTTATATGATGGACAGTTAGTAGTGCTAGTTATCACAGCTTAAAATTTATGGGCCATCCCTCTGCAGTTCTATCACAGTGGCTACCATTCATCAGGTGGTGGTGTTACATAACAGGGATCTGAATATTTGCTAATTTGTCCAATAATGATTAATATAATCCTCATGCATTATGACCCAACGAAGGTAATTTTTTTTGGTTATTGATGTTCAGAATTTCTTGATACAAGTGGTCACAAAACAATGTCAATGTCACACTGCGTGAATTTTAAAATGGATTTTTTTTTCAAAGGGTTTCTGTTTTTACTACTTTTTATTTCGCCGCCAGTATTTTGTTGCCGCCGTCAAACAATTACCGAAGGATGGACCACTCTGTACAGATGTCTCACTTGAAATTAATCCCCTCCTTTATTTAGAGATTTTGACTTATTAAAATGGGGTTTACCTTTCAAAAAGTCACGGAGAGTCGAAAATTTGCGTTCTTGTACACTTTAATGTTCTGATCAACATACTGAGTTTTCGAATTCGGTAAGCTGCCTCTCGCTGCTTCACATTGGAAAGATGGTGTTGGAGGATTCAAAAAGAACAGCTTTACACCAATCCTTCGAGTTCAATTCCAATTCAAGAATTTATTTTTTGGTACAACAGAAAACAGTTCATGCTATCCATTTCTGTTGAAATTGAAGTTCTTGGTCAATGGCAACAGTGGAAAAATAACTGTTGGTTTTAGTCTTGGCAATTTCACACTTTTTGCAGTGTACCTTGTCAACAACTGCTGTTATGAAAATTATGACACCACAATATGCTCAAGAAAAACGAAGCTGATCGAATTCAACTTGAGTTACATCAGTTTGTCATAATATTCCTGCATTGAAAAAAATCTTAGTCACAGCAAGTAGCCGGCTTGCCGAATTCTGAAACTCACTGTGTTGATCAGGACACAAAACTGTACCAGGATGCAAATTTTCTACTCTCCGCAATATTTCACAAGATAATTATGACCTACCCATTACCAGGACTATTGTTATACAGCAATGTTTTGCAAGCATCCTGATTTTGGATGTGTTTGATGCACTAAAAAAAATAGTTTTGTAATACACAAGTGGGTGTTCATCAAGATATAAAAGTGATGAGGGGAGAAGGGTGGAGAATTTCAAACAGGACACCTGTACACGAAATATTCCAGGGAAGAAACCTATGATTCGCACCTTTTGTGTGTCATTTACAAGCTCGGAACACAAAAGGGAATGGGGTCAAAAACCTATCACAAGATACAAAATAAAAAAGCATATTTCCATCTAGAATTATTCGTTATTTTTGTGCATCCTCGCTACGATCTTCTCAGTCTTCTTAGCCCTCGTAATAGTCTAATTTACTGTAAAAATTGATGAGCAGCGTGTCGTACTTCCAGTCGTTCTCCAAGACGTGGTACGGTGCGAAGTATTTTTCTTTATATCGACGAGCTTTGTTCAGTTCCAGCTTGCCGTCAATGTAAAGCCCATTTTCTATCACATTTTCGACGTGGTCCACGTCGATTTTCGGTTTGCCGACTTTTTCCAAATCCACCGCGTTCTGTTTGCTTAGATATTCGACGACGAGGCCGGGATCTTGACAGAATTCGCAGAACCATCCCCCGTAGTGGTTCAGGTCGCCCAGTATGATGCCCTTGTATGCGGGATTGGATAAAGTCTTGTTATCACTCAAATAATGCAGCCGGCCGTTGAAAACTTCTTTGAGATACCCCACAGTCGAAGCACCTCCCGTTATAATAGTCCTGTCCGGATGGACCCAAAAGAACCCAAACACGGACCATCGCAGCCGAAACCTGACCGGTTCTGGCCATTTTTCGTAGAACTTTAAAAAATTCATGGCGTATTTATTGGGGATTTCCTCGTTACGACTCGTCAGTACCACATCGTCGTTGCGTAAATTCCTCACGCATTTTCGTATCACCTTCCATACGTTATCGATATTGTTCTCTTTGATGTACAATATTTTATCGTGATATTTTTTGAGGAACCCGTTGTTGAGTTTGTGCAGAAAGTGGTGCGATGTTGCGTTCTCGTACAGCACGAACAGATCCACGGTTTCGCCCAGCTCGTTTACGCGGATGCCGGTGATGGTTTCAGTGAATTTATCAACGGAAAATATGTAGATTATTCGGCGCTCGAACGTCCTTGGTCCCTTGAGCTTGATGGGTTTCCTGTAAGTAAGAAACGCTCGCCATATGACTTCGGGTTGGGCGCAATCCTTGCCGTGCCACCCGGGCAAACACGAGCACTCCCATATTGACTTCTTCATCATGCCCAAATCGGTGCCATTGACGTAGCACAGGCTGGAATTGAAGTCCGTGTAGCTGTCCCTGATGTTCACGTTCCTTAAGAAAATCCTGCTTTTCCACGTGTGATATGTCTTGTCGCTTTTGGAGACGTCACCGCCGGCGCTCAAAAACGAGATTTTTCCGACGTCCGACGTTGAGCTGGAGATTTCATCTTCGGCTTCGCGGTCGACTTTCAGGTAGAAATACGAGAGGATCAGCAGCAGCTGCACGGCCAGCAGCATCCATAGGGACAGCCTCCTGGGGCCCGGCAGCCGGATCCTGGGGGACATTTAAGTTCCTACCTACATAACCTCACTTGTTGAATTTCTGTGCGGAGCGGCACCCTGTTTCGTTGTGTCGTGGCGATCACGTGCGTGGAAGATTCAAGTGGAAATTTCATAGTTGCTTCATTCGCACGGGAGCGGTATGGGGGCTGTCGGGTAACTTGACCACCGCCCATAAAATTGTGACAGGAGCCAGGAGCTGACGGCGGACGTCAATTTTGACATGTGGGTAATGCAGGTGGCTGTAATGTCGGTATCGAAGTGGGACAGGACAGAACCGGACTCCACTTTTTTGTGGGGTCTCTAACTAGCAACTAAACCGTTTTCTCAAACGCAAACTCGCTGAATTTTTGGAACCAGTCCGTGGCTCTGCAAGACACAAGATATTTCACATAAATTTTGTACAGATGTTCAATAAGACAGTGCAAAATTTCTGAATCGTCAAGAAGCTCCCGTTCGAAAAAAGAGTTTTTCTCTCGAATTTTCACCACAAAAAAGACGAGGTAGGCTTTTAAGTACAGGGTGGTGTTTGAATTCTCTGCTTATCTCCTCAATTTACAGGGTGAGCACAAAAAAAATCATCTTTTTGGTTTTGCATGGATAACTTTTTTCCTTCTTGACCGATTTTAAAAATTTGCGCCACATGTTGAAGCTAAAACTATTGTATAACTACTCCTAGTAGGCCAGCCGCCGTTCAAATAGTGCAATTTTCGGAAAGTACGGGCAGGTGGCGTGTTCAGAATCTGTCGTTTGGTCGCTCAAATTAGTTATAAATCACGCTGTCTTCAAATTTCAACGTGGCGCCCAACTTACTGATAGATGTTGATGGTTTGGTACAGAAATTTTATTTTTTCTCATATGCGCTGATGATTTCTTGCGAGCTAATTGCTCTAGGCGACATCTAGCGACAAAATCCCAAATTCGAGGCTGACCTACTAGTAATAGTTATACAATGCTAAAACTGTAGCTAAAAAGACCTGTTGATCAGAATTGACTCAAGACAAATATTCAGAGCCAAGGGCCATGAAATGTGGCCCAAATTTTAAACGCCGTCGACCAGCCCGTTTAGGAGATGAATTTGCTAATCCAACTTTCCAGCCACGTAGCCACGTTTCTTTCGAATAAATCATTTATTCTCAATACATTGAGGTTTCTCGTTCTTGTCCTAGCCAAGAATTGTGTAGGTGAAGGAATTCATTCACAACTGCATGTTCAAGGAGAAACAAGCGAATACGCCTCATGGGCATGAGGCTCAGTAGCGCACTTCCTTTTTGGAGGATCAGTGAACGCAAGATGTTAAGTGATTAGGGTTCTACCGTCTTGGGCAAAAAATTCCAATATGGCGGCCAAAATATCGACAGAATCATGAAATTCGGCTTGAAAATCAAAATGATCGTACTAGACAAGGGTAAGTTCCAAGTTTCATGAAAATCGTTCCACCAACAAGAGATTTCAATATGGCGGCCAAGAAGGCGGCAGAATTATGAAACTCAGCTTGAAAATAGGAATGATCGTACGAGACAAGCGTAACTCTCAAGTTTCATGAAAATCCTTCCACTTATAAGAGATTTCAATATGGCGGCCAAGATGGTGGGGCAATCATGAAATTTGGCTTGAAAATAAGAATGATCGTACTAGACAAGGGTAAGTTTCAAGTTTCATGACAATCGTTCCACTGATAAGAAATTTCAATATGGCAGCCAAGATGGCGGCCGAATTATGAAAGCCAACCTGCCTATTTGGTCCTTGAGGACCTAAGCTATCCACCGGATAAAGTTCAATCTTCAAGGGCTGTAGCTTTATTTCCCGAGGAGAAGTTCAACTTCATCGAAGTGCACAGGAGATCTCTGTTTTTTGAGAATAATGATAACGATGTATGGATAACAAAAATAGTGCCCATTGGCCACCCTTGGGGACATCGGCTATTAATCGGAAAAAAGTTCCAAGACTCTTGTTTCAATTCTCGAGAAGGAGTACAGTGTCTTAATTTCTGCACAAACTCGGACAGACAGACAGACAAACCGGCCACATAAGCGTCATTCTGTTACTTATATAAAAAAATGTTCTCCAACTGATTTCGACCTCCTGAACACGAATATCGGGTTCACTTTTGAATTGGAACATTTCTTTTTTATCGAAAAACCGAAAAAATGGTAGCCTGTCACATGATTTTTAGTGATACCTCAGGTACCTAGTATTGGCTATTTCAAAATGTTCAATTACTATTTCGGCACGTCTAATTTTGAATTTGTAGGGTCGTGTAATATGCGCCGAGCCGTGGCTTTGCGGTCGTTTTCAAAAATTGATAACAATTGACCCGACGGTCGGATCGAAGTGGGGTTTTTGTCAAAAGAAAGTTCAAATTGTTCTCTAAATATAATGCCGTACATGCAGTGATGTATTTCATTAAGAAATTGTAGTTGCCTGCATATCGCAACTTTCTACATCTTACCGCGAATGCCAGCACTTGATCGGCGAAGCCGCCCTACACCAAAATGTTATTTTTGTAATTGTTCATGATTATTTCGGCAAAAATTTTCTTGATTCGCGTACCAAGGCCATGAGCTACCTATTCGAGTTGAAATATTTTCTGTATTGAATTTCGTTTTGTTCGGAGGAAAGGATATCAAGCACCAGCAAGCAACGAATAAATCATTTGCGGCCGAGCCGTAGTTTCGGAGTCATTTTCAAAAATTAATAACTATTGGCCTGCACCTCGCACCGATGTGAAATTTTCATTAAAATGAAGTTCAAATCATCCTCTAAATATAACTCCGCATATGTATTATGGTAAAATGATAAGATCGGGTACTTCCTCGCATGTGATAACTTTCGAGATCAGGCCGGCTTCTGAAATGCAGCATTCAACGGCGATGCCGCGTCACACTAAATTGTTATTATTGTCATTGTTTATTATTATTTCGTCAAGATTTTTCTTGGTTCGGGATACAAGGTCATGAGCTACCCAATGGAGTAAATTTTTTTTGCAAAAACCTTTTCGTCTAGGACTAGATGCTGTGACGGACGGACGGACGGACGGACGGACGGACGGACGGACGGACGGACGGACAAAGCGAGGACAAAAGCGCCTTCCCGTTTGGAGAAGTGCGCTAAAAACAGTCTCTTGTTCACCTGAAATTTGTCGTAACCAACACTACGGAAATAAAAACAGTGAATTTCCTACCTAAACTGGTTTGTCCATTACTCATTGTTTTGATTTTTGTGGTGTTGGTTACGACCAGAAGTTAAGGTGATCAAGGGGCTGTTTCTCCTTCTTGAACATGCAGTTGTAATTGAATTTCTTCGCCTACAATTTTTGGCTAGGACAAGCAAAACAAGTGAGTATGCCTTCACGTGCGTGAGTCTCAGTAGCGCATTTTCTCAAAGAGGCATATTGTGAACGTAAAAAAATTTGGTTGAAGGAGAAACACCATTCCTTGCCCACTTTCTTCATTCGAAACTCATTGTGATATTGTGTTATCAGAATGGGGTACTTGCCAATGAAATAGATTTGAATGAAAATTCTTTCACTCATCAATATATTTTTTTGTTTGAGGGCGGGAGCTGGGAGCGGCGACTAATCAGCAGTAGTTTATTCTTTCCCATTTTTAGTCGGCTATCCATATAGCGAAAGAATTAGATCGCTATGTCTTCGGGTTAATGTTTTCCATTTATCTCTTACTTTGAGGGCAGCGTGTGGGGGTGGCAGCATTCTGCAAAAGTAACTGTTGCACAGTTTGAGTTGAGAGTTTCTAAATGTTTAAGGAAATATGACAATCAATGAAAATTGTAAAAGTTGCATTTTTTTGTTTCGGGGCGGGAGCTGGAGGCGGCGACTAATCAAAAGTGGCCTATCTCTTCCCATTTTTAGTCAGCTATCTATATAGCGGAACAATTTAATCGCTATGTCTTCAGGGTTATGTTTTACATTCATCTCTTACTTTGGGGGCGGCGTGTGGGAGCGGCAGAGTTTGGCAAAGAAATTCTTCCACAGTTTGAGTTGGGAGTTTCTGAATGTTTTAGGTAACATTAAAATGTAATTCAGTGGGAATTATTGAAAGTTGCACTTTTTCTCTTTTGGGGGTGGAAGTTGGAGGCGGCGCCATGTCAAAGGTAGCCTATTCTTTCCCATTTTTAGTTAGCTATCCATATAGCGAAAGAATTAGATCGTTATGTCTTCGGGTTTATGTTTTTCAATCATCTCTCACTTTGAGGGCAGCGTGTGGGGGCGGCAGCATTCGGCAAAGTAACTGTTGCACAGTTTGGGTTGGGAGTTTCTGAATGTGAGGGAAATATGACAATCAGTGAAAATTGTGAAAGTTGCATTTTTTGTTTGTTTGGAGGCGGCAGCTGGAGGCGGCGGCTAATCAAAAGTGGCCTATGTTTTTCCAATTTCAGTCAGCTATCAATATAGTGAAAGAATTAGATCGCTATGTCTTCAGGTTCATGTTTTACATTTATCTCTGACTTTGGGGGCGGCGTGTGGGAGCGGCAGAGTTTGGCAAAGAAATTCTTGCACAGTTTGAGTCAAGAGTTTCTAAATGTTCGAGGTGACAGTATCAGCTAAATCAGTGAAAATTGTTGAAAGTTGCTCTTTTTTTCTTTTGGGGGCGGAAGCTGGAGGCGGCGCCATATCAAAAGTAGCCTATCCTCTTCCAGTTTTTAGTCAGCTATCCATATAGCGAAAAACTTGGATCACTTTGTCTTTGGGTTCATGTTTTTCATTTATCTCTTACTTTGGGGGCGGCGTGTGGGAGCGGCAGCGTTCGGCTGAGCAAATGTTGCACAATTTTAGTTGGCAATTCCTAAATGTTTAAGGGAACATCTCAATCAGTAACATTTGTGAAATTTGCTCTTTTTATCGTTTGGGGGGCGGAATCTGGGGGCGGCGACTAACCAAAAGTAGCCCATCCTTTCCCATTTTTAGTCAGCTATTTATATACCGAAAGAATTAGATCGCTATGTCTTCGGGTTTATGTTTTTCATTTTAAAGTGATTGGGGGCGGTTTTTAGCAGTTTTTTCATGTCGGCGGCGCATATTGATGACGGAATGTTTCTTGGCTTACGTTTATAAGTGGCAACTATGTATTATTCAAAAAATGAGAACACCAGAGCATCAGGTCTGGTAGAAAGTGCAATATTATGTTATTTCAAGTTTATCGGGGGCGGTTTTCTCTATGTTGGCGGCGCAATATAGACATCCAATATAGCCTTGCCCTCCTTTGGGAGTGGCAGCTATGTAACAGCGAAAAAATTAGAAAGCTAGGTCGTCTAGTTTGGGAGGAGTTCGAGGAACGGACGGACGGACGGACGGACGGACGGACAAAGCGGTTGCAATAGCGATTTTCATCAAGATGGAAAATGCGCTAAAAACCCTAAGGTATTCAGAATAAATGATTTCTTCAAAAGAAAAGTGACTTTCAGCTAATCCTTCTCCCAAACGAGCTGTAGACGGCGTTTAAGATTTGGGCCAACTTTTATCGAACACTCGATTCTGAATGTTTGTCTCGAGTCAATTCTGATCCTCAAATCTTTTTACCTAGAGTTTTAGATTTAATATGAGCCGCAAATTTTCAAAATCGGTCAACGAGGAAAAAAGTTATCCATGCAAAACCAAAAAGATGATTTCTTTGTGCTCACCCTGTAAATAAAGGAGATAAGCGGAAAATTCAAACACCACCCTGTACTTAAAGGCCTACCTCGTCTTCTTTGTGGTAAAAATTCAAGAGAAAAAAAAATTTCTTCCGAACGGGAGCTTCTTGACGATCCAGAAATTTTGCACATTCTCATTGAACACCATGTACAAAATTTATGTGAACTATCTAGTGTCTTGCAAAACCACAGACTGATAGCCAAAGAATGAAGTCAACGAACACTTCAAACAGAATACAAATTCATTGTAGTAATCCAAAACATCACATTGAAAAAGGGCAAAATTTTTTGGAACGACGTATTGATTTGTGCGTAGTTCATACACATCTAAACCATACTCAGTCACAAAATTGATAAAATTATTGAGTTCACGAACTGAAATAACCTTACAAACGACGCAACGCCAGCGTACTAAGAACACACATGGGTTTGTTTTGGTTGACAAATCTCTCACGATATTCTCGGACATGCGCACGAATTGCATGACCTTCAAAAGTTCGTGAAAAGCCCTATAGGTAAGTACCTTCATATCTGCCTTATGAAACTGAATGTTGCCAAACGATCTCGCTCTCGGACATCCCCATAATTTGATAAGAGTAATTTGCGGTTAAGCAAATAAAAGATAAAAGGTGTCCGACTTTATTCTGGTTGTACGTCCGGCATATTAATTCGAGCTAATTTCAGGTACCCGTCGAAAGTTTTTGTCGGCGACACTTTCTGCTACTTTTCTGGCATGACGTTCGCCGTGGTCGGAATCCTGGGGCACTTCAGCAAAACGGCACTCCTGTTTTTCATCCCTCAAGTGTTCAACTTCCTGTATTCCGTTCCTCAAATTTTCCACTTGATACCCTGTCCCCGGCACCGCCTGCCCAAGTTCAATTCTCGAACTGACAAATTAGAAATAAGCACAACAAAGTTCCGCTATTCCGAGCTGAGCATTCTCGGAAAAGTCGTCATCACCATTCTGCGGCTGTTCAAGCTCGTCCAGTGGCACGAAAAAGAGGACGTAATCATTACGAATAATTTGACTTTAATCAATTTGGTGCTGCTTTATTTGGGGCCGTTGCACGAGGCCAAACTGACTACAATTTTGCTGATCATCCAAGTGCTGTGCAGTATGCTGGCTTTCGTAATAAGATATCCTCTAGCGTCCATCTTTTACGATGTGTAGTAGAAGTTACCAAAGTTTGTTTAGATCCTAGATAAGTGCAAAAATGTGAGTTTTATCGAGACTGCTGCTTTACATGTTTCTATTATGATACAAAGTTTATCCATAGTAGCAAGCATACTAAATGCTAGTTCTGGGCCGGATTCAAAATCATTTTTGCTAGCATTTTTTATTGTTACTTTGATTTTATTAAATATGATGAGATTTTATTATCACATGTAGATACTTATAAGCGCACATATTATACGTGATCTTCAAAATAATTCTTCTGGCCCTAAAAAGAACATTTAGTATACCTACTCCTATTTTAAAAAATAAAAAGACCTGTTATTATTTAGTTATTAAATGTGTCTTATTTACTTATTGTCATCCACTATTTGCTACGACGGCGTCAACTATCCACTCGCGGCCAAGATTGCCCGCACGTTAGTGCAAGAAGTTTGAAGAAGTTCACTTCCGTGTGAAATGCAATAATAAAATAGTCCAGTTGTACGGTCCTAATGCCTGCTCTATGAAAATTCGCAACGCAGACACAACGCAGAGCGCAACGTTTCTGATTGGCTCGCAAGGTATTCGCAAAGCCATCGCAACGACGCGAAAAGCTTGCGAGCCAATCAGAAACCTGCGTTGCGGCTGCGGTTGCGTTGAGTAATTTCATAGAGCAACCTTAAAGTTGAACCTGTTTTTACGACTACCGGACCAGGACTAACCCAAGTAAATAGACACTCAGGTTCGTTTCAGGAGTGGAGGCAAAAAAAGTTAACCCTCAAGCTCGGTCCGCACGGGCGGCATATTCGCGTTATCATTGCCGTTATGTCTAAAAGAGCAGTATATCGCCAAATTTCAGCGATATATCGCCCGTGCGGACCTAGCTTTAAGGAGACAATGACCTTTGAAAGTTGAGGGTGTGATGAGGCTCCTTGACCTGAGGAGCCTCAGGAACAACCGTGCAAAGGCGCATTGCTTATTTATCATACGCCGTATTTTGCGAACAATTTGAATGTATCGCGACTACTACAGTTTCCAATATGATTCTCACAAATCAAGTCAGTAGCAAACAGTTAGCAAAGTTTGTTTGAAAGATCAAGATGTCAAGTGATGAAGATGACGATGATGTCCCTCCTGAGGACAAAGGCGGAGAAGGACCAGAACCGTACCCGTATGGGGTAAGCTTTACCATTTCTCTTCAAGTCATCAGCATATCCTACAGATTGAACATTTCCTCAGAAATACGAAGGCGGAAGGGATGACGAGCTGGACAGGCACGGTTTTGGCATGGCTTACCTCCCAAATTTCGATTGTTACGAGGGACAGTATGTGCATGGCAAAAGACAGGGCAAAGGATTCTACTGTTTCAAAAACGGCGCTCGGTATGATGGCGATTGGAAGCGGGGTAGGAGAATGAATCTCGTCGCTTATTCTGTTATTAAAAAATGCGATATAAATAGGTCTCAAATATGGCAAGGGTGAGTTTATCTATCCCGATGGAAGCAAATATGTGGGAGATTGGAAACGTGACTTGAAGCATGGCAAAGGAATATTTTATTATATGAACGGCGACACCTACGAGGGAAATTGGTACAAAGGCTTCCGACATGGATATGGGGTTTATAAATACAAAGCGGTCAATGTTACTCACACAGGTAAAAAATACCAACTTCGTATGTATGTATCATGGATGTGTATGTATAGACAATACAAATAGAGAAGATCATATGTTATCACCACCGTCGTCACGGATATTGAGGCATCAAAAATCAGCCAACCTTTTTTTGAATGATGGACTAGCCTGGTTCCTACGCAACCGTAAAAATACGTGACGACATATGGTCTTTTCTATTTATATTGTCTATACTACCATCGCGGCTAAAAAATTCTGATTGGTCTTTCCGAGGGTCTTTCTTCCGGTTTTGTGAGGGCACAGTCTTTTAGCTTTTAAATGTATCCAGTTTGACGTATAAATTAATATAGGTAATATTAATATAATTAGAATATAATCACAATGATAGGTACTAGCAATCAACCATGGCTTTGATGTCAGAATACAGGGTCTGCCATATCTAATGGCCTGATTTCATGAAGATTTTCCTGTCAAAGTGTTTGACTTATGTCATTAGGTTCTAAGCAAAAGTTGAAACCTGAAGCTTCAAGTCTTGTGCTATGAATAGGTGGAGCTTGCTAAATCACTCATTGCCTGTAGAGCTGGTACTTGAAGAACGCCTCGTCATTTAGTCGAACTTAGAACCCAGCCCACAGCCGGGTGTTGGAGTCGTTTCAGCTCATTCGGCGATAAGACGATGGGTTGGAAGAGTGAGAGACAGTGGAATGCTGAGAGATTTGCCAATAGTGTACTTGAAATAGTAAAAAAATTATCTCTTGCTTGAAGAAAGTAGTTCTCAAATGGTTTTTTGCTATATGGTTAGCTCATCCCCACCTGTTCAACATGTTGAAAACATACATCCCTGTGACGCGTAATACTTAGTATACAGGGTGAAAATTGAAAAATAAATCTTTGAAATTTTTTATTTCGATGAAACAATCCTCGAGAAAAACAATCTCTCATTATTTAGCGACCTTATAGTCTCCTATTGAGCATTTAAAAAATGTACCTATCCATAGTCGCTGGTATCCTACGTACAGGGTGAAATCAATTTTTTTTCCAATGTTTTTTGTCTCCATCAAATCAATCCAGACAAAAGCCAATTCCAGCTCTGTTACAAGCCTATAATCTCTTATTCAAGATATAAAATTGTCACATTCCTCAAACTCTCTAAAAAATGCTTGATGCTACAGTAGCCAGTAGTTGCAGTGATTGCAGAAATGTAAATTTTTGATATGTTTTGCCAAATACTCTAGGCTCTCCTTTAATGTGGGTAAGATTATCATCCGAATTAATGCGACCCAGGCATAAGATAAAAGAAAAAAGGGTATTCCACCCTGTATGTCATGTTTTAGCAGTTCAAGGAATGTGACATATTTATATCTTGAATGAGAGATTATAGATTTCTAGCAGAGCCGGAATTGGTCTTTGTCCGGATTGATTTGATCAAGATAAAATTTATTGAGAAAAAATTGATTTCACCCTGTAGGTACGTAGAATACCAGCAGCTATCGAGGGGTGAGTTTTTCACACGTTCAGTAGGAGACCATAAGGTTGCTGAATAATGAGAGGCTGTTCTTTTCGAGAACTATTTCACCGGAATAAAAATATTGAAGATTAATTTTTTAATTTTCACCCTGTATACTAAGTATTACGCGTCACAGAGATGTATGCTTTTAACATGTTGAACAGGTGGGGATGAGCTAACCATATAGCAAAAAACCGTTTGAGAACTACTTTCTTCAAGCAAAATTTCTAATTCAAATATACTACAAGACCAATGCTCTTTCTTCTCCAGTTAAATTCATTCCAATAAATATTCCCTTGATCCTCCGTTATTGCAATAATTTAAAAGCAAATTAATAAATATGGCGGACCCTGGACACTGGAAAAAACCTCAACTAGGCAAATAAAAATAGAAAATAGATTGTTCGGAATTTTCTGGCCGCGGTAGTACTTAGATAACATTCTCGTTTTATATTTCAATGTAGAAAGCTTAGCCTTTTCTTAAATTTTTTTTCAATCCAAATACGAATAGTAATTCACCTACAGACGTTGAATCGGGACCTGATCAGAGACGTACGGATCAAGGCCTGTCAGAAGAAGCAATCATAAAATTCAATTTAAAGTAGACTTTTTTTCAAACATGGGTGCGTGACCATAGTCACCCTCGAAAGAAGTAAATTCTATAGGTATGAATCAAGTACCAAACTGCGTTCGAAAAACTACGTTTTTATTTCATGACTGGGATCCTTGGCCTCAAAACTCTCCTCCCCAATTTCGATGGTTCATAATTTATGATTTTTGAATTTACATCATGGTTTCACAAATCCGTACTGGTGAAGTTTTTAGAAGAAAATAATTTTTCACTTGGAGCTCTCGGGACATCATGAAAACTATTTGTTGGGAAACGTTCAAGAACCATTCATCGTTCAGAAAAAAAAATAGTGAATATCGGTCACGGGATAAAAAGTTGAGAGTGTTCAGTTTTTCCAGAGCGGAGAACTTGAAAACCATTCGCCCGATTTCGAAAATTTCCTCCTAAAATGAATAAACTGCTCGTCAAAAGTTAAGCATAGACCAAAATTTGCTCCGATTTCAAGCAAGGATTTCTTAGGGAAAAGATATCCGATTTGAAAAAAATTTATGGTGCCTGGTAGAGCTTTTCTTCAGCTATAAGACGCTATGTCGACTTACGTCACCATTGACTTTGTCCACCATATACAGGATGCCAAAGGAAAGAGTGTCAAAAGTGTTAATTTTTGAAGTCGTGGAACTTTTTTAGAAAAAAAATCCCGATTTTTTCTCTCTTGAGTTTTAGAAAGCGGATATCAATATCTCGAAATGGTTTTTGACTTTTGATCGTATTTTGTCTCTTCAAAGAGTTCTTGATTTTTTTGTGAAACTTGGATTTTTTGATGCAGAATTTGCTAGGGCTGTTGCTTTTTCTTGAAAATCCACAGAAACGTACAGAATTGCTGAATGGATCATACCATGAGAAAATTTGACCTCATGGGCTTCCAGAAGAGGTTATCCTCTGGACCTCTTCAGGGGAGCTGCCCAATGAAGCATGCTGCGACATCACTTTGACACTTATTGAACCCCGCATGAATGAAAATGCAAGACTTGTAACCATACGTTGCATCAAAATTACCATGGTTACCAATTAGTCCCATGGGTGATTTTGTTACTGCCCAAGTCACTGGAAATTTCCAGAAGTGATATCTCCTAGACGAGTAGAGATAGAACCATAATTATTTTTTCTATTTCAATTGGACACACTATTGGTCATTCAAGCATGATGTGCAAATTTTTCACGTTCATACTTTTTCAGTGGTAGGGACTCGGGTAGGGAGTAATTTTGACGTTTGTCATGTTGGAACTTTTTTCTTATACTTGTTATCATTGAAATGTCGACATAAATATATTCTGTCATTTCCAGCTGATCAATTTCAAGTTTGCGTTCGGTGTTTTTCTCCCTCAAAGTCCAGATTTCCTGAGAAAACCTTTGTTAGTCTTTTGTTTTCACTACTGATGTTAAGTGGTAGATTACATTCATGCTGACATTTCAATGATGATAAGTGCAAAAAAAAAGTTTTGACATGACAAACGTCACAGTTACCCCCCTCTACTGAAAAAGTATGAACGTGGAATAATTGCACATCATACTCGAATAGTCGATAATGTGTCCGATTGGAATCAAAAAAAGAATTATGGCTCTATCTCTACTTGTCTAGGAGATATCACTTCTGGAAATTTCCATTGACTTGGGCAGTAACAAAATCACTCATGATGGGACTAATTGGTTACCATGGTAATTTTGATGCAACGTATGGTTACAAGTCTTGCATTTTTATTTATGCTGGGTTTAATAAGTGTCAATGTGATGTCGCAGCATGCTTCATTGGGCATCTCCCCTGAAGAGGCCCAGAGGATAACCTTTTCTGGGGGCCCACGAGGTCAAATTTTCCCATGGTATAATTCATCGAGCAATTGTGTACGTTTCTGTGAATCTTCAAGAAAAAGCCACAGCTCTAGCAAATTCTGCATAAAAAAATCTAAATTTCACAAAAAAATCAAGAACTCTTTAAAAAAACAAAATACGATCAAAAGTTGAAAACCGTTACGAGATATTGATATCCGCTTTCTAAAACTCAAGAGACAAAAAATCCGGAATTTTTCCTAAAAAAGTTCCACGACTTCAAAAATTAACACTCTTGACACTCCTTCCTTTGACATTCCGTATATCATGGACAAAGTCAATGGTGCCGTGAGTCGACAAAGCGTCTTGCAGTTGAAAAAAAGCTCTACCAGCCACCATAAACTTTTTTCAAATCGGATATTTTTTCCCCAAGATATCCATGCTTGAAATAAGAGCAAATTTTGCTCTATGCTTAACTTTTGACGAGCAGTTTATTTCGTGGGGCCTATCACAGGCCGAAGTGGCACTACCGGTTGTGACGTTGCACACTTTTCGACGTTTGACCGCAAACATCAATAACCCCCCTTCTTGTCTACGTTGTCCACCTCTTAGCTACGTTATCGTAGCTCTTACTCAAGCTCTTACTCCAGATGGATAGCAAACAAAATGAACTGCCCTAAACCACAAAGCTGACATGGTCCTCCTAAAGTTGAAACCAGCTATTAAGGACCTAAAACTGATTTTCCCTAGTTTCCCGACCCTCCTGAATACTCTCACAGGAATCAAACAAACTCCAAAACAAACCCTAAAAACATGAAACACACACGTCAATGAAAGTTGAACAATTCTCAAAGAATCTCAAACTGCATGCACACTGAACACTGTATACCGCTATTACTGTTACTTGCCTGCCCAACAAATCAAACACCTACACCACATACCTACATAGCTATCTAGATACAAAGCTTGGATACTTATACCTTATACCCACCTACAAATAATTAATAAGAATAAGGATGTGTCTCGGAATGTGTTATTAATAATAATACAAACCTCAATATTAGGTATATGGTCAGATGGTCGAATGGAAGGCCCAGGCATCTTGGACTTTGGCTGTTACCAATACCACGGCAAATTTGAGAAGAACCTCCCCAAAGGCCCCGGTTGTTTCGTCTTTGAAAACGGCAAATACATGCAGCATGGATATTACGTCAACTTGCGTAATCCAGCTTTCGATTATATCGGTGCTGATAAACTAGCCCTAGACGATGCGCTAGAAAGTACTAATCGCTTTTATTGCCCCTGCGTTTTTCTTTTCTACTTGTACGATTTCAGACCCCGATTACAGAGGAAATCCCAGAGGGATCGTGCCGCTGTGGAGGGCCCGATCTATATGCATGTACCAGCAAGACTTGCTGCCACTGGAACCGGCCGATTTGCCAGTCGACGATTCTCAACAATCCCTAATCGATATCATCGATTACCTTGAGCAGTTCGATAAGGATCAATTGAAAGGTCAGCCGGATGAAGAAGAGCAGCTTTTGCCATCGCCGGCCGCCGAGAACGAAGACCCGTTGTTGCCCAATGATCCCATACCTATGCCGGACAATTTACCGCCTTTTGTGCCGTAGTTTTCTAAGTTCTCGCAATAATTTCAAGGTGTATCAAAACATGACTTGTTTATGGATTTATATTTTAATGTTACTCGAAGATAAAGTGATCTAAATTTGTATGTTTATACCTCCGTCTTTCTGTTGATTTGTTCCACTTGTTTTTGTGTATTCAGTATCTAACGTAATTTTTACCATTATCGGGGTTATGAAAAAATTGATTAAGCTGAGTTATCCAATTTTGTTTACAGTAATTAGAGCTTCTCGTGTGTTTTGTCGATAGATAACTTTTGGTTTACCTACTTTTTGCCATTGTCCTTCATGCACTAGTTAATAACGCTGGTTTTTTTTTCGAGACGTTTCAATCCCCAATTTTCAGTCAGTACAGTCCACTGGATAAGAAATAAAGACTTATTAGACAACTTTTGACTCACAAACAATTTTGTGACATTTGTCAAGTTGAAACATCTTTTGCTGTGCTCCTCGCTCTACTCCCGCTTCCTAGCGTCCAAAAATATCAAGTTTTTGATTGAGAAGCGAGGTGCAATAAGTTTTGGCCGTAGCATACTGTGATGATGATATATTGCCAGCACACAGCACAACAGCTGAGTTAAAGCAGACTTCCTGAAACATCAGTGACAACAACATTAGTGCATACGATGACTAAAAAAAAATCAATTCCGGAACCAGAATGAGGTGATGATAAAGGTTGTCTTAAAAGTAACACCCCTATTTTCTTTGTCAATAACTTTTAAAATAAAATAAATATTCTCAGTTAGTTTTACGAAAAGTAAAACTGAACATTCAAAATTATGGTAGGTATAGAACAAAATATCGCTTTAAATGGCGCCATTTCATCCTGAGTAAATCCTGAGTATATTATCCAGAAGCTGGAGGACGATCCGTTAGCTTTGCTGGACGCATCTTGAATTTTCCAGCATTATGCGTCTTGGAGAAAATTCAAGAAAAATTATCCATCTGTGACGTCCATCTGTCATTCAGTTTTTTATGATGGTTAAAGTAAGGGTCCTTGCAGGATTTTCTTGTGTTGTCCCAAATGATGCTATGGTAGCCACATGCCACATAACATCATAAACTTTTTCCCCCAGATTTCCCGCAAATCTGCATGATTATTTTCAAATTTTGTAAATTTAAAACCTTAAAACTGTTAGGTAGGCAACTTCCATGCACCTGGGTCTCGTGCGGTATGACGGAAACGTGTCTTCGGTTATTTTTTTCTACACCGAACAGATGAATGCCCTGCGTAAGAGAAATAGCATATCTCAATGGCGGAGTGAAAGGGTGTCCAACGTGTGCAAAAGACACGGACACGGGCTTGTACAATAATAAAATGAATAACAAACTATTGGAAATTATTTGCGCCATAGGTCATGGACCTGCGCAGAATCACTACGCCAGTCGTACGCCACTGCCAAGATGTTCGATACAAAGGTCTGTTTCTTTGTCGTACTCTAACTTGCTCTGAAGCGCTTAGAGCAGAAAATAGTCTGATTGGTCGTTGCTAGGCAACGTCTGCTCCGGAGTAAGTTAGAGCAGGACAAAGAAACACCTAATGTCGTTGTGAATGTAGCCGCGTTCTTGGCGCGAAAAAAAATCAAACTTTTGATCTTCATTTTCATCATTTTCTTCATTTTTAAAGGATGAAGGACCAATTTTTCAATTTTTTTGGCGGACATTATTGTGAATAACGTTCATAATTTTCATAATCATAAGACCCTATTCAAAAGGGAACATTGAATACCTCCAACCATTTATTTTAAAAAACGATGGACCGTGTGAGAATACAAAATAGTTTTGCTTAAACTTCAATTTTCCTAGGAGTAGGAGTTGCTAAGCATAATCTTCTCAGCAACTCCTAGCTAAAGCTAATTAAAAGCAAGGTTAAAAGCATGGTTAAAAGCAAATGAAGCTATTTTTTATTTATACGGCCCAATAGGTTACATGGAAGGAAACGTTGGAGCACACATCGGAAATAACGATTTTTCTTACATCAAGAAAGAACGTCTACTACCAGTATCTACGAACTTAATGTGCGTCATCACCCTCAGCAGTTGGGCAGTCTTTAAAAATGTCTTGCTCTTGCTAGTCTAGTCTAGCCCAAGCATCCAAACGAAGAGGAAGCGGGAGAAAAGCTGTTTTCCCAGTTCGCTTATGCATTTTGTGTGCGGAATAAGTGTGAGTTTCCTATTTCTTTAACAAGCTCTGTGTTTCACTCCAAATAAGCTATCGTTACCTTACTAAAGGTGTCAATCCATATGTCTCTTCTACCAGTGTGTTAGATATTTTATCGTGTTATAGCTTATTACTGGTAACAGCTATAAACTTCGAAAGTTGAAAAAAAGTTCGACTTTAGTAGTAGATGATGAAGTAGGTTGGTATCAGGAACTATTGACGCATTTTAGAACATCGATATTATACAGGGCGACGTAAAAATAACAGTAAATTGATCAAGGGCAATTTAGGGAAATGGTTCAAAGCGCCAGAAATTTTTTTTTCAAAAGGGGTCAAAGGGTGGGACTTCATCGTACTTTATTTTAGTTGCCTATCTGGAACGATTTTAGTAAACTGTTTCAAAACAGGCGGCAGATAATTTTTGTTTGAATTGTTAGGTGCTTTCAAATTTCATTTGCTAGGTAGGTACCTATCTGCAGGGTGAGTCCATAAATGAAGGAAAATCAATTTTCATCCTAAATATGCTTTCCTTCACATTTCCTAAATTTATGCACCCGTAACAAGTTCCTAGAAAGATGTCTGAACTGACGTTGCAGCAGAGCACTAAAATATGTAACAGTCGAAACAATGTTTTCCCATATAAATTGTTTCAACGGTATATTTGTCAAAAAAACTGAACGGAAATCAAGTCCCAGTATTCCCCCTCCCCTTTCCCCATCGTACCTGATTAATAATTTTTCAGGGATGTCTCGGGAAATGCATCTGAGAACTATAAATAATTTTTTATTTACTTGAACCTAAAAAAATGTCAACTGTTTTCTACTACTTCTGAACTGAAGGGTATTTCCTGAGGCTGTCCTGGACTTGATTTGCACTGATTTTGAGACACTCCGCTATCTATTTTCCGATACCATTTTTCATTGACAATCAGTCCTCAAAGTTTGCACTGGCATTTCACTTACCTTAGCCGTATTCTCTATAACTTCTCTCACACTCGTATATTGTCTGATTTTGGTAGCGATATAGCTAAACAAAACCCAATCAGAATCGTTCTTGATGCGTTCTTGCTTGGCTACTTATAGCGAAAATTGTTAAAAAATCAGTTGTGGAACAGAGCAGCTGTCGTGAATGCATTATGTCAGTGAGTTAGGTCAGGTCAGTTGAAGTGGAAAGGATGGACAGTCTGACAGTGATACTGATAAGGCTGCATAGGGATGGGTGACCTACAAATGAATTCCGAGAAAGGACATCAGGGATGTAGGTCACCGGCCTTTACAAATAAATTAGATAATTAATATTCAAAAAATCTCTTTGATTGCTCGGGAAATCCATTTTCAAATTAATTTTGTGTATCTGTGATTCAGGTAATATGCACTAGAATCCGACAGTGAGGATACTGAATGGTCACTCAATCAGTTACCTAACGACAAGTTCAACAGTTATTGTTTAATGTTTAGATCGAGGTTTAGATAGGTGTTTATCCGGATATGTTTTCGATCGTATTTAGGATCTTGAGCAGAACATACATTTAAAACTTTCGTTCTAGTTTCTTTTTGGTAGTTGAACTCGTTAGTTATAAACCTCCCTCCAAATCTTCCAAACCGCGTTCAACGTGTCCAGTTCATGTTGCATGTTGCATTTGAGGACTATCGCGATTCGATAATGAATTCAGCAAGGTCTCGAAGCTCCTCCGCCAATTGTACATACGGGTACGGGTCTGTGGCTTATCCCAGAGTCGAAGTCTCCAGCGAATATCGTTACGATATTTTGTATCTTCCAAGTGATTCAACATACCTATCGAGTCTGTTTTTTCGCTAGTCGAACCGAATCACGATCTTATCTATTTTGGCTCGTTTTCAAGTATGAAAGATGGTGTGGATGTCTCACAATCTCACAAACTCGAGCACAAACTCACTGTCGGCAATACTTGCACAAAATTGTAGGCCGTTACTATAGGTAGTACCTACTTGGGCAGTATCAGGCAATATACTTGGGCAGTACTTGAGCAGTAGGTATGCACTAAACAGTACCTGATAGTGCTAGACAGTATAGGTATATGTACTTGTTACAGTTACCTAGTTACTAATAACACTTGAATGACCAACACTTGAAATAAGTAAATAAGGGTACCTACCTATATGAAATATGAAAGCCGGTGCCGTATGCGGATTTCATCGGCTGGTTTATTTATCTTTGGCATGTTTACCCTGGGTTCCACAAAAAAGATAATTCGAGATCAGTTGATTCGCGATTTTTGTTGTCAATTTGTAGCCTACTGATCAATGGAAATGCTGGTTCATCTTTCAATAATGGAAAGATGATGGGTCCGGTACAGATTTCAGGCATTTTTTGTGGTTAATCACCTAGCATTTAGTAGAAAAAAGTTCAGTTAATCTGCAATCAGCCTTGATCGCTGATCATCTCTTTTGTGGAACTGACGGTTAGAAGCTTTAAACAATTTAAGTATGGCTTTATTGACATCAGAAATATCAGAATTTTTTTTCCAAACACTACCTACCTGATCGGAGCGAAAAATGCGGCGAAAAGGCGAGAGGCAACATTGTTTTACACCGGCTGGTGTAAATTGACGGAGTAATTAGATTGACATTAACTGGCAGCCAGTGGCGTATCTAGAGTAAATTGCGCCTAGGGCAAAACATGAAAAGTGCGCCCCTGAATTAGAAACCTTGAAAAATGCGCCGCAGGCGTTTTTCTCAGAATTCAGGTGGGCCAACGACAAATTGGGCCCCCGTATTAGGCTATATCTGGATCGGGTAAAAAAGTTGATCCTCTGTTTGAAAGTATTGGTTTTGTTTTTTTCCTCTTTCTCCGTTCATATTTCGCTCGTCAATTATTGCTCACACGAATTGCGCCCAACAGTTCAAAAATCTACATTATTTCTTTTTTCATTTTTTTTATATTTTCATCTTGATCTCTCATTTGCGCCCTGAGGATCAAAGTGCGCCCATGGCACGTGCCCCACTCCCCCCCCCCCCCCCCGTAGATACGCCTCTGCTGGCAGCTGTAATGGCGGCTTTACAGAACTTCGTATGTCGCCGGCGACAGTGTCGCTGGCCAATAGGATTCGATCTGCCTGTACTCCCCTACCTCCCCCTATAATTCCCGCGACACGAGTTTCTGTCATCGTGTCGTTCAAATTATTTAACTACAGTGGAGTGGGGGACTGTCGCTGGCGACAAACGAGGTTCTGTAAAGCCGCCATAACAGTTAAAGTGTCAATTGATGTCTAGGTATTTTTTCATTTTCAAAAACCTCAACACAAAACTCCAGACCCTGTTGTGTTGGAAATAAATGAATAAGTTAGTGTTATATGGATTCTTCTAGGATGCCAAAAAACAAATGAAAAGAAATGTTGACTTTTATTTTTGAAGTTATGAAGAGTCAACCGGGGTATCCTCCTCCGAACCCTTCTAGTTTCTCATTTTGGAAGATTCTAGTAAACTGTTTATGGCAATAAAAAATATCTAGTAGTGGGTGATGTTTCATTTTTATTTACGGCCCACTAGTCGAGTGGAATGCGTGTCCGCTCGTCAAGTAGAGCTCTCGGGTTCGATTCCCAGGCACAGTAAGTCTGGGTGTTGTGCTGTGAAAACGGAATTTTTCTGAGCTTATAATTAGGAATAAAATGCAGCAAACTCCCATGATGGTATTACAAGAATTACCAATCATAATAAAAACAAAGAAAGACGAACCCAGTCGGTAGCACGGTGAGCTCGGCCCCGCTTTTAAAGGCGAAGGTCCCGGGTTCAAATCCGCACTGGGCCAGATGGACCTTTTATCGCGTCCCTTAGTACTGGGGCATCTACTATCGTGCGGTGATGCCCCGGGAAGAGATATGAAACGAGAAATAAGCTATCGAAACAAAACCTCACTGATAAATCCCCCAATGATCAAAAGATGTAAATCTTACAGTCGTTGTTATCGTCATCATTGTTATCGTTACAGAAAAAAAACGACGGAAAAAACCTGCTAATAATCTAGCTGTTGATGCAGGGCAAAAAAAAAAGAGAGAAAAAGGAACATAACGGATGTTTTTTTTTTAAATCTGGCGTCCAAGTATGCTGTGCTTCAGCCGAAAAGAGGCTCATTCGACCAGAGCACAGCATGCTTTACGCCAGATTTAAAAAAACACCCCTTACTTATCTGACGAACGTTCAACTTCAACTGAAAAACTGGACCTAAGGGACGAAATGAATCGTTTGCAAGCATTTTTGTAGAAAAATAATTTTCGAAGTTTGACCCACCCTATACATACAGGGTGTTCGAGTCTGGTTATTACAAACTTTGAGGGATGATTCCTTATCAAAAATAAAGCCGAATGAACAAAAAACTCATGGTCCCAAAATGCTTCCTTGAAAAGATACAGGGTTGAAGTTGAAGTTAACTTTTTTAAATCGTTTTTTCACCGTAACTTTTGAACCGTTGGACTGATTACGTTCAATTTAGAAGAAAAAAGGCTTCGTTTTGAGATATTTGGGATTGAAACATTGGAAAACATCTCGAAATCGCCACTTTCCTGAATTGTCTTTTTAAGAATTGTGGTATCATTATTCGATGGAGACTCAGTTGATTAAATTTTGATTCAAATTTGATCAAAATCGGTCCAACAATTCAAAAGTTACGGTGAAAAAACGATTTAAAAAAGTGAACTTCAACACCCTGTATCTTTTCAATGAAGCATTTTAGGACCATGAGTTTTGTTCATTCGGCCTTATTTTTGATAAGGAATCATTCCTCAAAGTTTGTAATAACCAGACCCGAACACCCTGTATACAGGGTGTCTCCAAAATGGTGATACAAACTTTTAGGGGAGATTCCCCATTAAAAATGGACCAGGAAAAAATATACCTGCTTTGATGTCCAAAAATGCTCCGTTGAAAAAGTTACAGGGTGTTCAACTTGAATCTTCAAAATCGATTTTTTGACACAACTTTTGAACCGTTCAACTGATTTCGTTCAAATTTAGAACAAAGTCAATCTAAATAATGCTATCGAATAATAGCAACGTGTTTTGAAAAAAATTCAGGGGCGTAGATTATGGGGGGTGTTGTCATATTTTCCCCTCTATTTTTTCCCCCTAGCTATTTTCACAAATTGTTCTAATTTTTGGATTCTACGTCCTATTTAGAAAAAAGGTACTCTTGCAAAATTTTAATTAGAGGCTTCATTTTTGAGATATTTGGGTTTGAAACTTTGGAAAACATCTCGAAATCGCCACTTTCAATGAGCCCAATTTTTTTCCCCTGAAAACTTCTCGTTTCTTAAAAAAAAATAGTGCTTTAACAACTTAGAAATTCTAGAGAACATATTTCTGCTGAGAAATCGTGAGTTTTTTTTGGATTCTAATTTTTAGGCCTTTGAAAGTGGCAATTTCGAGATGTTCGCGAAAATGAAGCCTCTAATCAAAATTTTGCAAGAGTAACTTTTTTCTCTAAATTGAACGTAGAATCCAAAAATAAGAACAATTTGGAAAAATAGCTAGGGGTATAAAAAATAGGGGGGTAAAAATGAGGACACTCCCCATTATCTTGGTACACCCCTGAACTTTTTTGAAGTGAAACTTCTATTCTCGCGCCTAGATCACAACACACCACTAACGCAGAACCACATATGGGAGTGAAATTGCTTCATAACATCAGTGGTTGTAACGAACGCCTGTAACGATGTGCTGTAACGTTGTCTTGTCTGACCTTGGGGTGACCAGCGTCGTCCCAGGAAATGAAAGAATAAGCAGTTGCAGCGTTCGCCGCGTTCGGTTCTATTGTTTACTAATCGCTGACACTGGACTGCTCTTCGTGTTGTCGTACTGTTGGCCCAAGAACTGTTGACAAGAATGGCTCTCGACTTGGCTTGAATAGATTCGAGCGGATGTGATTTATTATAGGGATAGGGAGGTATATTCAGGGCCGGGCCTAGCAGGCGTGCAGTGCGTTCCGGCGCGCAAGCGAGTACGGCAGGCGGCAAGTCAGAGGGGCGGTAATATAATAATTAAGTTGAATTTCGAAGGATTCTTTTCATTCCCGCATTTGGTGGGGCCAGTGATGTGAGTCGGGTATTTATCGGGTAGGTAGGTAAATATATTTCTTAAATGTTACTATTATTCGATAGAGACTTATTTCAGCTAACTTTGTTGGAAATTTGAACAAAATCGGTTGAACGGTTCAAAACTTTTGCCAAAAAATCAGTTTTAAAAAGTCAACTTGAACACCCTGTAACTTTTTAAACGGAGCATTTTAGGACATCCTGGTCCATTTTTGATGGGGAATCTCCCCTAGAAGTTTATATCATCATTTTGGAAACACCCTGTAGGAAACAGAAATTTAAACACATCCAGTAGTTGATTTTTTTCTCATTTTGTCACATGAACCGCGATTTTTCAAGCACAATGGGCCTTATGAATAAAAATTGAGCAATTGCTTTTCTTAATTTTCTGTTTTTAAAAAATCTCAAAAAATCAGAAACTTCAAGAAATCTCTTGATTCAGATTTTATTGAACATTTGAGTAACTGAAATAATAACAATGGTTCGAAGTCCCCTTTCCAAATGTTTCTCCGTTTCTTGCTGCTAGATTTTAAACAAAAGCAATTGCTTGATCTTTATTCATAAGGCCCCTTGTACCTACCCGTATAAGACATAACACGTATGTAACGGAGAAAATTTTGCCGCGGTGGTGTAGTAAAAGAAGCGTTGACTTACAAGCCGCACGGTTTTTTTGTGTGTCGAAATGATACCTACCTACTTTTTCTTTCCAAAAATTACGAAAAATTTCACATATACCTATGGTTGATATTTAGAGGCCACAAAGTATCAGTTCCACAAAAGAAAACTTTGATCGCGGATCGAATCCTAGTGTATGCTGATTGCGAGCAGCGCGATGATCCCTGAAAAACTTATAAGCTCACAGGGGATTGTAGGAGGCTTTTTTGTATGTTATATGAGTTATAAGTATGCGAGATCGTTTAGGATCGGTTTTGTATACTTTCAGCCTGCCATCAATTCATTCACGCTTCTAAAACAACAACAACAACAACAACACGTAAATAGGCTATTATATGTCTGCGAGAACCCGACAGGTAATAACAGAATGTTAGGCAGCAGTTGACAGTTCTTCCGAACAATAATCCCTATCCTAATCCCTTATCCCTAATCTGTTGACTATTTGGTATTTATTTTTGTTGACTTGAAACATGTTGAAACACACGTTATTTTTATAATAATAATTATGGTCCCACTGCTTCTTCAGCAGCCAACCGCCTGATTGTACGAAATCTCGTACTTCCTCTGACGTTTTTCTCGTCTGGAAGATTCTCCGCGAGGTCAAAATCCATGCTAAAAAAAATACCCAAAGATGTGTTCCGAAATACAAGAGAACATTGAACTGTCTAGATAAAAACAATTTAGATGTGTACGACGACGACATTCCAAAAAACTTACGAAGTAGAAGGTTTACCTACCTATAACTGGTTCACTTTTTATTTTCAATAGAATGACTTTTTGACGCAAAAATAAAATGACAAGCTGGGGGGCTACGGCTACGGTTGATGGCACTTGCTAAAGTTTTGGAGCGGAACTATCAGCAGCCGTCAGCCCTATCCTTTCAGCGCTTCATCTTGTCACTTTGTTTTTGCTCCAAAAAGTCATTCTACTGAAAAAAAAAAAGGTGAACGGGGTATAATTATCATGGGCTATTATTATCAACTTCGGGTGGAAACAAAAAATAAACAATTGCTAAATTTAGACGCGTCTGCGATTTAGGTCAAATTTGCTAATTTAGAACTTGACATTTTCCTGTCGCTCTCTATAATTTTCCAAATTGAGACTTTTTCTGCGTAGGTATCGATTCTTAAAAAAAATACATGTTTACCCGAAAGAAATCACTACTACCGGGTTTTGTTACTCTGTCCTTTAATCCCGATTAACAATTAATTAGTTCTAAAAATAAACTTCCATATTTAGTAATTATTGCCATATAATCGAACTTATTGAAACGACCCAATTTTGTTGTAACAAAAACAAAAGTTCACGTGTTCGAAATTTTTCCAATACTAAAAGTTCGATTCCGATTACTGGGTGAAAAGATAGTTTGTTTTTTCCAGGAATGCAAACGTCAGAAGGCGTCCAATTAACACCGTTAACCTTTCTTCGGATATTGTACCCGTCATTTGATCTTGGGATGGTAATTGGGCTTGCACCCTCGATTTAGCTCTTTGATTTTCCCCACATTCAGCGTGTTCTATAATAAATCCTTGGCATTTCCACTGTTGCTCCGATCGCTTCTCTTCTTCGACCATCACGTAATAAAAAAAGCCCCATCCCCGATTTCTCTTCTAAAATCCCCCCCCCCCTCAAAAAAATCCCGAGACAGGTCGATTTTAAGTTCGAGGGAGGGACATAATTAGTTTCAAAAATTTCAAATGGAAATAGGGGTCGAGCATTATATTATTTTTACGCCAAATCTCTCTATTTTACTGCAAAAAAGAAATCAAATCGAACCGACCGTTTTCAAGATCCCCCTGAGACAGGGTATCACCTTTGAAAAAATTTAAACGGAAGGATCACTTTGAAGGCGTTCCAACTCTATTTAGGCCCGGTATTTCCATCGATCTCCGTATAAAGTTCCGGATAGTGTTCTGCGCAGCGTTTATCGGCCAGATAACTTTATCCGGAGATGGAAATACCGGGCCTTATTTTGGTGTTGGAATTAAAGAACAAGACCGAATAACCCGTTTCGAAGTTACATTTTTTTTTAGTTCAGAAACTGTTTTTTTACATTGTTTTGAATAAAAAAAAATCTTGAAAACAGGTGATTCAATTTCGTTTCTTTTTACACTAAAATGAAGAGATTTGAAAGGTCTCCAGAATGATGTATGTATTACTCGACCCCTCTTCCCATTTGAAATTTTTTTAAGACTATAGTCATCCTGCCTGAGAGAATGGAGCAAGAAAACTGAAATTGTGCGAATGATGTGTCCTCCATGAATTTACAATCGATCTGTCACGGCTTTTTTTGTGTGTGTGTGGGGGGGGGGTTATTGGAACATGCCAATACTGCATCAGTTCAGCTTCACGGCTTTTTTCGTTGAAGTTAGCTATGAAAAATATGTTGTGTTGATACGAGGTACCGCATGCTAACTTGATGCTAACGTCTTGATAGATATGCTTGTGTATAAGTAAGTTCAATGTGCCAGTTGTTACCGTGAAATCGTGACATAATGTACCTACGCGCAAGTGAGAATGGCTCTTCGCTAATGCTGTTAGGTAGTGGTGGCCACTGAAGAAGATGATGTCTAAGTATGGCGGTACTAATGAAAATTCCCACTGCCCAGAGGTCCTTTTTCTGATGTTCATCACTAAGTAGTGAATACTAACAACTCTAGCTTTAGACTGAAACAGCAAGCAGGTATGAAGAAGTAGATACATATAGAAAATGGACACAGAGTGCACTCACCTGAAATGTAGCAGGTTATCAAAACTAAAACACTCTGTATACTAGGCTCAAGTTTCATTCTCGATTTTCTCAGAATCGAATCGCTTTTCAGGAAGTTCAATATGATAAATGAAAGATGACGGTGAATTATAAATTATCACTGATTTCCAAATTTCGGTTGAATCGCGGGTTACATTTTGGCTAACAGAATTGAGTTAACAATAATTATACAAAATGGCGCCATATAACCTTTTGGTACTGCCCGATAGATGACGCCACAATACAAGCAACTTTTGATACCCAGTTACGAAATTCGTGTTCGTATACGAATTTAGCTAGCATGCCACTTTAATGTTTCGTAAATAGTGAATAGCGCCCAATCCCTTGCGTCTTCTGCCCCGTGCAGAGCATGCGTTCAAACGGTTACGAAGTTCGTTTTCGTATCCGAATCTTGCGAGCATGCCACTTTCGTACTTCATAGAAATCGACCAGCCCCTTGCGTATCCTACCCACAGCCGTGCCTATGCATAGCCCGCAAGCTCCGTACAAACACGAAAACATTGGGTTTTGCGTAAAGTGTCGATCTTTCTTGTCTTTGTCTAGCATGATATATCTGCATCTTCCCTCCTCGTCGCTGAAAATTTAGCAATATGGCGGCCTTAATCCATGGGCACGATTTCTTACGATCGTTTCCGATTGCAAAGACGAACGAGAATACGCAAGTTTATACAATAGAAAATACGCAAGCTTCGTATACGAAGTTCGTAAACAGACGGCGTGCTTTCCACACAGCTTTGCAGCAGATCGTTTTCTAATATAACTAGTGGAGTACTGGGAGGACTTTGTTCTGATGTTTGTTTATATCCTTCAAAACTGACAAACATTTCAGGATAAAGCCGCATTAGTTCTCATCTGACCATGTAGGTCGCAGCTAGAGAATACCTAGTCAAAACCATGTTAGTGTCAGAAATGTCACCGGTTGCGGTTCTTCATAATTTTCCACTCAACGCTGTTAGGTTGCATGTGAGTTAAGCTAGCCTCTGTGATCAAGTAAGCGGCCGCATTATCACATATGTCATGTCTTGTACTGTCGCATGAGCAGGATCGTTCTTGAACGCCTACATTTTGTGTAGGTAGGTATTGATCAATCAAACCAAATACCGATTTGTTGCATCTCTAATATTTCTATAATTTGATGCCGGCAAGTAACGAGTGATCGAATGAATTTCTCAAGTTGCTTATGATTCCTGAAAACCTGGCGGAAAAACGTGGCTACCAAGGAGACCGAGGCCTACTTTGAGGAGCTATTTATTCGATCACTCTTTAGTTACAAAATGATAAATTATTAGCTGAGGTAGTGACCAAATTTTTTCAATCATTTTGGTGAAAACAAAATCGACACATTTTATGCTTGTTGCAAAAGTGTTATTATTTTTATAATAAAACCAAATTCTCCACTGAAAGATTGGGTAATTATATAAATAACCATGCAATAATGCAAAACACTTGCGATTGACTCTTTTTGTATTTATTTAGTTAGAGCCACGCAACTCATCTATCATTATCATCTGTATTGTAACAGTTTCAAGTTTTTTTTAAATTTACAAGTGAATTTATTTTATGATTTATGATGTACAGTAAGTTGGTGAAAATAGCGAGAAATAGGGGTAGGAAACCCACAAGCGAAAAAATAACTCAAGAGGCCGTAGGACGAGTGGCGTAAATTTTCTCAACGTCGCTTTACTAATAAATGTATTTCAACACCAAAGATGTTATTAATAAATGGCGGAAATTTGACAGCATCAGTGCTCTCTTTGATCAAAATTAATTATAGATATACAGTTTTGGCCGAGATCCTGATGATACTGTCACATTTCGGGGTTGGCACGTTCCTTCGGTTGGTCAAAAACCAAAGCTTGAATTAGTTTTCAAAAAGTCATCCCATGCTTATTCTGTGATTTTGTAGAAAGACTTCAAAAGTTGAGCACCATATAGAAAATTTGACGTGCCACAGCGCCGTGGTGGTAGGTATATACAGGTGTCCGTTTTCCGAGGCTAAGCATGGGTATCTCGCTTATCTTGAGAGATACAAAGTCGGTTAAATTAGGAAAAAGTTGCGCATTTTCATGACGATCAATGATCCAAAAAGAAATTTGACGTACCGATTTTTGTTTTTGAGATATCGTGAAAAAACAGGATTTTGATTTTTGTTTTCAATTTTTTATTCAAAAAACGGTTGAAGGTGGCCTTTTCTAATCTAGACATTGCCAGGGCACTTTTTCAAGGGGAATCCAAATCTGCCAAAATTTTTATTTTAGCTTTCAAAGCAACCGAGATACGACATTAAACTTTGTTCTCTAATGGGCGCCATATTGGATTTTGATATTTTTAAATACTGTATTCTTATCTGGTTAGAACGATGTGCCACATGTCATTGTTGAATAAATGTTTGACATTTACGTTCTTTTTTATTGTCGATGCTGATTTTGTTTCCAAAGCACTCTTTGAAAAATTTAAAAATTTTTTTTGCTCTAAAGCATGAATTCAACAGTGGCATGTGACACATCGTTGTAACCAGAAAATAAAATTGTATTCAAAAATGTCAAAATCCAATATGGCACCCATAAGAGAAAAAAAAGTTGAATGTCATATCTCGGTTGTTTTGACAGCTAGAATGAAGATTTGGCAACATTGAATTCCCCTTGAAAAAGTGCCTTCACAATGTCTCAACTAGAAAAGGCTGCCTTCAACCGTTTTTCAAATAAAAAATAAAAAAAAATTACAAATTTCTGTTTTTTCTCGATATCTCGAAAACTAAAACTGACAAGTCAAATATCTTCTTAGATCATTGATCGTCATGAAAATTCGCAACTTTTTTCTAATTTAACCGACTCTGTATCTCTAAAGATAAGCGAGATACCCATGCTTAGCCTCGAAAAACGGACACCCTGTATATCCCATACACTTTCTTTTTTCAGTCTGAAAGTTTCGCTCCAAAACTCCAAAAGTCATTCTACTGAAAATAGAAAGTGTATGGGAGCCATTCTCATTCACCTGGGGTCTTCGGGGCGCAGGTTCACCTGTTTGGCGCCGTCATTGGTCGAGTTCATGCAATCGCCCGATCGATAAAGCGCTACGGTTTAACAGCCAATTTCACCAGTGAGCTTGTATACTTGAAGACCTGCGCACGAGCTGCGAGCAAAGGGAACCGCCTATATGAGAAGGTCTATGCCTATTTGACATAGGACGTACAGCAGCATTTAAATGTAAAATTTGCCCATCTGCCAGGTTCGTGCTTGACGATAGAAGAAATAAGAGGCCTTTGTTAGCCTCAGATACACCCCATGGGTGCCAGGGGGCGCTTTTCTACACATCCTTTCTGACAAACACCTGTCACTTTTGATTATCCAAAAACCAACTGCGAAATTATAAGAATTTTCGACAATTTATATTAAAAAAAAAAACTACAAACAAATTCGCCAACTCTACTTGATGCTGCCCAAAAGATAATCCGATTATACCCCGTTCGGATTGCCGGATATCCCCACCGGATCCAGGAGTAGGTCGGATAATAATCAAGACAGTCCGTTTGAGGTTGCCCACTGGGTCGTCCTTTTACCACCTAAACTAATTTTTGTTCCACTTAAGCTACTGTTCCACTCGTACCTACTTTCTCTGACTCTTGTGCACCATACCGCAAGAGTACCTACCTAATCGTGTTTTTTTTTGTTCACAACACCTGACACCTGTTACCCAAAATGACTTCTTGTTATGATTAAGAACAAAAACTATTTTTCTTTCAAATTTTGTTATAGGTACTTATTGGGAAACAAAAAACTTGAAACATTCTTCGATGTATTTTTTTTCGATCAATGACGTTGTATTGAAGCAATATGTATTGCTAAAAATACGTCGCTATCAAAGACAACAAAACGTAATTGTGAGGCTAAAATAGAGCGTTGTACGCGAGGTCGGCAGGGCACAAATTGCAAAATTTATGGGAATTCTTGTCGCGTCTGAGGACTTGAAAAATACGCGTGAGACAAATAAAATTTCATGGCAAATGTACATTTGAAACCAACCGACAGATTAACGCGGACGAGTATAAATATCTAATACCCATGTCAAAATATGTTTTCTATGATAATGTTTTCTAAATTTGGTTTCAGAATGTCATGCTCCGTCAGGAATTTGTGCATTAAAAAACATTTGATAAAATCATACGTTCACACGCTTATTTCTAAAGATCGCGAGTTTCTAATTTTAGACTTCAGATCTTGAGTTCACGGTCTTTTTGGTTCTTGGAAATCCTTCCAGTTGGTGTTTTTTCGTTTTTGAAAAGAACTTGACAGTCTTGAACGTACAAAAATCTCGAGTCCGAAGAGACCAAGACTTTCTGGAAGTCAACGAAAACGTCGATGATAAAACAGCGATATGTAATTCCAAAAGAAGTGGAATACCGGTAAATATGATTGAGCAAGTAGTCTTAAGTTACAGGGTTTTTCAAAATTGGCGTATTTTAGGACGTTGTAGACTGTAGAGGACTGCTTCGTGTCAAGACATTGCATCACTGTCCTACATCCCAAGCGCAGTTTACACCTAGGCAGTTGGAAGCAGAACAGGGCAAGGTGATGAAAATCTCAGATAATTCAGAATGAGACAGTGTTTCGGCAACGCTTGACTGTTAGAATATGTCTTGCTTGCGGCACTAATATTCGTTGGTCATCCATCCAACTGCGTGATATTTCAAAGTACCTATCATCTTTGATCGTGGTTTCAATGCCCAGCATAGCATCAGCTCCAGTCCGCAAGGCAGGTTGTCGGCGTCCTGCCGTGTCAGCTCGTCGGCGCTTTCATTGCCATGTTCTTTGCGATATGGCTTCAAACTGGTCTAAGCTTTAAAAACACATACAAGTTGTACCTACGACATTGTTTGTACCTGTAAATTTTCCTAAAACCAGGTGACACTCCTTCGGGTGAGGTGTACTACCCTGCTGTTTGTTAGAATAGATAGTAGCTGCGAATATTTTCGAATGCTCAGCTGAACATTCCACCTATACGTCAAAAATTCTAGCAAAAGTGCAAGTTCAGACGAAAAGAGGTAGGTACGCGTGTGGCTGCTTTGGCTTCACTTGGAATGCCTTGTTTTTCTGAGTTGAACTTCTGGGTTTCGGCCAGTTTAGAGACAACATGTACAGATCAGCAGGTTCGTATCAAGATTTGCAACAACCGGATTCCGAATTTTACGACCGAGACAAAAGTACACTTTGAAGTATTTTGTTGACCCTGATCATCCGTCCAAGCCAGGGGTGTCCTCCTCTTGATTACAGAGTGTGTGTATGTAATAAATCAGGCGAGAAATTTTTCAACTTGGGCGCCAGCCGGTAATAAATCCTTTTTCAAGATAAAACTTGCGTCACATTATTTATTCAGTTAAGAGAAAGAGAAGCGTCAAATTTCAATGATCGAAATTAATTAGGAATCAATTTGCACGAAAATATCTTATCTGAAGAAGGGGAGGGAGGGCCAACGGCAGGCCACAACAACAATTCGGCGTGTGCTAAAAAATATATAAGGAAGTGCACACACTGGAAAGTCCAAAAATAGGATTTGCATTGCGAAAAAAAATCGCCGTAGATTGCTATAAATAATAATTCGGTAATTATTGTAGAGTTCATCGCTAACGGGTGTGATGGTCTTCATTCGGGTCTCACGTGTGTTTGCCCTGGCCAGAGTGAAAAACATGCACATGTTGTCTTGTAGTTTTGGCGTTGCTCTTGTTTCTTTAGCCTTTCATTTCCAATAAAATTCCACAAGCGCCGAAATTTTGGCTATCTGGTAACAAAACCGTCCGCAGCCACTGCAACGGTTCAGTTCGTCAGTATTTCGTGACTTTGAAAGTCTTCTGGTAACCTCCGTTGTTAGAGACAAACAGGTATTTATACTCATTTAGATAATATAATTATAGAATGTGGACCGTGAACTCCGTGTGGGATCTTGATGCACTCGAGATGCACTCTGCATTTCTGATTGCATAATTTTTACGAAATGGATTTCGGGAATGCCTGATGAATTCCTGGAAATCAAATTATTATTCGAATTATTATGTCTGCCGGATTTAGCTATCAATCATATTTTCAATAAATTTGATTTAGAGTTTTTTTCAAACGTAGATCCGAAACGAATATAGCTTACATCCGCATTTTTAGGATTCTGATTATAACGTGATAAAGCATATTTACGTCATTTATTGTTTTCTTCTACAAGAATTTTCTGGGTTTAGATATAAAAACAATTGATACGTTTCTAGATAACCAGTGCATAATTAGTATTCATTACAGTCACAACACTGGGGCAGATTTTTTCTGCTATTCATCTTAATTCTACAGGTAAATCAATTTGATTCACCATATCAGTTTTTATCAATTCATTTTTACTTGGCTAACTTTTTAATAATTTTTGTCAAAATTCAAGAAGTCACTTTCATTTCCTGACTTCTCGCATTATCATAATCGCGACGCTTCCGTCGATCTACCTTAGCTTTCATTTCTAAATTGACGCAAATTGACGATGACCATTTGTTTTCCACCTCAGCATGAGTTAGACAAGGTGACCTATGAAATGACAAATGTCGATGTCGGTAGCCAAGCAAGAGCCAATCAAAATCGTGCCTCCCTGGCTGCCGACGTTGACATTATTTTATTTGTCATCTCATAGGTTACTCGAAAAATGAAAGGGACAATCATTTGCCCAAACGTTTTTACACACTTTAGATTTTCTCCTCAGGTACCTATTGTTTGTATTTTCCCCTCAGATATTTTGAACAACTGAAAACTTTCTCTTCGTTTATTTTTTCCGTGGACTTCAAATATGCCCGCGTAAATTATAATCGTTACCGTATGTGACTGCATGTTTTTTTACTTCAAATGGAACACTATAGGAGTTATTGATATTACAGCTACAGGTCATTCAATACAGCTTTTTTTCTGATCTTAAAAATATGCGACACTTTCTACAATTGAGCGATCCGCACAAGGCATCTTTTATAATTCGCGGTTAGGCGGCTTTGATTTAAAAGTGTTGATAAAAAAAAGTTGAATACCAAATATGAATAAGAACAAAAAAAACAAAAATTTCCAAGAACAGTTTTATAATAGTTTCAATTATGACACTGTTTTCAACAGAGTGGTTGACAATTGACAGTGAAATTTGACCAAATTTTTCATAACAGCTTCAATTATTATGACTGTTTACAGTAGGGATCATAATGAATGGAGCTGTTACGAACGCAAAGTAGAAAAATTAAGATTTTTGCTTTCATCTGACAAGCAAATACCGGATTTCTTGTGACTATAATACTCAAATCGACTCTTGCTTTTCAGACACAAAATGGATAATTCCCTAGTCAAACTGACGCTAAGCGCCTTAGCCCTAGCCGCAGTATTCCAGGCATGCTACAGCGCCCCCTTGATGGACACTTCCGGCGCTGCCAGAAACGAACTCGTGGAATACCCAACATATTCAGATTTCAAACGAGCCTCATCAACCAGGAGGAAGGACCATTCGACGCTACAAGGCTGGGGACCCGGCGGCATGCCATATGGGGCCTTGTACTACAAGAATCAACAGTCTTCTTTGTCCAGAACGCAGCAAGCGTCCTCAGAGACAAATTTGAGGGAGCCCTCCAAAAAGCCACAGGTTAACCACAAAGCCAAACCTCCAAGCTACAGGAGGAGACCCAACAGGTTACCTCACACCATCATACCCCACCAGTTTATTGTTTCGTATGGTTGGGGGCAAAAATAGAGACGACAAAACTAGACTGTGCGCGCGCTCAATGACTGAATAAACCATCCACCTATCTCATTTAATTTTAATTTATTGATAATAATTTATTTATTGTTTATACCTACACGTGTTGAAAATGAAAATTTGAAAAAAAAACGAGAATAAAATAATATATACAAATGAACGATGAACTCTATGTAAGAGAATAAACTTTTATCGACCTGTCCCTGATGTGAGCATGCTAATCAAGGCGGCCTTTTCTTTCTCCTTCTTTTTCACTACGTCGATGCACCGGTTCCTCCACGTGCTCTTCCTCAATTTTATCGGTCTGCTGCCCACGTACCTACCGTTCATTTCTTTCATGGCTTTCGTAAAGTCCGCAGGGTCCTTGAAGCTGACAAATCCATAACCTTTACTTTTGTTCGTCCTCTTGTCTCGGATCACTTTGGCCCGTTGGAACGAAGGAAACTTGTTGAAAGTCCTGGTCAAGAGTTCGTCGGTCACGTCGTTACCCAGATCACCACAAAAAATTCGAAAATCATCATCACTCCAGTCGACCAGGCTGTGATCTTCCCAGACTTGACCTCCGGCAGTGCGCATCAGCTTTCTGTTTTTGCTGCCACGGCGTCTGTAGTCGTCAGGACCGAAAGACTGCAGCGCGCTGCTGGCTTTGCCTTGAGAGATTGCAAGCTCGGCGCTGACTTTTTCGTTTTTCAATTTTTTAAGCTTCTTTTCAACTTCCGATTGCAGGGCCAGGAAGTCGACGGAGGGTTGAGATGGTGCGCTTGGGGCGGGTGCCGGTTGAGGCGCCGGTTTGACAGGTTGAGTGTATAGCGTAGGTTTGGCTGAAACTACCGCAGGCTGGGTCGAGTAAATTTCATACTGAGGTTTTTTCTTTACTTGATGGGGTATGAGCATTGGTGGCTGTGGTGGTGGAGGGATGTTTCCGAAACCTGGCAGGTTAAACGCACCCGTAAACAAAGCCTGGCCAGAGATTTCAGCTTCAAATCTATAAAGTTAGGTTATGTTACTTTGTTGAATATTTATTAGAAAATATGGAGTACATACCTGTTCATTTCGTCTTCCATTTGGCGGAATTTATTGGAATTCATCTTGGATTTGCAGTTTCTGGCTGAAAATTGCACGTTTCTACCTTCGAACAAGAATAATCGTCACTAAACGTTGTTTTGTTCTGCTCGACAGCTGACTTCAACAAGCGTTGACGGTTGACTTGACAGATGACAGCTGCGACAAGCAGGGTGGACAACCTTTTATGCACTTTGGTTGGGTAGGGTGCTTTCAGCCGACACCATAGATAAGGCAAGCAATAGATAGCCGACTCCCTCAGTAGGCTTTGAAGAACAGTTCCGAGCGCCCTCTCTATTTTCTGCCAAGTACGACAACAAAAAAATGTAGACTCCTGTTTTACTTTTGAACCGAATTTCGGGGGCGGGAAATTCAAATCTTTTTTTAAATCGCCTGGATGGTGATACGTGACTGGCAGTAGGTACACAAATAATGCAAATTTCGCATTACAGCTATTATGTACCTATCTCAAAAGAGTCAAAAATAGCCATGAAGCGGAATTTTCATTGTTTGTGTAATACGACGGTTCACACCACAAGAAAGACGTAAATATGATACATAAAAATTACAGAGGTAGATACTTCTATAAAAATTCTTACAAATGAAAAATTCGTTAACTTATTGATATAGTTTTGTGACCATATATATTTACCAGAAAACAGTGGGTAATTTACAATAAAAATGTACATATTAGGTGTCTAGATAATTGATAGTCATGTCATATGTATGTAAAAAATATGACCCTTTATCCCAGATTAATATACCAATGCCGTTTGTTGTAATAGGTTGGTATCCTATAAAATAATTGTCTACACATAATCGCATAATTGGTAGAGTAAACTGTTCAATAATTTGGGATAGAATTTGGTTTTCAACAAGAGTTCTAAAGATGACAGTTTTTTTTTTAACACAGAATATCAACGATGTTTGGTCTAAATTTTACATCATCAGCTTTGCAGCGTAGTTGAGTGGGTAGCTATTCTACTTAAAATTAAATTGCACTGGTCTCTTCAATATCTTAGGGTAGAAACTGCTTGAAACCATTTGAAGTCGGTAGTATGAAGAGCCTTGTCGTACAACTCTTCTTTGAAGAATATGCCATAAGGTGACATCCTCATCAGCTCACTGGTGATGTTCCAAATGAATCCAAAACGACCCTTGCTGGTCACGTTGCATTTGGTCTCTCATGCATTGCCTTTTCCATCAAAAATCCGACCAAAAATCATGTTCATTCTTCAGAAAATCATTGCTCCAATCGAATTTCATATCTATATGCTCTGATTTTCTTGATATAGTCAGTTGTGGACCTTTCTGTCTCAGTCTCTCAGTCTCATTGTCTCCATACAGTCATCACCCGTGAGTCATGGAGAGTTCATGTATTGTTCATTGTGAGCATTAGTCGTAATAACTTCAACGCACATTTTCTTCCGGCTGCATCTTGTTCCTGTCTATGGAATCATCACTGTAGTTACTGCGAATTATTTGGGACTAATAGGTACCTTTGATTTGGTCTTCCAAAAAAAGGGTATGTCTTTCGTTCTTTTTTCATTGTTTGGAAAGCTGTGCTCGAGGCTGTGTTATCCAGTTTTATCCATATAAAGTGTGAGAACGTGGGAACGTGGCCTTTTTATAAAACCTGGAACGAATTAAAGTGAAGTAGCAATAAGGCCAATAGGTATTTGAGAATAATAAAACTCATGCATACATGTTGGAAATTACCTTATTCACCTCCTCGAGGTTCTTTCTTCATAATGAGAAACGTATTCCGGCCTTGTATTCCACAAATAGAACCAAAATGCAGAATAAACCCAAATTAATACGAAAAACGCCAAAGCGTCCTTTTTTTGATGATGCGCAAAAAAGTAAAGTCAAAATGACATACGGCTCCGCGATTTTTTCGGCCCCCGGCAGAGATTTTTGTTCAGAAATTGCTCGCCAGCGCCATCTGTCATTTCTGCCGATCAACGCAACTGTGATTTAAACCTACTACCGGAGTGCACCACCCCTGGCCGACACTGCTTTCGCGCGACACAGTTTTTACGGTTAGACTATTGGTAGTACTGCGTGGTTTTGGGCCGAAATTTAGCGGGAAATTTAAACATCCAAGCATTACTGCAAGAGGCGGCAACAACGCAAGGTGGGTGGAATGGAATGTCGCGCGAAAGCAGTGCTACCTATCTGGTGCTACCTTCGCATGTTTGAGCTAGGTCTGCACGAGCGGCATATTTGCAGAAATTTGGCGATATACCTACCGCTGAAATTCAATTGTTATCATTGCCATTGTCAGAAAGAGCGGTTCCGGCGTATCGTATATCGCCTTCCAGCGATAAGTATATTACGCCCGTATGGACCTAGCTTCATACTTTCTGCTTTGCGTTTCGAACGGGGATTTTTTATTAAACCGAAAACTGTTTACAAATTACAAATGGAAAATATTAGGCAATGAAATTGTTTTTTGTTATATTTCTGTTTTCACCTCGGTTTTGACCAAACCAGAATTTTGCACTTCTGCTCGGTTATAGGCATGGGGCGAGTAAAGTCGATCAAATCGTATATTATACACGATTATGCCCTATGCTCAAGTGTACAGGCTGATTTTTTGAAAAGGACTCACCCCAGATTTCTCGCGGGGAAAAATATTTCCAGGAAAACGTCGAAACAGGTCGATTTTTATTCTGAGGGGGACATCTAGGACACAACATTGTCAAATTTTCATCTTCAACTCCTTCGCCCCCACCCTACCCTACTTCAGAATTTCAAATAGCACTCTACTTATGTTGTGAGAGATTCACTCGGAGATACATCAAATTGAAGGTATCAAAATTCAATTTCTGTCAAACATATTTCGATTTTTTTCAAGTCATCCGGCATCCCTCAACCCTTCTCAAAATTCTCTCATTGTTAATTAAAAGGAAGCTTTCCCCCTATTAACTCCCAATTCTTGGAAAATAGATTATCCAGCGAAAACAGGACACATCTAAGACACGTATCGCAAATTTTTTATCTTCAATCCCTTCACCCCCACCCTACCCTACTTAAAAATTTCAAATACGATAAATAATAGAATTCTCTTTCTGTAAAAAATAATTTCAAGTTTTTTAAACCATCCTCTTTTGCTGGAAAATTTGTTTCTCAAGGATCGGCAGTTAATAGGGGGAAAACTTCTCTGCTTCAAAATTAACAATAGAAAAAATTTGAGAAGGATTGGGGGGGGGTTGAAAGATTCCAAGGTGTGTTTGACAGAAAGAGAATTGTATTACGTTTAATTTGATGGATCACAAGATAAGTAATGCTATTTGGAATTCTAAACTGGGGTAGGCTGGAGGCGAAGGGGTTGAAAATAAATATTTGACAATGTGTGTCCTAGATGTCCTCCTCAAAATAAAAATCGACCTGTTTTGGCGTTTTCCTGGAAAACAATTTGATGACGAGAAATCTGGGGTGGGTCCTTTTCAAAAACTCACCCTGTATTTATACTATATAGGTATACTTGAATACTTATAAAATTTTCCGAATGTTTCTGTCAATGGTTGTTTCAAATTGAGGATGGAAGATTTTCTATGACGTGGAAGGTGAAAATCAGTCTTTTTCTGTATGTTTTTGGACATGAAATGTTGAAATGTTCATATCGATTTTACTCGAAAACGAAGAAAATACTCTAAAAATGTTGTCATGTCGATATGTAACAAAAACTGTATATATCCATCCTCGGTGTAGCTATTGGTTCTAAAATGAAGATTGAATAAAACAAAACTGTTACAAAGTCACAGTTTGTTTTAAATACACTGTTACAAATACCAAGGTGCAGATTTTTCACTATAAAATTTGGCCCCCTTCCCTAATGGGGGATTCCCTTTGAGATATTTCTCAATACATAAGTACGGTTGCGGCCAAAATTAAGTGGACGACAATGTCAACGAGTTGGCTTGCTGTCATGCGACGTTCAGGCCAGAATCCTGAAAAATCTGTCAACTGTCGTCCACTTTAAAAAGTCCGCAACGGTACCTACTTTATTTTATAGGGGGTTTCGATCTGAGGAAAATGATGGCCAAACGCAGCAGTACTAAAAAGAAAGGGATGAAAATGCTCACTGCGTGCCCAGTGTGGCCCCTGTGAGGTTGAGATAACTTCTATCCTTAGATGGACAGTAGTTCATGGAGTTGCATTCTCTATAGACACGCCGACATGGTATATGTATATGCCGCAATAATGAACAGTAATACAAAAAATTCTACCAAAAACTCCTTTTTTTTTTCTTTGTCATTCATCATCGCATATATATATGTATATATATGATGAATGACAAAGAAAATACAAATAGGAGTATATATATAGACATATATATATGTCTATATGTATATATATGTATATAATTACGACGTTTTCATGGGATATTGAATTCGAACTGAATACCTACCAATTTGGTACTGAATACTCCATGTAAACGTTGGCAGCTTTGGATGGAAAGCGGTGCCACGAACATCATATTGAACATTCTGCCCTAATTTCGCTCATAGTGCGGGCCCTTCAAAGCGGCGTTAAATTTTCAGCAGCAGGGTCCAGCGCGACAAAGGTCGACTCTATTTGAAAAATTCCAAAAGTAGCAATGGACTGAAAACAGTATCCAATAAGGTTCTGTGTGATACAGAGAATTTACGGGTTATCCACTACTTTTTACGGAAAAAATTATCAAAGCTTACGTAACCACATAAGTACCTAATGTATTTTCGGCGGTCGACTTGATTTGAATAACTTCAAAAGTAGGAATAGACTATTAAAAATCTTATTTGCGTTTATCCATCTATGGGTTTTAGATGGATAAAAAGATAAAGGTGGACTTCAGTGTCAAGAGCACTCGAAAGCTCATCAGTGGGTTTTTATTTCACACAACCCCCGCATATGATAAGAATAAAAACCAAACTTAAATACCTAAGGGGCAATAGACCAAGGGTTGCCTCGGCTTTTGCCAATATTGCCATGTTGGTGTCATGATCATAGAGCAGGGTTTCTTGACCTTTTCCTAGTCATGGACCCCTCAAAATTTTAGAGAGCTTTTCATCATCATCATCACCTTAATTTCTCGAAAGTAAAACGCGGTTTAACATTTTTACCACCTTTTATATTGTTTTCGCTTATAAACTTTACATACAGGTGATTTTTTAAAAAGAACCCACCCACACCTCCAATTTTTCGCTGCACCATTTTTTTGCGAGAAAAAAGCTGCCACAGGTCGGATTTGCTTTTTTGAGGGGCTTTTTGCCTAACACCACACACGTTATTTTCAATTTGTCTTTCCCTTATTCGTTCCACGACCGTCCACCCTTCTAGGTATTAGGGTGACTATACCCTTTTAAGAATTTCAAATGGGAATAGAGGTCGAACGTCGAACTGCACATCATTTTTGAAGGTCTTCTAAATTAATTCCCTTCACAACAATTTCGAAAAAATTAAAATCAAACAAAGCCCGCGCGTTCTGAAATAGGTATACCTACAGGTGTTTGCAAGTTTGGGGTAGAAAATTGAACAGCAGGGTAGGGAAATGTTCCAAAAGTGCCAGAAAAATATATTCAGAAAAATGTTGAAAAAAAGTATGATTTTTATTTTTTTAATTAAAATAAATATCAAGATCGAGGGTCAAAAGTTGGTCCTTCGACCCCTTTTTATTTTCGTAATTTTGAAAAAATAATTCAGTAAACTTTTTCAAGTTTTCTAGATCCGCCTCTATATTTTTTTGCAGTTTTGTGTTCAGCTTTCTCAACTGTCTGATAATGTCTCTATTTTTTTTTGTGTTACTGTAATATGTAGGATGAGCGAAAGGAATTTATTGATATGATATTCTGATATGAAGCCAGATATTCCACGATTCCACTTTAGATTTTCTTTTTGCGCTCAAGCCATTTTTCTTTGTTCGTCAATATTCAGACTGACTAACTGACAGCTGCGTACTATTTGGCTTGTCTCTTATTCATCACGGCCGACCTAGTTTTTGAAAAAAAAAGTCAAAAAAATTGCAAATTTCGTAAAAACTTCCGATTATGTATTTCGAAAAGTGTATGAAGTTTAAATGTGGTAAAATATTGACCACCATTTGAAAAAAAATAAGTAATGATACTTTGAAAATTAAAAAGTTCAATTTTTTGTGAATTTTTTCAAGCAAACTGAAAATGCGATTTTTTCAGTTTTCAATTTTTAGTTGCTAGTACTGCCATACAATTTGAAAATAAAATACAGGCATAAGACAACTGAAAAAGCTGAACACGAAAATGCAAAAAATATCTGGTGTTCCATTTAAAAAAAATGTCTTTTTGTTAATTCCATCAATATAGAACACCTGATAGCCAAAAATAGTTTTAAGTCATAGGTCTCATTAAAACCATGTAACTTTTTTCTTACATCTTTTTTTCTACTTGAACGGTAAGACCGAGGGTAAGACCGCTATGGGATAATTACGCTAGGATGGACCACTCTGTATACAAGAAAGTACACCGTATAAAAAAAATCATCTTAATTTTTGAGGGTGAAATATTGAAAGTATGTATACTTTTACCCTGCTGCTGCAGTGGGCATTGTCATTCCATTTTCTTCAGTACCACCGCGCTTGAGCAACATTTTCTTCAGTGGTCAGCAGGTCACCACTATTCCCAACAGCATTAGCGCAAAACCGCCAACCAGTTGACGATTTTCGCTACAAAATGCTGGAACATTTTTTGACAAAAAACAATTATCAACTGTTTTATAATTTTGAGAGACGTAGAAAATTAAATATATGCCTATTTTGCTGAAAAAAGTCACTAAGAAAGAAAAAAATATTTTTTTTTACATAATTGAAAAACTATATTACATTTTCTGATACACACTCAGTACACCGTATACAAAAAATTGAGTTTTCATCTCAATTTTTGAGGGAGAAATATTGAAGATACTTCCACTCTGCTGCTGCGGTGGGCATTGTCATTCCATTTTCTTTAGCACCGCCGTGCTTGGGCATCATTTTCTTCAGTAGCCACCACTATACCTAACAGCATTAGCGAAAAAACGCCAACCAGTTGACAGCTGAGTCTTTGTAAAGTTCCCTGGAAGGTCCGCTATAACGTACGACTGGAGAGTTTAAGCGCTATTTCTGGGGCACCTGTATATCCCACAAAACTTGATAAACACTTTAGGACAGGACAGAACTTTGAAAGTCACTACAGACTAAATAGTGTCGGAGCATAGAATACCTAACAGAAAAAATCAACATGCGGGAGGTTTGGTCAATGTATGATGTATGGAATATGGCTGAAACATAATAATGATCGATGATGGTTTATGGCTATATGTCATGTCCAAGCTATCCCACAGTAGCAATAATCTTTCAAAAAAAGTTATTCCAAACTAAAATAGATTGTTTGCTATTTTTGCTTTTGTACAGAGAGCCCTCTCTTCCTCTTCATGGGTGAAATGTTACCTATCAGAATAAACCATGGAAATGCATTTTTTCAACATCTATCAAAACAAAACATTTTCAAAAAAAAGAAAATCAAAATTTCGGAGCCATCCTTTCTCTTTTCAAATTGACCTCAACGATAAATTTCTGTTGAAAACGAAGGCTCAAGGGCGCTGATCGTTTACTAGAAAATATGCGCTCCACGCCTTCCTGAAAAACAATAAGTAGGTATATTTAGACTTTCTCATATAGGCGGTTCCCTTTACTCGCAGCTCGTGCGCAGGTCTTCCTATAGACTAAATAACTCACTGGTTCAATTGGCTGTTTAACCGGGAGCGCTTATCGATCGGGCTGGCTGGGGCTTGGGGTTGACGATGGCGCCAATATAGGTGAACCTGCGCCCCGAGGACCGCTATATCCTTTCTCTTTTCAAATTGACCTCAACTTTATAATTTTGGAATTTGAGGCGCTATGGATTCACAAATCCTTACTGGTTAGAGAATGGGTTCATTATCCTTGCCATGTGAAAATTTCTCTGCGATTGGATATGATGGGTCGTTTTCTTGAACGGTTCCCAAAGGGTTTTTGGAAGGAATAAAAAACCGTTTTCAAGAAAACGACTAATCCACTCGCAGTGGAATTTTGACATAGCAGTAAGGGATAATGATCCATTGATCTCTGTTATTCTCTACCATTAACGAATTGTGAAACTATAATAAACGACTCCTCAAGTTAAAAAATTAAAAAATATATAACATCAAAATTGGAAGTTTTGAAGCGCGAGGATCCCAACCTTGAAACGAAGCTTTAATTGACGATATTTACAATGAAATGATTTGGAAAAGGCTGATTTAAAGTTTTCCCGGAAAATTCAGATTTTCTCCGGCAAGAAGAAAACACGTACGACTAAAACATGAAATTTTAGTCTGTAGTCCAGGATTTCCACCACTTCCCGGTCGGACGCTACGAATTTTCAAAGTTTTCCCATGCCATTGATTACTCGATTGGGATGGCCATTGATCAGATTTTAACCAGAATGACGCGTCGTTCGGTGCTACCACTATAGGGAGAAGAAACTTGAGAAGAAATCCTTGCTTGAGGAATGAGATAAACTTACTTGAGAGAGGAACTTTTTTCGAAATATTCCGACTGAAATCGAAAGTGTATTGCATTAGTTTTTCGATTCCCTTGAGCTCCGCCACTTGAAACTCGTGAGCAAAGGAAATTGGTAAACAGATCTGTGTGATGGATCTGTGATATAAGATATACCTACGCTACTTTTTGATGTGTTTTGAATTAGCATATTTTCTTCATAGGTGTTATAATGTATACCGGGTGATCATTTGAAAACTATCCACCTGCAATAACTCCCGATTCCTAGTGAATATTTTTTCGAGCAAAAACAGGTCGATTTTTATATCAAAGGGGACAACCAAAACATATATTGGCAAATTTCTATATTCACCCCCCTCGCCCCCACTTACCCCAACTTTGAAATTTCAAATGACACTACCTACCTTGCGATACATCAAATTGAAGGAAATTGAATTTTCTTTCTGAAAAAAATATTTTAAATTTCTTTAACCCCACCCCCTTTTCCCTAAAAATTCTCCGACTGTCCCTTTTTATATTCTGAACCCCTCATTTTTTTCTCAATTTAGTCGGCGTCATCCCAGATAGCATCGAAGAAGAAAATTTCTGGTGGAAAAAGTCCTACCCAAATTCCCCCCTTTGCTCTCCCCCACCTCAACTCCCAAATTTAACAAAACACCACCTACTTTGTGATACATCAAATTAAAGAGAATTGAATTCTCTTCCCGAAAATAATTTTTTCGAAATTTTCTACCCTCCTCCAATAAATTGGTCATTTGGAGTATTCTAGGGGGGTCATGGGGGGCTTTAAAAAATGTGAGAAAATCTTTTTCGGGAAGAGAATTCAATTTCCTTTAATTTGATGTATTACAAAGTGGGTATTGACATTTTGAATTTTTGAGGTCAGGTGAGGGGAGCGAAGGGGTAAATTTGGGTGGCACTTTTTTTCTAGAAAATTTTCTCTTTCGATGCTGTGCAGGATGACGTTTACTGTATGGAAGGAAAATGAAGGTCAAGAATATTAACTTGGACACTCAGAGAATTTTAGGAAGAACAGGGGGTGAAGTTGAAAAAATTTAAAATATTTTTTTTAGAGAGAGAATTTCATTCTCTTTAATTTGACGTATCGCAAGGTAGGTAATGTCATTCGAAATTTCAAAGTTGGGGTGAGTGGGGGCGAGGGGGCTTGAGATATAAATTCTCCAATGTATGTTTTAGATGTCCTCCTCGATATAAAAATCGACCTGTTTTTGCTCGAAAAAATATTCACTAGGAATCGGGAGTTATTGCAGGTGGATAGTTTTCAAATGATCACCCGGTATGATCAATTATTGATAAACGTATTATTCATTATTTTTGGAGGAGGAATTTTTGAAATCGGACCAACGGTTTTCGATTCCTCCCCCCTGGAAAAACTCCAAATTTTCCAACCTCTGATCTCGTAAACAGATGTTCACCAATTTTTTTTTGAGCAGTATGTAACTGGTTCTTGGTCATTTCCCAACAATTTCTTTTGCCAATTTTCCCGTGATTTGCTGTAAGTAGAATAACAATAGGTATGTTCCATCAGGAGTCCCTGACTGTCCGTGGACGTCAGCAGCCTGCGCATTACGATTTATGGAACGCCAAAATCGTAATGCGCATGCTGCTGACGTCCACGGACAGTCAGGGACTCCTGATGGAACAGACCTAATGGCGATTTAGGGATGTGACGCAAGAGACTAAAAGAAGACTCTCAACATAGATCGGATCCCAGATAAATCATCTAAATGTCCGATATCACAAAGTTATCAAATTCTATCAAATTTATAACGTGGAATAAAATGCAAACCCAGTTAAGTACTTCAAGAAAAAAAATTACCGGATGATAGCAAGATATATTTAAGTTCAAGCTTTTCAGAACAAAATACAATTTGTTATTAGCACGTCAAAATAAATATAATGAAGTATAACATAAAATATAAATAGATAATATATAGATATAAAACAATCACAGCCTTATGACTCAGGCGTAACAGTAAATCTGTCACTTAGAAATTCGTCTATCCTGTTATAAACTCCCTCACCGCTGGTTCAGCTAAAAGTTTATGAGAGAGTCAATTTTAATCTGAGTTAGTTGCTAAGCAACTGGCCATGCTATTGGCTGTGTCATAGCATCTAACTCAGATTAAAGTTAAGTCGCTTATAAAGCTTTTGGTGGAACTTGCAGTCAGTTAACAAACTTTCAAGTTTTTTTTCAAGTTGATTGGGTAGGTACATAATTTTTCTTCATTTTTTGTCAACAGCTTCAACTATGAAAAAGCTTCCTGCTACCGAATCTCCTACATTTTTTGCATATAGTCTTGACTACACTCTTCAGCAATATGAGGATCTTGTGTATCTTCGGAGAAACTCTATGAAAATTCGCATGATACGCTGTAAGGGCAGCTTCTCTGGTTCCCATTTGCCTCAGTCTTCAAATGGAAAAAATGGCTGAGGACAGAGTTGTGCTTAGTCTATTGATGTGGGCCAACCATTTCAGATTTTGTTGTAGGTGCAGTCTTAAGAAATTTAGGGCGTTTTGAGTGGTACCTTTGATTTCAAAAGTAAGGTATTGTTTTCCCTTGATTTAGTTTTAGTCTGTCAGCCTCGAACCATTCATCTACTTCCAACAAGTCTATACTGATGCAATATACATACTTATTGTAACGTGATGACTTCATGCCTCCAACCATTTTCAAAGTCTCTTTTGCTGCCACTTCTTGGATAACAATAGAATGTGTTGTGGTTGCTTTCTGATTTCTTAGGTAGTGTTTGAGTTGAATTTGGACTTGAAACCTGGTGAATGATTCTTCAGATGTTGCAGTTGTTGTTCCATCCATATATGGTACCCAAGTTGGCTTAATGAAGTGTTGTGGCCAGGTTTGTTCCAATACATTTCTCTTATTGTTGTTGTGAGCTGTTGTTGTTTATTATACACAGTGGTCTTGATTTGTATGGCTTGTGCCAGATAGATGGCCAGAGATGGGGGAGTTCCATGTTGTCTTCATTCCTTTCCACTTTGTTTCCACTCATGTCATTGCGAAGATGTTGTCAATGCATGTTGATTACTGCTGATTATCCTGGTGATGTGACGGATTGAGGGCTCAGCAAACAAGTGGGTCGGGCCGAATTCTCACATCTTGGCTAATAGCTCCATTGTCGGCTTTGGGTTTTCCAAAATGTTAGTGTTAAGTCACCTGCAACAATGAAAGGCTTATTGATGCATCGGTTTTGAAGATATGACAAGCATTTCTCCAAGTGGCTCATGAACTTATAAATGCTCAGGATGATCAAGGAAGGAAGAAAATGAGAATACAAAATATAGCTCCAAGACACCAAAACCAAGTGGGACAGCCTTTATTTTGGCTTGTAGAACACACTGTATACAGGGTGTTTCCAAAATGGTGTTACAAACTTCTAGGGGAGATTCCCCATCAAAAATGGACAAGGAAAATATATACCTTAGATGTCCTAAAATGCTCAGTTGAAAAGTTACAGGGTGTTCAAGTTGACTTTTTAAAACTGATTTTTTGACATAAGTTTTGAACCGTTTAACCGATTTTGTTCAAGTTCTCACCAAAGTTAACTGAAATAAGTCTCTATCGAATAATAGTAACGTGTTGGAGAAAAAAGTTCAGGGGCGTAGATAATGGGGGCTGTCCTCATATTTCCCCCCCTATTTTTTACACCCCTGACTATTTTCCCAAATTGTTCTTATTTTTTTATTCTACGTTCAATTTAGAGAAAAAAGTTACTCTTGCAAAATTTTGATTAGAGGCTTCGTTTTTGAGATATCTGAGTTTGAAACTTTGGAAAACATCTCGAAATCCACGTTTCCCGAAAGGCTTCTGCGCATACCTGTGAAAGTAGGACGTTGCCAAATCTATCACGACAACAAGCTGACAACACTGTAATACCGTGTGTGTAATGTCACGCAAATGACAGCTGGCAGCACAGCAGCGTTTATTTTAGGGATTATGTGATAAGAGAGTGGTGAGAAAATCCGCCATTATTCCGCGATTATTATTAGTACAATAATACGGCACGTAACATTTCATTCTGAACAATGTTAAATGGTTAGGAGGTTATGTTTGTTTACATTTCGATTATTGACAGTATGACCGTTGAAGTATGACAGTTGTCATTGACATTGACACTTCGTGCGTCAAAATTGAAATTACCGCGCTCTGCAGGTATGCGTTCTCATGTATGCGCAGAAGTGATGTAAGTGATAGTAAACGTGGATTGCCACTTTCCAAGGCCAAAAAATTAGAATAAAAAAAAACTCATGATTTTTCAGCAGAAATAGGTTCTCTTCAATTTTCTAAGTTGATAAACCACTATTTCCTCTGAGAAACGAGAGCTTTTCAGGGAAAAAAAATTGGGCTCATATTGAAAGTGGCGATTTCGAGATGTTTTCCAAAGTTTCAAACTCAGATATCTCAAAAACGAAGCCTCTAATCAAAATTTTGCACGAGTAACTTTTTTCTCTAAATTGAACGTAGAATAAAAAAATAAGAACAATTTGGGAAAATAGCTAGGGGTGTAAAAAATAGGGGGGGAAATATGAGGACAGCCCCCATTATCTACGCCCCTGAACTTTTTTCTCCAACACATTACTATTATTCGATAGAGACTTATTTCAGTTAACTTTGGTGAGAACTTGAACAAAATCGGTTAAACGGTTCAAAACTTATGTCAAAAAATCAGTTTTAAAAAGTCAACTTGAACACCCTGTAACTTTTCAACTGAGCATTTTAGGACATCAAAGGTATATATTTTCTTTGTCCATTTTTGATGGGGATCTCCCCTAGAAGTTTGTAACACCATTTTGGAAACACCCTGTATAGGTACCGGAACTAAGCGAAAAGTGTGTTAGCCCAAGTTTGTCTCAGTATACAAATAAATGTAAGCTATTATGCTGTATTCCCATCATGTTCTTTCATTGAAGTAATAGGATTTGCATTTTATTTCGGTTTTAAACATTTGATTCCCTATTTGGTACTCACCGAACTTGAATTTAATGTACCAATTTTTGTGCAATTGGGCATGAAGGATTCCAATTCGAAATAGTGTCGGGCGAACATGATGCAAGTCTGCAACTTTCTTGGTTGGCCCGGAAAATCAAAAATCCGTGTTGGCTGGCTCGTCAAACACCGTCAACACAACACTACGTGCCAAGGGGCCACGGCCCATTCACGGCCACTCGCCCAACTGCAGAGAACCCAACTGAAGCCCTGTTGCCACATACTTTTAATGCTTTTCCACTCAGTGATACCAAACGTTTAACAATGAAGAATCTGTCGGGCGAACATTCTGTCGGGTGGAAATTTGTCGGGCGAAAATACCTGAATCCATTACTTGACATGACAGTGACAGATCACGCGTCACATAACCCAACTAAATCGATTTTCGCTTGTCGTTGGTGGTGTATCATTCGAATTAATATAAATTCGAAATAAAAATGACGCTGTATCATTTCGGAAATTGCGTGGCACTCATCTACGTGCCCTATTACCTCACATATAAATATTCCGGACTGTGAGTTCTACTTTTCCATTTCTTTGCAATTTTACCAACTTGCGGTTTCAGATCCGAATACGGTGCTTTCTGGAAATGTATCCAAGCGGGAACGATCTACATGTTCACACAGCTCGCCAAAATGCTGATACTAGCCACGTTTTTTCCAGACAGCGTTTCGGATATGGGCAATGACTTGCTCGGTGTAAGTTCCGTGCCTTGCTTTTGGACATGAAAGTAATCAGTGTAACCTTGCAGGAATTCTTGAAATCCACGGTGGACTTAGCAGATTTAGTCGGACTGTACGTTGTGTTGGCTGGAATCCCTGGCAAAGGCCACAGTAAAGTGTTAACTGCCGGCATAGGTTGGGCTACGGCGGAAGTAATACTTTCTCGGGTAGTTTTGCTGTGGGTCGGAGCGCGAGGCGCCGAATTCGATTGGAAATACATTAAAAAGTGCTTCGAATCTAACATTTCGCTAGTCCAACACATTGCAACAGCAACACTGATTTGGCTCTGGTCCAGACACGATTTGAAAAACAATCTCAAGCCGATTGTGACCGGCTTACTGTTACTGTCATCATTCAAACCACTTCTGTTGGATTTGCTGATCAAATTCTTGATGGCTGGGCCGTGGACTGGTCTGTTCATCAAAGCCATTGCCACCTTAGTCATTGGTTCATTCACTTTAACCATTTATGCTGGCCTAGCGCAAATTATTGGTATTTTTTAAAGTTAATTGTTCGTTTTTTTTTTCGTTAAATAAAATAATTTAAACATAGTATATAAATTTATTATTCACTAAAGGAAACAAAACAGTTTGCAAAAATGTTTTGAATATTTTTACACAAGTAACATTGTTTACATAATTGCTAATAATATATTAATAAAACTAAAAATATTCTGATATCATACTGGTTCGTTGACGGGTTGGGAATTCAGGACGTGTTGCAGTTGGGCGCCCTTTCGAAATCGTCATTGTCAGTGTCATCGGCCGTGCTATTGCTATCTGAACCTGATGAATTCGATTCGTCAATTGGGAAAAGGCGTACAAAGTTCCTCGGGCTAGCGGACGCCTGGATAACAAATCAAAAATTAACATTTATTTTGCTTTTATAATTATTACACATCATAAAACATTTATTTCAAACTACGTCATCATCATAGAAGCGCACCCTTAATCTGCTGCTGTTTCTGAGATGTCTCCACAGCATCCACAACATTTGACTCTCGTTGATGTCTGAAGGGTCGGAACTTAGTTTCTTAACATTATCCCTGATTGTGCTCTGCAGTCCCAGCATGGTTGGTTCGTCTTCACACGACGGCACCCACACCTTGATGTCCCAATCCAGACCGCTCGTACAGATGAACGGCAACTGGGGATGAGGCTCCAAACAGTTGACCTTCAAAAGAGAAAAAACATAGAATAAGTCTTTCTGTTCTACAGTGGCCACAAAATTGACAAAAAATATTCTAGGGTCCTCATAAGGAATTACCAGATTATTGTTTAAAAAATAAAGTATATCTCATTCTCGATGTGTATTCAGTTGTCAATTTTTAAATTTCTCGTGCGATCTTGAGAGATGTTTGGGGCAGGTTTCCTCCTATACATATTTTACTGTTAGTGTAGGTGAATGAGAACGCAGGTTTTTCTCGTAGAGAGGGGTTAAATAGAATAGCTTAGCTAGACTTCGCCCTTCAATTAGGTTTTCTTTCACTTAATAAAAATCCCTTTCTTTATTATTATTATTATTATTATTTTAGCATGAGACAAATTTATCTGCATGCAATCTTCAGGGTATCTCCTACTCGCGTGACCTTACTACCAAACAATAGATAAATCGTTTCACGAATTTCTTTATCGGAGTAAGCTATGGAAGAATGTGTTGCGTTGGTTGGTACAAAAATGATACCATGCAAACTATAATATGAGATTTGTCAGTTGGTTTGCACGAGAGTCAAAACAAGACACATGCGTGAATGCATTGTGCCCATTTCCTATATGTATCTGCTCTTCATACCTACTTGCTGTTTTATCAAAACTTGATTTGGCGGTACTCACTATTCAGTGATGACTGAAAGTTGAGACCTCAAGGCATTTTCATTCCATTTTCTTTAGTACCGCCACGCTTGGTACGCCATTTTCTTCAGTGGCCACCACCACCTAACAGCATTAGCGAACAGCCACCACAGATTCGATTTTGCTCCGTAATCTCGAATATTTCCACTTGCGCGTACATTACGTCGCGATGTCACGGTGACATTTGCCACATTATACATACAAGACGTCACATACATTATCACATCAAGACGTTACCGTCAAGTTAACATAGTACCATTCATACCAACGCAGCACATTTTTTCCACAGCTTCCTCTAATAAAAAAAAATCCATGAAACTGATTACACTACAAATTCCCAACTTCCCACTGAGTGTGTCATACTTATTTGAAAGGAGAAGGGGCAAAGTTCTCACTAAAAAAAAATACTCGGACGAAACCGATCAAGTGAGTGGCTCTAAATAGCTCTTTTCATGACCACATGATACTCCGTGCGCAATAGCGAGGGAGTATCGACCAGACAATTGACAAACGTTATGAATGGTTTTAGCTCGTTTGAGTTGTACATGATAAAATTATATTCACATTGCATACAATGTGCACGACACGAACACTCAAAATACCTAACGTCCAGACCACTGCTACTTGTTTGATTATGACTATATCATCTGTCAAAATTCTCAGGCATGCGTTCACTTTCATGCGAAATGAGTTAATGAACGAATGTCCTTGAAAATACCTATTCATTATTCGTATGTAATACCACAAGAGCTATGAGTTTTATCGATAAAATTTTCGAACTATCTCGAGAGCTTTGTTTTCAAGAAATTCACCGAGTGTGAAATGGTCACTTTATTATCTGACAAAAACCCGACAGCGTAGCTGGAGGGTTTTTGTCTTTGATAATAAAGTGACCATTTCCACGAGTTGAATTGCTTCATGAAAACAAAGCTTGAGAAACAGTTCGAAAATTTTGATAAAACTCGTATTAGCTCGAGTGGTATTTGCGGAGAATATTCCACAAAACGTGAAAATCAAAATATAAAAACGTTTTGATTCCAAATCCACCCCATATCCAGAAATGGAATTGTTTTTTGGCGTTGTGACACTGTCATGCGGTCATGCTAATTCAATCAAGTTGCTTTGGAAATCAAGTCCATTTACAATCTAACAAACAGCTAATATTTCAATTATTATTGTGCTTCTCGACGTAAAAACGTCTTCCAAAGCTTTGCCATTCAAAAAACGAAACCACATTGGCCGCAAAATATAACTATAACCTTATAGAAGTGATGAACTGGTCCTCTTTGTGGCTAGATCTGCGATTTTGTGCTCCGCGCGGATTGCGGATGTCATTCATTGTCAGTGTGACAACTGCTGTGCAGGAGGGTGGCCTGGCCTGCCTTACCTGCGGCGACGTACGGTGCCGTTGTGGCAAAAATAATAATAATGCGGCAATTATAACAAACAGAAATTACATAATGTTCCATGGATAATCATTGCAGATCAAAATTATTGTTACTTATTTGAATTAGGAACTGCCTAACGCCCAGTTGCTCACTTCGAGTTTAAACTCGCGTTTAGGTAAACTTGGTTTAGGACTTAAACTTGGTTTACTTTTTTGAGCGTTTCTCAGTCCCTCTTAAACTGTAGTTTTGTAAAACTCAGTTTAATTCTTGTTGGTAATACTTATTTGGTGGAAACCACTGAAAACAGCTAACTTTAACAGCTGCCACTGTGAGTGTTGTTGGCAGACCGTTGTCAATCTTCTGTTGTTAGGTGTCATTTTGAAATCAAACGAAGTCAGAAGGTACGTAAACTGCTGTTACATAATACGTAGTAGGTTTTGTTGTCGAAATAATAACTTTTTAGGCACAGCATGAGCTTTGGAAATCAACTGGAATGGAATAGTCCGAATCTAGGAGGAATAAAAAGAGATGCAAACTTTTCACAGAAAAAGCAACAACTTTCAATATCTCATGTGAAGAACCGCATTACTTCAACGTGGGCAATGCATGGAGCTCTCTATAGCCTATATTTGATCTAACCAGATCATATCCCAACAATGTCTTTCCCAGCATCTGCGTGGACAGTGCTAAATTCCAGATCAAGAGTTTCAAATCCACAACTAGGCTAAACTTTTGGTGCGGTCTAGTTTTCCGGAAATGGCGAATGACTTTCAAGAGTGCGTGGTTTCTGCTTTGACTATTGGTTCTCACCTACCCCAATGAGTTCCTTCAAGGCGGCTCTTCAACCGACCTAAAATAATCACATCCCAGTTTTTCACACAATGTAATATTCTTTATTGATATCTTATAATCATAAATGTATCTACATATATGTATAAATTGGTGCTTACAAGGCAATTAAAATAAGCCTTTGGTACCGATCTTTCTTCTGATAAACTGCAATTCTTCTCATTGCAATACCTAACAGAGACTCAAAATCATCTGATCCCGGGCGAGGTATGAGAATAAAGAAGAAGTGGGTAGTTCCTTATGCCAGCAGCAAAATGCAAGACAACAATAACAGGTGGAGGTCTTGACCAAGCGCCTAAACAGAAAATGGACGAAGAATTGTTGGGGTTATTCGGAAACGCAGAATATCAACCAGTGAAGAACGATCACTTTGCAGGAAATCGACCGTGACTGTCGGGATCCCGTACTAAGCGATAATTTGCTGTCACAGGAATCAGGGGCCCAGGCAAAGCAATGGAGGCACGAAAAACTTTTTAATACCCTCAGTTTTGGACACGTCGTGATACTTCAACTTTGACGTATGGATCAGATGCTAAACTAGGTTTAAACGAGGGGTGCTCCACCGTTCAACGTAAACTCGGTTTAAACCAAGTTTATCTGTTAAACTAGCCCTGAGCAACGCAAAATATTCGCTAAACTTGGTTTAACGTTAAGCGAAGTTTAAACTCGAACTGAGCAACTGGCCGTAAATGTGGTATTTCACAAATATAGTAAACTACATCTCACCTCTAGTTGGACACAAGGGATGAGTATATATACCGATTGCAATACTACCACTTTTGGAAGCGGTGTCACTGTGTGTAGGTGACGCTTGAAAGGCTATAAGCAGGCACGATTTTGAGGAACTTTTTAAATGAAGTATAATGTTTATTTATAAAAAGGAAGGCACAGTTTTATCAGTATAAAACTATACGAAGGTCGTGTTTTATCAGTATAAAACTGATTTCATTGGTTCAACTCGAAGGTTTCATAGGTATTGATTGGTCAGAAGTATGTTGTGTGGAATAGTCATTGTATAATACACTACCCTGTAGTGAAGTTCGTTGAACCGGTGCCGTGACTCATCGCCGATGTGAATACACACGCATGGGACACGAGCATGGCCCGACCCCTACCTGGGCTGCCGTCTCCGTATTATTTATTGCAGACTTGTATGGTGGCGATTTTCTAGAACTGGAGACTCGAAAATCAACGACCAGAAGTAAAATGTACGTGTCTTGCAGAAGTAAAGCCTTACACTGACGCAGTTGTCAAAAGTTATCCGATATTTTATTTTCCAGTCGTTTGTTTCCGAGTCTCCGGTTCCTGTGGGTGGCCACCAGCTAAGTCTGCAATAAATAACACAAGGACGGCAGTTTGAACAGGGTTCGGGCAGTGTTCGTGTCCCATTTGTGTGTATTCGCATCAGGGATGAGTCACTGCACTGGTTTAACGAGCTTCATTACGAAAATGCCCCTCGTGGCTTGTTTTCGTTTCATGTTTTGCCATTTTCTCTACCAGAATACTTTGACTGAAAACCTGGAACTTACAACTCCATTGTCATCTGCGAGCAGCCACTGGACCAGCGATTCCGTGTTCCTTTCCCAGAAGTAGATGTGCCCGCAGTCGGAACCGCTGACCACGAATTCAGACTTGGGTCCGAAAAAGTTGACGCCCTTTATCGTGGCCCCGTTCCTGTGACCTTGATACTGATGTATGAATTTCCCAGGAACCGGGTCGTTGACATCGAACAGGTAAATGTCTGCGTCGCTGTAGGAGGCCAGAATTTCAGAACCGTTGTAGTTGTAGACGGCGCACGTGACGTGGTAGTTTCTGTTGGCCTTTGATTTCACCTGGAAGTGTTAAGAGGATCAGTTCTTCAAGAAGACAAATAATACGTGTATTATTTAAAGGGATGGAATACGTTACACAAGTGCCTGGACTTCAAAATTATAAGACTACCCATTTTGATTTTACCACTTTTCTACACCCACTTTCACTGCTTTTAGGTTTTAAAACGGATCTTTATTCAAGTGACATTAAAATGAGCAAAAAAGTGGGTTTGCAGTTTTCGTTCCTACCTCAGGTTCCTACACCGTTATTTTTGAAAATGCAAACCTCGGATTTTCATTTCGGATTTTTGAGAAAATGGGAGTTTTGGTTTTTTTCAAAAATGCCAGAAATAAAAAAAGATACGGGGCCGTGTTCAATACTTTTATTATTAGGAAGCAGCATGCCAAATCCTGATTGGGAGGCCTTGGACCATTCGGGAAATTGACAGTTTGGAAAATAGCATGAAGATGGGTTTGTTTTCCTCCTTATTGGCATTATTTTACATCATAGGAGTTTTGCTGCATTTATTCAAAAACATATTACAATCTGAAAAATTTGTCAAAATTCATTAGTTAAAAGTTAAAAGTTAAAATACAGGGTGTTTGAATGTTTTTGTCAATATTTCAGGAGATGTTAGAGCATGGAAAAATTAGTACTTTCGCAAAAAAAAACGAATAAAAAACTTGAAAAATTTAAAAAAAAACTTCAAATACAAATACATATGTAATAATAATAACAAATATGTGACAAAAGTCAAGATAACCTGCTTGTAGGTATGCATCAACTTATTTTGTGTACAAAATTTGGTCAAAATCCAGTGATGAAATTTGGAGGTACAACAAAAAAAAATAAATCTGAATTTTGGAAGTCCATCTCCGTTACAATGCGTTTCCGATATTAATTTTTTTTTTGAGAAAGTCCACTAATTTTTTAATGCTTCACCATCTCCTAAAATATTGACAAAAAAGTGTAAACACCCTGTATACAGGTGTCCCGAGATTGGACAGCAATATTTGACCAGCTTATTCTACGTCAAAAAAAAAAAAGAAAAGTTCCTATAAACATGGGTCGAATAATGCCGCCTAAGGGAGCTAGAACCTCTTGAAAGGGAAAACCTAATAATGGTTTTTGGCAAATATCTCCAAAACTTGGCAAGATTAAATGACAAAATTCGATTTGACCTCAACATGCTAAAAGCTCAAGATAATGGTGTGAACAAGATTTCCACATTAATATCAGGGACGTCTAACTAAGGGGGGACGAGGGATAGATTTGACCCAATTTTTTGTCCGTGACTTTTTCTTTGTTTTGATGTAAAAAAAGTTTTTTTTTTCAATTCAAAAAAGGTACTCTAGTACCATTTCGATCCGACGCGACGCACCGTTTTCGAGATAAATCACTTTGAAAAAACCTCGCCTGAGATTCTCCCAAAATTTCCGAATTCCAAATAGATATCAGAGCAATAACACCAAGTGTGTCCTTTTAGATTAAAAACAGGAAGGAATTGAATGTTCAAATAAAGGTGGATTGAAAATGCATCTTAAGGGACCTAGAGCCCCTTGGAAGGGGGACTTGGTGCTACTCTTGTTACCGAAACTTGCCGAGATAAAATGACGAAATTTGATATGATGTCTTCATGTTGTAATGACATGAAGCATGAAGCTGATGCTGTAAAAAGATGTGCAAATTTTTATCAGGGACATCCTGAAGGCAAAGGCTGGAGGCTAAGTAAATTTGGAATAAGTGTTTCTTGGCCAATCATGTGGAAACGTAGTTGAAGATTTCTTTGCAAAGATTACAATAGGTGCTCAAACAAATTCCCGTTTTCTTGGATACACGCAGTACTGATCGACGGCTAACTACCCCAGAAGAATGCAAAATCTCAAGTGGTTGCTGTTGAATCTCGTTCACAGCTAGATTTATCCGTTGCTGCAAAACTTCTCGGGAATCAATCTCAACGCAGTACACAATATCTTTCATCCGTCCCAAAAAGAAAAAATCTAAAGGATTTAGATCGGGTTATCAAGGTGGCCACGGTATGGAACCACCTCTGCTCATCCAACTGCCAGGAAAACGGTCATCAAGCCAATTCCTGACATTAGCGTCGATAGATACTGTGCATCCAAGAAAACGGAATTTGTTTGAGCGTTTTACGTTTTCACATGATTCGCCAAGAACACTTATTCCAAATTCACTTAGCCCCCACCCCCTTCCGTTGAGACGTCCCTAATAAAATTTTTGACATGTTTTCACAGCATCAGGTTGTCATTCTATTCCAACATGAAGTCATGAAGACGTCATATCAAACTTCATCATTTTATCTATAATAATAATAATAATAATAATAATAATAATAGGTATTTATTCATCTTTGATGCATGTGTACATTAAAAACAAATGTGATGCACTGATGCAAGTTCGGCAAGTTTCGGAGACAAGAGCAGCATCAGGTTCCCCTTTCCAAGAGGCTCTAGGTCCCCTAAGATGCATTTTCAACCCACCTTCATTCGAACGTTTCTTCCTGTTTTTAACCCAAAAGAGCACAGTTGGTGTTATTGCTCTGATATATGTATTTGGGATTTGGAAATTTTGAGAGAATCTCATGTAAAGTTTTCTTTAAAGTGATTTAAAGAAGTTTTCTTTATCTCGAAAACGGTGCGTCGGATCGAAATGGTACAGGATGACCATTTTTTCATTCTTCAAATTTTCTTGCCAAAGTTCAGAAAAAGTCACAGAAAAAAAATTTGGGCCAAATCTATCCCCCGTCCCCCCTTAGTTAGACGTCCCTGATGGAAATATGGAAATCTTGTTCACAGCATTATCTTAAGCTTGTAATATGTAAAGGTTAAACCAAATTTCGTCATTTTATCTTGCCAAGTTTCGGAGATATTTGCAAAAAACCATCATCAGGTTGCTCCCTTAGGGGACATTAATCGACACATGTTTATAAGAACTTTTCTTCCTATTTTTTGACGTTGAATAAGCTGGTCAAATATTGCGGTCTAATTTCGGGACACTCTGTAGAGTTTGACAAATTTTTTTCATTTTTTCAAAACTCAACTTGAAAGCTTCTACTCTGTTAGGAAGTGAAGTGATTGGTTTTGAAACCTGTGGAAGTCGAATTTCAGAGAAGTTGACATACCTTTTTGAACGCATTGTACGTTGCTGCAGGCTTGCTGCTTTTTCTTTGGTCGTAGATCCTGACGATGGAGTCGCGGCCGCTGACGCAAAACTCGTGCGTTTTCAGCGGATGGCCGTGGATGCTGTACAAAGCGACTTCTTTACCGTCTTCTTTCACCGTCACTGCCCTAAAATTACATATAATAATTACGAAAATTGATAGGAAAAAAAAAACAAGAACATACTTTGTGCTTTTTGGTCCTCGAACGTCATGACTGAGCACGACCCCGTCCTCGCCGGCACTGAGGATGATCTGCGGCTGGTCGGGCAGCACTATCAGCTTGTGGCAGGGTCCTTTGTGGGAGCCCAGCAGCCGCACCGACCTCAGACCCTCCTCTTTGGACAGCTGCGCCAGCCTCACCTGTCCATCTCGAGCGCAGGAAGCTATGTGCAAATCGCCAGAGAGATGCAAGAACTTGCTCTGGAACACGTTGCCCTTGTGTTTCGTTCTGTATTTGGTCAAGCACTTGCCCACTTTCCAATCCCATATCACAACTTTCAAGTCATCCGCGCCGCTAGCCAGCAGCGAACCATCCGGATGGAAATTTAAACTATTCACACAGCCGCCGTGCTCTTCCAATTTGTACATCAGCTCCAGCCGCTTGACGGCGTACAGGGAGCCGTAGCACTTCCTCTGGAATAGCTCGCGACTCTGCAACTTCGAACTGAAACCGTTCTGGCGCTGTTGCAGCTCGTCGATCATGTGCCAGTTGTGTTTGGGTTTTTCCTTTTTAAATATGGGATGATTGAGGATTTCCGCTTCCTCGTCGGCATCTTGGAAAGTCGTCGAGTTTGACACGTCCGAGAAGAGTTCGCCGCCGCCGTGCTCTTCTTCGTCGTCGTCGTCATCGTCGTCGTCGTCATTGGACGACGAACTGGACCGATGAGGACTGAAGCCTTCCACTTCGTCGTCATCTTCGTCATGATCTTCGTAATCTTCCCAGTCGTTGCTGTTGTTATCTTCGTAGTCATCATCTTCGTCGTCGTCGACGTCACTCAAATTGAATTCTAGCACGGCGGCAGGTTGATGTGGGGAGTCGCCGCCGCCGCCGCCGCCTTCTTCCATTCGTTCTTCTCGTGTTTCTGTTGAAGTTGCACTTTCTGGTTCAGCCGAGCTTGGATTTGCGTCTGTTGTTTCTCCGCTGAAATTTCAGAATGTGAAGTTTAAACAAGTACCAAAGTCTTCACGGGAGTGAATCTCTACAGCACATTTTCCTGGTATAGTTTAGAAATGAGATAGCAGACTGTATCATGGGATAATAATTGATAAACAATACACATAGGTACTATTACGTCATGGATGAGCTGAAACTTAATTCTTGAAAATAATAGGTACTCCAGAAGCTGACACCCTGCAAAGAATAATTTAAAAAACAAAAAAACACAAGCGAGACATCCCCAACAAAGCGAAAGGCGGCTTCGCGGCAATTTTAAAACTAGACGCGGTGAAATATCGAACACTGGGCCTTCCACTATGCGACCGTAGATACACGATGGATACACGCACCTCTTACATAGGAGATTGTATCAATAGAGCACGTTCATGAAGAGGGCGCCTTGGTGGCGTTGATGGAGTTATGTCAAAAGTGACTGTGTTCATTACTGCTTTGTGCTGGGGTGTTCGAATTCGAATAATTGGCTGTTCGTTTGTATACAAACACTCGAAACAAAAACACTGCATTGATTTCCATTCAGGGGTGCGATTCTCGAACGTGTTCGAAAAGTTTTCGTATGCGAATTTTCCTTTTCGACAGCCCAAATACACACGAAACCAAGGAGATTCGTATACGGAAAATCATTCGAATAACTCGAGAATCGTACCCCAGGGGTACGATTCTCGAGTTGTTCGAATGATTTTCCGTATACAAATGGAAAATGGACTCCTTGATTTCGTGTGTATTTGGGCTGTCGGAAAGGAGAATTCGTATACGGAAACTTTTCGAGCACGTTCGAGAATCGCACCCCAGGATATGAGCATTTGGTCGAATCTAAGCCGTACGAGTATTTCACAAAACGTGTTCGAATCCGCAAGTCGCCAGACATTCGGAGAATTGTGCGACAGCTCGTACAAAAGCTTTTTCTTGCACCGAATGTTGATATTGAATGCAAAATGCACAGAGTGTTCGTTCAAGTTCAAGACCATGCGCAAGGATAACTTGAAAGGACATTACTTTGAGACGATTAACCGATTTGGACAAGTTCAAAGTGGTGGTAGTCCGTTCAAATTCATTTCGGTGCCTCGAGTGCCCGTTCCAGACTATGCAAAAGAAACTTGGAACCGCACACATTATCAAAACATTTTGCGACCGATCGAATCGTTTGAGTGCACTAAGTGTTCGTAAAGGGCGAAGGTCACATGATGCAGCACGGCAGTCGGGATAAAACCAGCTGGTTTCAGTGTGCGAAGTCCATTCAAGTCTCCTTCTGGAACTGCACTGCCTCGAATATACCAGTATACGCCTCCGTGTTTATTCTCGAATGTAGTGGAATCGCTCGAGAGCCTCGTGCTCGTAACACAGCCCCCGTCCCAAGCCTGTTCGTCCCGAATAGACTCATCGTTACTCCCCAAGTAGCGTGCGAGGCAATCAAGGTAAAAAACTTTTCATCTTGACTTTCGGAGCTAGATGGATTCTGTAGACGAAGAGTTGACGCAACTTCGGAGACCTTCCTTTCTTGCGCTGAGGGTTGTACAGCCAGACCAGGTCACCCGCTGGTCGCACAGGCTTCGAAAGGCTTAATTAAAATAGCTACTTTTCCCCAGTATAACACCCCACTGGGTACCTGCGTTCTTTGAACGAAGGGCCTTGAATGCGGTTAGTCTAATGCGAGATGCTTGCCACATCTCCCGTACCCTGAGAGGGTACGCAACTACCAGGTAGCGTAGGCAAAGTGCGGAAGCTCTAACCTTCCGCTTTGTAGACAAAGTCCCAATAGAGCTTTCTAGATCGTTCCTAGTTTTCTTGTTGATAGAAGCGCAGTAGTAGGTGTTTTCAGTTTTTTCGCTGTAGCTTTTTGGAGTTTGAAATCGGTCAATTCAATTCAATAAAATTAAGACTAAAAAAGGGCGAAACGTAGCTTTGCAATGTTGGTCGCAGAGAAATCGATCGTATAAAGGAGGTAGAAAGTTCCTTTGGCTCAAAGAATTGAAACCGTCGATTAAATTTGAGGTACCTAATACCCACTAATTGAAAATTAATAATTACAGACTTGGCACTACAAAATCGGAAGAAAGAATTTTGGATGAAGATTTCTAAAACTGAAACCCAAAATTTTCTTATATTTTGTATAGAAACACTTATTCATTCGTGAAATTAAAGGCTTTGATCGTCTCTTTTACGTGTGTTGGAATGAATAAAATTATTGTTGTGTTCTTTTTGGAAAACGAAATGTGCTAAACAGCGTGTTGGCTGTTGACACAACTGTAGGAAAGTCTCGACGATCGTTTGATATTACTGATTAACACTGAGCGAACTTTTCGAGCTTATCTAACTATAAAACGGCGTATGATGTGGCCGAAATTCGCAACATACTCATTTTTTTTGTAAATGAGAGGGATAGAAAGATTAATCAAAAACCTATGACCTTCATCTACGTGCCTTGAATGTTGAAATCCAGAAAAAAAATTCTTCAAATCGGAATGTCAAACTTATAGTAATGTTGCACTACTTTCTTCGATACCCTGTAGAAACTCAAGTTGACATCTCTCGACTTTCGAATTGATACAGCTCTGTTCCCAGAGGATCAAGCTCTCAAATGCTTTGATTTGAACAGAATTTCCATTGTTTGAGCCAGTCAGGAGTTTTCCTGTGTTGGAAAAGGGTGAAATTTTGAGCACGACGTCTATTAAAAAAATATTTCGTTGCGCAGTTTAGTTATTGCAGAATTATGAGTCAAAAATTTCAACCACTGGACATGTATTGAATTTGTTTTTTATACAGGGTGAGTCAGAAGTTACGAAAATTTTCGTCAAAAATGCATGCAAACGGTTATTTTCTTCCCTTAATGAAATGTTTCAACAAGACTAAATGAGGTTGAAGGACCACTCTGTAGGTATATGGACGCCTCGAAGGCAAAGAGGTGATCACATGTGTAATATTTGAGACAAGCTGGGTGTAATAAGAGTGTGTAATAAGGTGTAATAATATGCAACAAAGTGTAATGTCTAATACTGGGACACTCATGGGACACTTCACCCATAATAATAATTACCCTCGGCTGAAGGTCTATTGTCAGTTTTCTACTCTATATCACATCATATAAATTGTATTATTTTCGAAAATCAATTAAATGACTGTAATTAGGAATTTTAATTGAATTGGCTGATTTGGAACTGCAAAAACCTACTGCAAAAAGAACTGTCAATTCCTACTACTGTGCTACTATTAACAAGAAAACAGGGAACAGTCTAGAAAATTTCCAATTAAGTGAATCTAAAGGGCATAGGTACGAAAATATTATTGCCATTATTTGCAATTATCATCAGTTAGTAAGTTTAATAACAAGTAGGTACCTAGAATAATAATGAAAACCCTCATTAAATCACAAGTGTTTTCTTGAATATGCTTTCAAACAGTCTGACTTGACCTAATTTCAGAGACCTAATGCAATGTCAAACACCTAGAAATAAATTCCAATATTCAAAAAATTATCAACCTACTTTTCCTTCATACATCAAGGTGAAGGACACATCTAGAAAATGGGTTGTACTGAACCTACTGAAAAGTAGCTCAAACAATATGGCTGTTTATCTACCTTTAGGAGATAAGAGGTTAAGGCAGCTATAACCTCAGTAAACAAACAGCCGAGTTGGGCCCTTGAGACTAACCTAACTTCATGGTTGTCATCATCCTCATTGCCCTTGCTCCTCCGGTAATTCCTGTTGCGCATCCTTGGCACCTTGGAGAATCCTTTGAAAGCTCCGGACGTCTCTGTTGCGGTGGCATTCTCCGAAGAGGAGCTGCTGGTGCCAGCACTGCTTCCTTCTGCTCTTTCGGACATGTTTCGGCTTCTCAGTGAGTAAAATGGGGCCGCGTCGTTTTGTACAGCTGGCACTTCAAGGGGTTCCGTCTTCTGGCGCTTGGCACTGTCCTGCTGGTCTCTGGAACCGTTGTTGGACTCGTCGTCGGCATTGTCGTCTTTTGATGGGACATTTTCATCCATATTTAATCTAAAAATACATGGCAGAGACGCAGATTATCAAATATTGAACGGCGCGTACCAGCGATCTGGAAGAATGGCAACGATCGGGCAAAGAGTCGTCACCAAAGATTTACATGCTTACCGAAAAAACACCGTCGAAACACAAATTCAAGATTCAGAACCTCGATCTCTTCGCGAAAATAAAATAGTGGCAATTTGACAGATCACAGCTTTAAAAACAAAATTTCGGAGGCGTGCCAACGTTGTGGCGCTGGAGTGCACCAAATCACCCAACAGGGCGGAGGCACCCTGCCAAGCGCCAATTTTGAAACACCTTGTAATTTAAATTCGATGAAGGGTTCCTATTTTATTCTACGTGATCTTATGAGTTGAGGGAAAGACCTGAAAAAATACCATTTCATTTAACATTTAACACATTAAAAATGAGAAAAAGCTACTGCATGTTTCCTGATTAGTTTTGCCACAATGAATTTTAAGATAGTTTCAACTGCAATGATAGAGCGTGTGAATAAAAAATAGCTTTTGCTTTTTGCTTTTAACTACCAGCTTGCTTAGCGACTCCTATGAAGATCGAAGTGAAATCAAAAGCTACTTTTCATTCAGACGGCTCAAAGATTGTTGTCGAAATAGCTTGAAACACCTATACTTACATATTTTATTGATCATTGATTTTATGGTGCATAAAAGTGATGTCAAGCATTGGAAGACGCAGAAAGGCTGCAAAAAGTGATGATAACTTTGCACGCAATTAAAGTTTTTGCAAGTTACACAACCGATACGAAATCACGACGTGAAATATTTCCATATTTCCTGAAACCTGTTGAAACCCGACGTCTTTCAAATTGAGCGCTCCTGTCACTGTCAAACTCATCCCCGCCATGAATCCAATCACGAGCCGCCTCTCGGCCCACGTGACACGCGGTGTCGGCTTTTTGTGGGAGGCGCTGTCACCCGCTGTCACCCTCCTGTCAGTTCAGTATACACACTAGCACGGTCATAGTAAACAAATCGTTTATTTTGTTGTAATTTCCAGAGTCAGAGGAAATTGGATCGATTCAACGAAATCTCCAACAGTTACCCAGTAAATAGCCGGCGTCAGTGGCATGAAAAATGCTCGAAATGGACGTTCGAACCCAGAAATTGGAGCAGCAGGTGAGGACCTTTAATAATTCAAACATAACACAATTTCATCAATCGAAATCGATAAATTGAAACGGGTACACATGGAATTCACAGAGGCAGATCATGGAGCAAAAGATGAAGCAGAAACGAATGACATCCGGCATGATCCAGGCGTCCGACGTGCGGAAGAACTCCGCCACTAGTTTAAGGACCGCAAACAGCGCTACCAGGCGAGAATTACATGGTAAGAGTTTCTAAAAAACCGCATTTGAAAATTTATAACAACGTTTTGCGGTATTTCAGGATACGATGGACCTTTGCAATACAGCATGGCCAGGGACAACAATCCCGATCAGGTCATCTCAATCCTTTCCAGTCCGGATAGTGGAGGTACTTTTTTTTTTAAATATACCTACAGTAATTAATTAGTTAGAGAAAAAGGAAGTTTCTACAAGAAAAAAATCAATTACAAATATGTACATGCACGGGAACAACAACAATACACCATTTACTCAAGGTCATGGTAAAGCTCATTGTAATAAATTTTATTTTAACACTTATTTATAATTATTGCCCAGACAAAAAAAGACACCCATAACGTAAAAGGTGTGTTGTTTTTCGTTCTAAACGGAACTGTCATTATTCACATAAGGAGTTCCACCATGTGATGGACATTGGAGTGGGAGATACAATAATAGCAAATTGAGTATGAGTAGCAATTTGCATAATAAATCGCGTGTTATGTTAATTGTTACGTTTAAATACACTTTATACTGAGTACTGGATCACTAATCTTTCAATGCGCTTGAAATTACAAAACAAATAATGAACAAATTATGTGATAGTTTATTCTAATGGATTGAAAAGAGCTTAAGATTGTGGAGGTGGTTAATTAATTATTCACGGTCATTTCTACTAATTCCATTATTTGTTCTTGGTAAAAATGTCATTCATAGAATGAACCGTTTTATTGATTGGGATATAAAAACAGTGAAAAGTCAAGTGTTTCCTATGATAATATCAATAACTGTATGCCGTTCACGTTTAAAATTCAGTAGAATGACCTTTTGCAGCAAAAATAAAGTGACATGCTGGGAGGCTACGGCTACGGCTGATGGCACCTGCAAAGTTTTGGAGCGAAACTATGGTAGATTCACTCCTACCGTGATTCTAGTAGGCTGGGCAATTTTTACAGTTTGGCGTTGTAGACTTGACGTCCAACTGGCTAGTGTGCGTCTGAGCGTCAGCGGCCGTTAGCCGTATCCTCCCAGCACTTCGGCTTGTCAGTTTATTTTTGCTCCAAAAAGTCATTCTTCTGAATTTAAAGCGTGAACGGCATATAGCTTTCACCGGCCCGGCAGAGTCCGGTACTAAGTGAAACCGTCGTAGTATACGTTACCCATCGGACGAAACGACTGATGGTGGACAGGTCGAGGGACAGGTAATCATGGCATTATGCAAGATGATGGCCTTTTTGTCCGCCATTGAGGCCAATTTTGATAGCAAATTGCTTCTTTCAAGAAGTTGATACAGGGTGATTTCGAAATAGCGCACCTGAACAGTACTACGGTATACATATACTTAATCCATTCCAAGCTTAAAAAAACCACAGCTTGCTATGAAAAATTCGAATTTTGTTGGTGTCTCTGATTTTTGATATTTAATGTCATCTTGATACAAAGGAGGTTACGTTCTAAGGACCCCGCACATTCCATATGAGATTTGGCTCCCCGGGGGACTCGGCTCAAACTTCGATATGTTGGAGCCCTTGTTGAGGTGATCAAACTTTATTATTGCGCAAATCCTCTAATCTCAACGCTTCACCCTCTAGAGGGGGTGGAATGCCGGTAGTCACAAAACTATATTGCAATTATGGGCTTCAATGAGCAAAAGGTGGATCTATTTTGACGCCACGAGGTGGTTCTAGGGTTATACTGGCCATAACTTTGAGCTGGTTAAAATATCTCATAGGCCCGTATTCAACATAGTATTCATGTCTCTGACATAGTATTCATAGTCAGATCTTATGTCTTAAGACGACCTTATTCAATTTTGATTCGCTGATTTCTCCCGAACACAACTTTGAGAAGATGTAGGGGTATTTTTTTATGTTATAAAATGTTCTCAAGGTGATAACTGTATGTAAAAAAATCATCTTGGTTCAAGCCTGTGTCTAAATAAACATGGTCTTAAGACCACCTTATACAGGGTGTTTCAGTTTTAACCGATCAAACTTTGGAATGAAATTCTCCTCATCCTTTTGATTCAGAAAAATATAACATATATGTGCCTCTCACTCGCTTCCTAAGAAAGATACAGGGTGTCAAAATTGACTTCTTTCGATATTTAAAAATTTATAATTCGAGAACTATCCAACCAAATTAGCTTAAATTCAGCATAGACTGGTTTGTTGGAATCATCTACTCAACTGCCAAATTTCGAACGAATTCAACCAGTGGCGTAGAAGCTATGGGAGGTCATTATTTTGGAAGCATCTGTAGAACCTTGATAAGAATAAGAATAAGAATAAGAAGGATTTATTTCCAACAGGCAAAAGTGCCCAGTCATAGGAAAATACAACAATGGATTGTTGTTCGATAGTATGAGCGTGGCGCGGAGCGTCGGATGTCGGGAGAGCGATATCCGAAGCTAAGCAACGTCAGGCGCAGTCAGATTTCTGGATGGGTGACCTACCAGAAATTTAACTATCAGCTCGCTTATACCGTGCCTCGGAGAGCACGTTAAGCTGTCGGTCCACGGTTAAGTAGAGTAGCCATTGGCTAGACTTCGCCGTAACAAAGACGAAATTATTATTATTATTATTATTATTAATCACAGAAGAATATCACTAGTCACAATAATTTAAAAATACTGGTCTGTATAACATTAAAGGAATCAAAGAAAATATCACAGTCTGTCGAATGTCTGTTATGATTGCTGCACACAGTGTATATCGGACTCCTGATTAGAGCATTGCTGTTGGGAGTGTCGCAGTAAAAAGTAGAATGGTGTCTCGCATTTAATCAAGGCACCAAAAATTTGAGTCGCTCAAGAAGCTCTGGGCAGTCGGTAGAATTCTGTATTAAATTGTACAAAAATCTGACAATCAACACTGTGTGTCTTTTCTCCAGCGAGATAACCTCGTGCCTGATCAACAACAAATTGTGGTCGAACCCCTGAGGAGGATACACACCATCAAGCGTGAATGACAAAATTTTTAAGAATCTTCTCTGGACTGATTCAAGTCTGTTCACGTGAGTGCTGTATATGGGATACCAAATCAATGAAGCATATTCCAGCTTTGATCTTACTAGACTGCAATAAAGTGCTTTGAGACAAGAAGCACTCTTGAACTCTCTGCAGGTGCGATATACGAAACCAAGCATCCTGAGTGAAGACGAAATTACATCATCCACGTGATACCCGAAAGAAAAAGAACTGTCAAAGACGACTCCGAGATCCCTAACAACCTCACCACGCCTTACGACCACCCGGCCTATATTATAGTCATGCGTGACTGGTCTCAGCTTTCTGGTGAATGTGACCACAAAGCACTTATCAACATTCAGAGAGAGGCCGTTTCCACTGCACCACTCACAAACAGCATCCGCACACATCTCTGCAATGCAGCACAATCAAACGTCGTATCTATCGTAGAGTAAATTTTCAGATCATCAGCGAACATCAGCTTATTACAGTTTATTGCCTCAGCTAAGTCGTTTATATAGATTAAAAATAGCAGTGGTCCCCACTTGGCACCCTGAGCAACTCCAGAAGTTGGAACATATCGACCGGACCTAGTGAAGCAACACGTGACACGATGCTCTCTATCAAAGAGATAGGAGCGAAACAACTGCAACAGTGGTGAGGAAAAGCCAAGTCTATCAAGCTTACGCATCAGCAGGTTCAGATCTATCTGATCAAAAGCCTTAGAAATGTCCGTGTAGATCACGTCGACCTGTCCGTGCGAATCCAAAACCTCAGACACATCAGACACCTCAGACACATATGATAAATAATGACCCTCCATAACTCCTACGCCACTGATTGGATTCTTTCAAAATTTGGCAGATAGATAGACGGTTCAAACAAACCAGCCTATGCTAAATTTCAGCTACTATGATTGAACGGTTCTCGAGTTACAAAATTTTGAAAACCGAAAAAAATTAATTTTGACACCCTGTATCTTTCTCAGGAAACGAGTGAATGGCATGTATGTTATAATTTGCTGAATCAGGAGGATGAGGAGAATGTTATCTCAAAGTTTGCTCGATTAAAACTGAAACACTCTGTATATAAGATCCGACTATGAATACGGGCCATAGACCCCTATTTTTAGAACCACTCCTAGTATTTCTAAAAATGATTGAAATTTCAAAGTTGAATAACGACCAAAATAAACGGGGAATTTTTAAGCCTCGCCAGACGTAGTGGCGGAGGCTATTTGTGGCCGCTTTTTTTTTTTTCGTGATAATTGTTTTTATTTTTTTTCCTCGTACCTCGTTCCTCGTTTCCCAACAAAATTCACCTAAATCTTCCGTATCTTCCGGACGGTTGAACATATCCAGTTCATTCTTTCGTTAATCGAATGTCAACTATTGCGGGTTGATACCGACGACGTTTAAAGATTATCGATCAAATATAAAGTCTTTATCAACAATTAAGAATGCACAATTCGCGGCACTCATCTAAAATAGAAAAAGCGCATAGATACCAACGTATACATCATCATATCTTTTGATGTAATGAAGCTATGTGCTTAATTTTTAAAAATTGAAGTACATACCCAGACTTTCTTACAGTGTGACAGCGATTGAGGAACAATGGTTTATTATTCATTTACTCAGTTTATGAACATTTTCATCGGCTACGAATGCATCCAGATTTTCAATCAGCGAGAGAAATTTTTGTTTTCACAGTTTTCTATATACAAGCAGCGAAGCTATTGGGGCCAAAGTATTGCAGGAATTTTTTAGACAAACAAATTTGATCTAGGACTTAGTTATAGTTTTTTAGATATGATTTTTTTTCTGACGCAACCAACAACTGTAAAGAAGTGATGCGCGCATACCACTCATATTTATTATGCAAAATGCACTACATTACTACTGAGGTGGGCATTTTTCGTATAAAGCTGAGCTTTTACAGAAATAATCAGATATTTGCTCCTTACAAAGCGGGTCAAATCGCTTGTTTTGGTATAAGGTACGCCCATGCAAAATCTCGTTACTCTACTCTAAAATGCAGTATCATTTTGCGTACCGCTCCCACTAGATCAGAAGTCCAACAATGGCGATATGATTTTTTTACTTTTCCGACCCACCACCCAACGAGGAGGAGAAGTATTGTGAACGCGCTAAAAATTGTTCCCGAGATTTGGACGAATATATCCGTTTTGAGGTCCCCTTTGACGATTTAGACCATTTCCAACGTGTAGATCCATCTTCAAAATCGACACGGTTTAGGTTTCCCGACGGTAGTTTTTCAAAATGGAATTTGGACATTCTGTGAATTTGAATAAACTGCAGTGCAAACTTCGACATGCGATGAGCCCCACGAAATATCCATTTTAGGTGCAGACATGCTGGGAATAAAAGTTTGAGGAAAGATTAAATTAATTTTTAAAGGAAAAATTTTCAAAATCGGACCCACGGTTTTCGAGTTTTCCTCTCTGGAAAAACTACAAATTTTCCAACTTTTTATTCCGTGAACAGATTTTGGTGGGTCGGGAAAGTAAAAAAAATCATATCGTCATTGTTGAACATCTGATCTGGAAAATTCAAAAACCGTTTCGAGACTAGACATCAGGCTTCATTAATAACTCATTAGAATTTGAAACATTTTTTTAACTCAGCACAATTTTGCAATGTTTTACATTCCACCCTGTAAAAAAAGTAATTGAAATTAAAAACAGAATCTCGTCAGTGGTATGGATTGCTGAAAAATGGATCTGTTTTTCACTGTGAAAAAAACTCAAAATCGGTTGTGTCTATCCAAAGTTACATCATTTTGAAAAAAGGCAAAATCTTCGATACCGTCATTCCAGTTGTTGAGCAGTTTAGTTTTCACGGCGGTAAACAGTGTTCAGAATTTTCAGATTATTTTGCTCACTTCTTTGTCTGGCATTCTCCTAAAAATAGGACTATCGCTATTTCGATGTCATAAATAGAATAAAGCTGATGCAAAAATGTGGGAAATGACATCAAACACGGCAATCATGTTCTTGTAGGTGAAAAAAAAGCTCGCACTGGCCGAATAGCTTAATTTTCTCAATCAGTAAAGAATGAATGAATAAATAAATAGGTTTATTTTCTGAACAGACTATGAGTCCAATTACACATAAAGAGGTATACATACATACATAGGTAACACATAGTTAAAATATAGCAGCTCTAACATTGTTTAACAGATAAACAACTCATACAAATGCTTTTTAAAATGTTTCTTGCTGTCAAAGTTGATGTTCAGCGTTGCATTCTTTATCAAAAGCGAGTTGTAAAGAGTGCAGACTTTGTAGAGGGGGGATACCATATTTGTCATCATTCTTGGAGTATAAAATGTTGCCAGAAGAATGATAGCGACATGGCGAGGTTTATGATAGAGTCATACGTTCCGTAGGAGCTCCAGCACTTTTAAATTTAACGCCCCCCCCCCGTGAAAGAGCACGGTCTTTCGTACCATCATACCAATTCCCGTGTTTTTGTCATCAAATGCAAGAGTCATTTAATTTTTGGTCACTAACCTCTGGACTATTAGGCTATTGACTTTCGACATTTTACAGTCGTGTTTGATGCCTATGAGAACTGTAGGATCTGACAGAAATGAAAATCTAAACGTATTCATCCACTTCATCAGAATAATTGAACAACTTGCCTCCAGTTCCACCAAAATTTTACGAGCAGATTGAATCTATCACGCTGATAGTTGCTATGCAGCAGCCAATAGGATGGCCAGTTGCTTAGTTACTATGAGAGTGATAAAGTTATCGCGTTGATAAAACTTTGGTGGAACCGAAGGTTATTGATGAAAAGTGTGCCTGGGCGACGCTAGTTATTGGCGGCTTTTTTGAGAGCGCAAAATTTATAGACTTATTCGACGGCTCTTGTTAACGTTTTACCTTGTACATTTTATGAATTTATGAAAAACCAATAAAAAAGTCAAACTTCAAAGAAATTAACGAAAGGAACTTTAACTTTGCAGTATCTCTCTTATGGATCCGATTCCTTTTTAAACGAAGTCGACAGGCACGCATGAACTTGGGTATCTAGGGTTTCTTTTTGTGCATCACTTTTGGAACACCTGTATTGAAGACTCACAATTTTTTCCAAGATGAATATTTCAGGAACGATCCAAGATATTTTTAAACCATTGTAACTTCTGTACATAAAATTAATATTATGTAAATGAAAATCGTTTCACATACTCAGGTTTGTCAACAGCTGAACAATAGGTAGAGAACCCTTCAACGAGTTATTTTTTGAATGGTGCTTCCTCGTGTGAGCCAGCGATTCATTAAGCCATGTCTTCAGTTCTTCCTTGTTTTCGTCCCGCAGATACGACCATCGAGGATCTTACTCGCAGCGCCTCCAACGACCTGTTGGACGTGGAAGACGACGAGTCCTCGCCGGTGGCGTCGACGCCCAACAACGGCAACGCACCCATCAACCCCATAATGGAACAGCCCAACTTCATCAACAACCAGAATGGCGGCACGACGGTGGAAATCGAAGGCGACATCGAAGGCAACGTGGAGAAATTCATACTGCAGCCAGCCCTGCAGAAAGTCCTGTACAAGTGCCGGATAACCAGAGATAGGAAAGGCATGGACCGAGGGCTGTATCCCACGTACTTTTTGCACCTGGAACGGGACTACGGGAAGAAAGTGTTCCTTCTGGCCGGCAGGAAGCGGAAAAAGAGCGCCACCAGCAACTATCTGATATCCACGGATCCGACCGACCTGTCTCGAAGTGCCGACTCTTATGTTGGTAAGCTCGTAATCCCTCGTAGTATTTCTGCATTCCGATTTAATTTTCAATTGAAAACTATGGCTGCTTTCTTCGAACATTCAGCAATCTCTCCCAATCGCCCCGATTGTTTTTCTGCAGTAAAAACAGTTAGCAGATCCATAGTTTTAATGGATTTTTATGTTGATTGAGTACATTTTTCGTGGTGTAGGTAAACTACGTTCAAATCTATTGGGAACGCAATTTACGGTGTACGACAACGGCATCACGCGGCGCAAAACGAATTGCAAAGAGGGCACCATGCCGCGCCAAGAGCTCGCTGCCATCACCTACGACACCAACGTGTTGGGCTTCAAGGGGCCACGCAAGATGACCGTCATACTGCCAGGCATGACTCTGGAACAGCAGCGCGTCAACATCTACCCCCAGGACGACAGCGAGAGTCTGATTGAATGCTGGAAGGCCAAGAACATGGACAACCTGATAGAACTGCACAACAAAACCCCGGTGTGGAACGACGACACCCAGTCGTACGTCCTGAATTTCCACGGCAGGGTCACGCAGGCCTCCGTTAAGAATTTCCAAATCGTCCACGACAGCGACACCGAGTACGTGGTGATGCAGTTCGGCCGCGTGGCCGAGGACGTCTTCACCATGGACTACAGATATCCGATGTGCGCCCTCCAGGCCTTCGCCATAGCCCTGAGCAGCTTCGATGGTAAGCTAGCTTGCGAATAGCGTCGCGTCTCTCTGGTATGGGAGTTTAGGCAGCAAAAATCGAATTTTTCAATGTGCCTCACTTATTAATATTTGAGCTTATATTTTAAGGTTTTATATTTTATACAACACGATCTGTTTTTTCTATGCCTCTTCTCTCCTTTCTCTCGAATGTGGGCCGGAGGCGATGTTTATTATTAGATGTTCTAGTCCAAACGTTTTTATTTTCTTTTGAAACGAAAACGTTATGTTTGTTTTTAGCAAGTATTATTATTTATAGTGTAAAGTAGAGAATAATATTGTAGGTGTTTATGTCAAAGGAGCAAGATTTTGCTTTCATCAGCCTTATATTTTGCCTTATACATTTGAAGATTATATTGTTACGGTATGTAATCCAGCTGATTGGCGTTTTGGAACGTTAGAGGTGGAGAGGGACGGAGAAGATTACGGAAATTGAGGCGGCGGTAAATTCGAGGCGGGGAGGCAGCAGGAAAAAGTTGAATCAGTACAAAAGCACTTTCAACAATACATAATAGATAGTTTACGTGGTCGGGATTTTTTTGTGAAATTACATGGTGCGGCGGAAATACATTGACGCACAAAATTAACACACTATCAAAATTTTCCCCCAAGTTTGCATTTTTTCAACTTTAATTATGCCAAATTGTAGGTTGATTCTTCGGGAATGTTTGTTTCAATTGCACACCAAATATTACCTATAATGCTTTTTCTTTCAAATGTTCAGAAGATCCTGTGGAAACTTGAGCAACAGCAGCAGCAGCCAATTGCACTTTTCGATTATGTAAATTTGATAAATAAACGGGCAAACTTCTAGGGCCACAAACAAAGCCGATATGGAGAAACTTATTTATTTTATTATTATCATTTTGATTTTGATTTTCACTTTCCGGGCCCCCACCAACATGGAAAGACAAGTATTTTAACCGTGCAAAAAAATAGATTTTGACGGATATATCCATTCCATTTTGAGGTCCCCGCCCCCTAAACGATTAAGACCATTTCCAGAATGATTTATCTCTGTTGTGTGTGTCTGTCTGTTTGTAATCCTCTATGATAACTGTCGAGCCGTTGATCCGATTGACTTGAAATTTGGTATACAGACATAGTTTTGCTGTCGAATGAGCTGATTAGTTTCTGGCTATCATCTGTCAAACGGAAATGTCACTATCAAAAAACGACAGAAGCTATTATCTCATGTCATCTGTCAAATATTGAAAAATGTTGAAATTTTTCCATCATTTACCAGTCGGGCGCTACGAATTTTCAAAATTCGCCCCGGTCGATGCAGAGCTGTTCCGAGTACAATGAAAAAGTACTCGAGTACTGAATACAAGTACTCTCGTATAAAAGTACTCAAGTACCAAGTACAAGTATCGAGTCGCTGTACTCAAGTACTCAATGAGTACAAAGTACCGCGAGTACATGTTATGTAGTTACGAAATGTTGGGAGTAACGGTGGAGAAATGGGGCTAAAGACTCAAGAGGCGAATTTAGAAGCACTAATGCAAAACTGACCTCGGGTTCCACCAAACTTTTATCAGCGTGATAACTTTATCACTCTGATAGTAACTAAGCAACTGGCCATCGTATTGGCTGGTGCATAGCAACTATCAGCCTGAAAGATTTAATCTGCTCTTGAAATTTTGGTGGAACCCGAGGTAAGTACTAGCCTCATGTTCGTGTTACCAATACAATATAAAAATTGCTAACAAGGCTGGCTAGTATCTTATTTTGCTTTGCATTAGCTTCATTTTTGAATTCTCTTTTTGAGAAATCTTGGTAGGTGGTTCCTTTGTTTGTAGAAAATTTTTGTTCCAGTATCACGCAAAGATACAAAATAATTATCTAGCTCTAAGCCCACGCGAAGGGTGGAAGAGAAAGCTCAAGCTTAAGTTACCTACCCACCTACCTTGATGCTTTGCTCCTTCCTGACGCCCTATTTTTGAAACGGGGAACAAAGTTCTCATGCGAGGTTGCTATGCAAGAAGGTCTATGATTGGTCCTTGCCTAGCAACTACACGTGTGAACTCTGTTCCCCGTTTCAAGAATAGGGCCCCTGCTCCCTGCTGAAGTGCTGAACTTTGGGAACTTTGGATGCTGCCACTCACTGGCTGATGATTAGTCCGGATGCTAGTTGCATAAAATGGAATGAACCTTGCATTTTTTGATGAGAAGATGCTACTGGGTGGAAATGTTCATTGCATCATACTCTTCCGATCCAGAAAGGTAGCCATCAGCGCCATTCATGCCGGTGACGTATACAGGGTGAAACAGAAAAAAAAGTTGGAAAATTATATCTAAATAACCGAAGCATGTGGAGACGTGGAATTCACCACATACATCAACTGTTTTATGCTTATGAAGTCACTGCAAACCGTTCTTGATTACCTTGAATTGTCTTTGAAATATAGGGAAAAAACAGAAAAAAAAACAATAACACTCTTTTTTCCGTAAATAAGTGATTCTTAGAGATATTGACACAATACTTGATATTTCTACATAAGGTAATGTAAGAAATAATATGAGCTGGGTAGCCAATTCCTAAGCCAACTATTTCCAGGAATACGATTGTCAACTTTTTTTTCCTCTTGAGCACCATCTTGAATCTGCCCTGTGGGGCATCGTTGAAAAAGTGATTAGTTATCATAATAATGGTAACATGTTATCATTGCATCGTAAAAACAACCTCCTCATCATAATTTAGTGACCTCTTCGGCGGGAAAGGATTGCCATTCACGTATTTTCTGGTTCTTCAAAGCTCTGGTGCCCATGATGGCATTTGCAACATCTGGAATGGTAAAATATGTTACGCATTGTGAACCTTGATGTACTTTGAGGTAGCCTACCAAGTTTTGTAATCATCAATTGGAAGGTTTGTTCTTGAAAGCTGTTTGAACAAAATTTGTTTGATTTTTTTATGGAAAATACAAAATATTGGATCTTTCACTCTTATTTGATCCCTCGTTGAGAAAATCCTGAAACCGAAAGTCTCCAAAATTTTTATGATAGTGGTTCACTGAGAACTGCTCTTTAATGTGTAGTTGTCAAGATCTGCATAGCTGCGTTCAGATTCCAGACAGAGAGCGACAAACAAGTTCATGCATTGAAAAAAGACACAACCTTCAATGCAACGAAGAAATCCCGAAAATGTCCCTTCTAGATAGGCTTCCCGCAATACACAGGTTCTGTAAGACTCTCAAGCGTGGGTGAAAAGCTTGAAACATTACTAACTTAAGGCTCTAACAGTGTACCAAATTGCACATTCATGTTTCAAAAAGCAAGGTCTCCAGACAGCTTTCAGTCTAGCTCTGGACTAGTTTTTTCTCGACTGTAATTTATGTCTTTTTTTACTGCATGAACTTCTTTGTCGCCCTTTGTCTGGAATCTGAACGCAACTATGCAATTTTTGAGAACCAAACATTGAAGAGCACTTCCCACTGAACCATTATCATAAAAAATTCGGAGACTTTCGGTTTCAGGCCATCCACAGTGAGGAATAAAGTAAGGGTGAGAGACCCAATATTTTGTATTATTAAGGAAAAAAACGACCCAAATTTTGTTCAAACAGCTTTGAAGAACAAACCTCTCAATTGATGATGGTGAAACTTGGTAGGCTACCTCAAAGTATATCAAGGTTCATAATGCGTAGCATATTTCACCGTTCCAGATGTTGCAAATGCCATCATGGGCACTAAAGCTTTGAAGAGCCAAAAAATACGTGAATGGCAATTCTTTCCCGCCGAAGAGGTCACTAAATTCTGATGAGCTGGTTGTTTTAACAATGCAATGATTACATATTACCATTATTATAATAACCAATCACTTTTTCAACGATGCCTCAAAGGGCAAATTCAAGATGGTGCTCAAGAAGAAAAAAAAGTTGACAATCGTATTTCTGAAAATAGTTGGCGTAGAAATCGGCTACCCAGCTTATGTCATTTCTAACATCATTTTTTGTATAAATACCAAGTATTGTGTCAATATCTCGAAGAATCACTTATTTATGGAGAAAGGAATGTTCTTGTTTATTTTTCTGTTTTTCCCCCACATTTCAAAGACGATTCAAGGTAATCAAGAACAGTTTGCTGTTACTTCATTAGCATAAAATTCTCAATTTTTTTTTCTGCATAACCCTGTATACGCCGCCGGCATGGATGGCGCTGATGGCTACCTTTCTGGATCGGAAGAGTACGATGCAAAGAACATTTCCACCAAGTGGCATCTTCTCATCAAAAAATGCAAGGTACTTTCAACTAGCATCCGGACTAGATGACTGACTTGAGTCTTGAGTCTGTGGTGCAGCGTGGCGCGTTGCCGTGATTTGACAAGTCTGAGCTTGCATAAAAATGTACTCGTTGCGTCAGACAATGTATTCGAGTACAAAGAAAAGTACTCGAGTACAAAGAAAAGTACTCGAGTACTTTCAAAGTACTCGAGTACACGTCAAGTACAAGTATAAGTACATCCGAAATAAAGTACTTGGGACTGAGTACCAAGTACACTGAAAGTACTTGGAGTACAGTGTTTGAGTACTTGTACTCGAGTACCGCACAGCTCTGGGTCGATGCCACTTGAGAGTCTTGAGACGGCTGTTTGCACGGGCTTTGCTCGGAAATTTTGGCATTCAGTGCCCGACTTACTCTGGCGACAGTTCCTGCTCGGGAATCGACTTTTTTCGAAAAACTCAAACTGATATCGACAGTACATTGCATAGGCTATTCCATTTGGGCAGGTGCGCATGCGTGAGGGCGCCAAATTTGAAAAAATTTATACGTATGACGCGTCTTGCATTTAGCATGCATTTCAACTAAATCAAGGAGCTTCTTTCCGAGGCGAAAATTGGACCGCGCAGTGGGAATCGAACCCACGATCTCTGACGTGGTAGTCGAACGCGTTGACCACCACACCACAAGCTCGGTATCTCGGAGGCCCTCTGCGCTGAACTGATAACAGTTTCTTTCATTCTTTTTGTTCCTGACCTCCTATCGCGGACCACCTTCCCCCCCATCAGCAAAAACCCGTAACAGACTCATTGCGCATTCAACGTTCTTCACGATTTGCTTGCTGTTCTTGTTATTTTGCTGTTATTGTTCGAAATGGCAAATATCATGTCACAAGTGACAGTTTGCAGTGATCCCTTGGTGGTTTCGAGCGCTGTTGCCATTTTCGTTGTTCATGCACCTCCACAAATGATCATTGAACTATGTTCCAGTAAAAGATTTCTTTTGGATGCCAAATTAGTATCTGCCAAACATTCAACTAAACTATTTGTGGAATTTTGGGTGCACTCAAATATTTTCTAGTGCCAATTTTCAATATCGGTGTACGCATATGTGTACAGTTGCGACCTCATAAAAGTTTAGACCGATGACAATCGTATGGCCATGCTCATTCAAAACTACGTCAAAATTGAATTAGCATGGCCACTCGATCGCCGGCGGTGTAAACTTTTATGAGGCCGCAACTTTACACATGCGCACTCAAAAAAATCTAAACGAAACGAGGTGACGAATTTTCAAATGCGACACGGTTTCGGTTTTCCGGCGTTGCTTTTTTTTTCAATAGGGAGTTTGCGATTTCACGCAACGTACGACGTAACGCCACCTAGAACGTGAAAATTCCCCTGTAACTAAGGGATTACAAATAACAAACTCGTCTATTTTCACGTAACTGGCAACCGGCCTAACACCGACGACGCCGGTGAGTACTTTCCTCCACTATACCGGAAATTTCGTCGAACCTCTGTGTGTTTAGGTATTTCCAACGACCATCAACATCGAATGGGGTCGGCACTATCGTTCACATTTCACGTGCTATGCAACACACATTCAGCAAGCATTCCAACTAAATCAAGGAACTTGTTTTCGAGACGAAAATCCGACCGCTTACAGTCGGAATCGAACCCACGATCCCTGGCGTGGTAGTGGGACGCGTTGACCACCACACCACAAGCTCCTCGACATTTGAGTTGGAAATCAAGCTCAACATCAAAGATTGTTATTATCAAAAATTATCAAATTGATGATCGCCTTTGATGTTGAGCTCGATTTGGCTTACCAAAAGCATTATTTTCAGCTCAAATTTCGGCTAGCATTTCCCCTCATCGGCAAGTATCATGTTAGTCACCAGACCCGTATCATCTGTAATATGAATTGAAAATTTTTTATTTACAGGTTCTTTTTTTCTGAGTTTGAACAGTTTCAGATCCTCTAGAGAATTGCTACGCCTCGAAGGTAGCCAGCCCAAAGATGGCCAAAGTAAGACAAAGACCTGTGACTCTTGCGAATACGTTGCCGTGCGTCATGTTTCATTTCTTAGTTCTATTTGGAGACTTTTTGGGAAACCGTGTGCGTACACTGAACTAAAATGTATACTTTCTTTTTTCTCCTGTTCCTTCAACTGACGTTCCAAAATGTACCTACATACAGCTATTTCTTTGTTGACTATTCGTGTTTGGGTATCTAATTCGGCGAAGTTCTGAATGATATTCTCAAACTCGTTAAAGCTAACAGCAATGTTCGGTATCAATATCCAGGCAAAAACGATTGATTGGTTTTTGCCTAGATACAGACACCGAAATATGTCGTTTGTACATAACAAATTACAGAATCGCGCTACAGGAGGCGTTGCACAAAAAAGAGTTGTCCAAACGACGGTTCAAGTGAACATATTTTCCTGTTCCAGTGTGATTTTGTACAATTTTTTCTTACTTTAATATAAATTATCTTTATTATATTGTGATGCATACTTACCGTCATTACTGATACGGTAGAACTCGACAGCTGGATCTTGTTTTGTCTATCGTTCTCAAAACTCGAATCAAATCATCGCCATACTAATGAATTTTGGCGATTCTTTACCCGTCTCGAACTTTTAATCTTAAGATGATAATTTGCAAGAGAGTTCACGTACACTTTGGTTTAGGTTATTCTAGAGCATAAGTGGCTGTCGTCAACATAACAAAAATAGGAATAATTATCAGTATAATACACCATTCAATCAAATTTTCTAAATTAAAACAAAACAAAAAAACAACCAAAATTGATGTGTTTTCTCGATGTGTCTTGCAGTTCGTCAATTTCACAGATGAATATTATTAGGGTAAACGACTACTGTAGATATCTTATTTGATGTTGTGTTCAAGCTCACAAAAGCTCGTGTCGAGTTTAAAAACAGTATTCATCAAAAAATAAAAAAACAAAGAAAAGAAACAGGAAGGACCGCGCAAAAGGCTCAGGATTTCTTTTCGTTGTGATCTATGATAATTGATAAGGTTAACATTCCTGTTAGTTTTATGTTATTATAAAGATATATTTTTGTATAATGATCCATCCACTCCCCCGCTTATTATCCAGTTTGCTTGCATTTCACTTATTAAGTACCTACCCATGTAAATACCTACGTATAGTTCAAAACTAAGCTCATTAAAAGATGTTCCACGTTTTGCGGTGATAAGTTTTGATATTGTTCTAGAGATTTTAAAAGAGAGGTTTTGAACTGTTTTCCTTGATTTTTTTAAGAAGATAAATTGTACACGTTTATATGCCTATTGCATTTAATAAAGAGTGATTCACCATTTGCTGTTTCTTATTTCATCCGTCATCATAATGACATTCATTAGTACGCAGACCGGCGGAACTCAGTCATTTCCTATCTGAAACCTACCGAGTCTAACGTGCTTCGAAAATGGACGAGGAAAAGTTATTATTGATTGATGATATATGAATGAAGCTATAATCAAACATTATTTTGTGGGTGATAAGTTAAAACATCAATAGACCGGAGAAGTAGCTATAGGCGATTGACCTTATTGGGGAAAATGGCCGTTTCGTCGAGGAAGTTTTAGGGCATTAATTTTTAGAACTGGTGTAAGTTGCCGTCCGGCAACGGCGGTGGTTACGTCAATTGGTGGCATGTCAAAACTGTCACTTTGCTGCCTTGTGCAGTACGCTACAAGCAAACTTTCGTTCCTGTGAACCCTTGGGACACCATAGGCTCGTTATTGGGCCCCATGTTGATGACCAGCGTCGTCGCAGACCTTTTCTAAATCATCCATAGCTTCCGCCCAAGGAAGAGCAACAGACTCTGTCACACTTGCACGGAGGGAAACACACAAGCCCGTCGACCAGCCTGCCAGCCAAGAAAAAATCACCTCGGGCTGGCCGTGCAGAGTCAACCACCACCTACCTTTTTTCCTCGCTTTTTTCTAAAGATTTCCTGCTTCGACTTCTGCTGGAGATCCGCATTTTTCATTCTAACAAGCTCGCCGTAGCTACCTCTGTGTTCGCGACGTAAACGTTGTCTTTTTTTATCGCAATAATGTAGTGCATTGCTGGGGGCGTAGTCTTTCAGCTGCGCACCTCTGGAGCTAGATCTACTAAAAACCTGCTAACTACGCTAACCATAACATGAAATAAGAGACACAAATGCAAACCCCTTTTTCAGATTATTTCTACTTGTCAAATTTCCATGTCAATATGTGGGTATTACAGGTATCCACTAGTGCCCACCTAGGCTACTAGACGTCGGAGTATGTTTTCCTCGTAAAAACGTCCTCGACGATCAAGTACCGAGCTCTACACCAGGTGGCGTTTTTTAAATGTAAATCGCCTATAGGCGATTGACCTTATTGGGGAAAATGGCCGTTTCGTCGAGGAAGTTTTAGAGAATTAATTTTTAGAACTGGTGTAAGTTGCCGTCCGGCAACGGCGGTGGTTACGTCAATTGGTGGCATGTCAAAACTGTCACTTTGCTGTCTTGTGCAGTACGCTACAAGCAAACTTTCGTTCCTGTGAACCCTTGGGACCCCATAGGCTCGTTATTGGGCCCTATGTTGATGACCAGCGTCGTCACAGACCTTTCTCTAAATCATCCATAGCTTCCGCCCAAGGAAGAGCAACAGACTCTGTCACACCCGCACGGAGGGAAACACACAAGCCCGTCGACCAGCCTGCCAGCCAAGAAAAAATCACCTAGGGCTGGCCGTGCAGAGTCAACCACCACCTACCTTTTTTCCTCGCTTTTTTTTCAAGATTTCCTGCTTCGACTTCAGCTGGAGATCCGCATTTTTCATTCTAACAAGCTTCGCCGTAGCTACCTCTGTGTTCGCGACGTAAACGTTGTCTTTTTTTATCGCAATAATGTAGTGCATTGCTGGGGGCGTAGTCTTTCAGCTGCGCACCTCTGGAGCTAGATCTACAAATCTGCTAAATACGCTAACCATAACATGAAATAAGAGACACAAATGCAAACCCCTCTTTCAGATTATTTCTACTTGTCAAATTTCCATGTCAATATGTGGGTATTACAGGTATCCACTAGTGCCCACCTAGGCTACTAGACGTCGGAGTATGTTTTCCTCGCAAAAACGTCCTCGACGATCAAGTACCGAGCTCTACACCAGGTGGCGTTTTTCTAATGTAAATTATAGAGAGACCTGGGATCTGGTCACCCAGAGAGAGACGTAAGCCAAGTCATTGAGCGAGAGGGTATAGAGAGAGAGAAAGCTAGAGCACTAGGGTATTTGCACGTCAGGGTGTGGTGCAATTGCTTGTTACTAAACCACCCTGCGTCACAGTCAAAATGCATGACATGAGCTGTCAATATTTTTGTTGAGGTTATTAAGTCGACCGTTTCATCTTTCAACACAGATTTTGTCACTAAATTTAACAGAAACTCTTAAAAACTGTTTTAGGCATGTATATTGTATTCCATACATAGCAGATGCTTTCGTACACCGTATTTCAAGTACTGCTGGCATTTCGTCGAACGTAGGTTTCATCATCCAACTCATTCCCTCGAACACAAATTCCGTTGATCGTTGAATGCAGTAACCGTCGACGTGGTGACCCCATCGTGAAGATAGATTTGTGATTGCCGTAAGCGCAGTAGGTATATTATGTATTTCAGTAGGTACTGGCCCCGAACAGCTGAAAAACCCAAAAAGTACAATAATAGAAGTTCATCAATTTTGCAAGATTCTATACCTGATGGTTTCTTCGGCAAGGAAAACATCACATCTTCCCGGCTCTTGTACTGCTTCACGGTGCACCTTTTTGGTTTTGGCATTTTTAGCCCGGATTTCGGCGATTTCGGCATGCAAAATAATGACAATTCAAATTTGTAAACAAATCGGGGAAATGACAAATGTCAATAGCAACCACGCCCACCCCAGCTAACTATGTTTAAAATTTTGACGAGGCCAGGAAATGCCGAGACGCTGACAGAGAATACCGATATATCCCTTTCATAGCTTCGTCACTCTATGTACAGTCTCTCTAGTAAATTAGAGAGACCTGAATAAGGGTACCTAGAGAGACGAAGCTATGAAAGGGATATATCGGTATTCTCTGTCAGTATCTCGGCATTTCCTGGCCTCGTCAAAATTTAAAACATAGTAGGCTGGGGTGGGCGTGGTTGCTATTGACATTTGTCATTTCCACGATTTGTTTACAAATTTGAATTGTCATTATTTTGCTTGCCGAAATCGCCGAAATCCGGGCTAAAAGTGCCAAAACGGAAAAGGTGCACCGTGAAGCAGTACAAGAGTCGGGAAGATGTGATGTTTTCCTTGCCGAAGAAACCATCAGGTATAGAATCTTGCAAAATTGATGCACTTCTATTATTGTACTTTTTGGGTTTTCCAGTTCGGGACCAGTACCCACTGAAATACACAATATACCTACTGCGCGTACGGCAATTACAAATATATCTTCACGATGGGGTCACCACGTCGACGGTTACTGCATTCAACGATCAACGGAATTTGCGTTCGACGGAATGAGTTGGATGATGAAACCTACGTTCGACGAAATACCAGCAGTACTTGAAATACGGTGATCGAAAGCATCTGCTATGTATGGAACACAATACACAATATACATGACTAGAACAGTTTTTAAGAGTTTCTGTTAAATTTAGTGGAGAAATCTGTGTTGAAAGATGAAACAGTCGACTTAACCTAAACAAAAATATTGACAGCTCATGTCATGCATTTTGACTGTGACGCAGGGTGGTTTAGTAACAAGCAATGGCACCACACCCTGACGTGCAAATACCCTAGTGCTCTAGCTTTCTCTCTCTCTATACCCTCTCGCTCAATGACTTGGCTTTCGTCACTCTCTGGGTAACCAGATCCCAGGTCTCTCTAATGTAAATCGCCTATAGGAGAAGTTACAGCTACTGGAGAAGTGATGACGTCACGACATGGCAACATGGCCGGCGGTTGACATTTTCTGGAGGCAAACGTCACATGAATAAACGTGACGTTTCTATGTTTGGTTGTGTTTGGCATGACATTTTCTGGAGGTTCACAACAAAAGTCACAAGAGTCAGTGCAAAATGGCAGTGAGCATTGCTGAAATTGCCAGCCTAAGAGACAGCCAGCGTCATACAGGCGGACTTGGTTGCAAAAAGACCAGACATAGCCCAACTCATTGACAGAGACCTGCGCAAAGCTGCACTCAGAATCACCAGTGCCTACAGAACGGTTCCGCATGATGCAGCACGAGCGCTCTCGGGTATCCCACCCTTCGCCCTGCTTGCGATTAGAGGAAACAAATAAAAGTCAATCTCAATTTTATTATTTCATTAAAAAAAACTTTATTTTGTACATTTTTATACATCAGCGACATTCTTATGACACATTTTTTATTTAGTTTTACATTTGTTTGCATTCACGGTTAACACACATTTTTGACGCGCGCGCACTTCACTTTTACATACAAAATTTAAATAGTTACATATCTACAATAATTTATATTTATATAAAAAAACAGGACATTTACACGACGCACAAAAGTTATACAAATTGGAAGATTTGTTGTTAGTCTTTTATGGCTAAAAATGGCGGCAGACGGTACTACCTAATAATGAGCATCACTTTTTTTCAATCACTAATATTTACACGATATTTTACAATTTGATTCAGTCTATTATTTCGTTTTATATTCGAAGTTCAGTGTCTACCACAGTTTTGTTGCGGCTCTGCGGAGGTGGACGCGACATGACGTGATGGCTCGTCGGCAGGCCGGGCGTCACTAGCGGTGAGATGGACGGTGATTTCGTGGCTAGCGGGCTCAGGGACGGACTGAAGCTCGGCGACATGGCCGTGGACGTGCTGAAGGTGGCGCCGCTGGCGTCGTGGTTGATCGGCGACCTGGGCAGCATCATCATCTGGCTGTGGTGACTAGAACCTCGCGAGTTTAACACTGGCATGGTTATCGAACGCGGCGCAACGCTCGTTATCAGAGGCGGAGGTATGCTCTTGGTGGGAGCCACAGAGTTTTTACTTTTCACGCTCGAAGCCCCGCTGGCACCGCTTTTTACCGAAGCGGTGTCATCTTTCAGTCTTGCAATTTCGCTGAAGACGTGCGCCAGCGGCTGGTACTGCGGTCCCCAGTCCAACAAGTAGTCCCAGTTGTAGCTGCCCGCAAGCTCTTCCTCGCTGTGTACGATGGAACTAAGCGAGCCGTTCATCGACGGCTGGTGTGTCACCACGGCTGGGACTTCGCCATAAGCACCCATCGCCAAAACGTGATCGCTTATGGTGGTATTGACCGCGCTGACTTCGTCCGTGCTGCTCGCGCGATCGCTTCCGGCTACGTCGTTGAGCTTCGCATAGATCAACGTCGTTATGTCGTTCTCATTATTGCCTTCTTCGTCGAAGATATGTAAGCTATCTAAAGGCACGCTTTGGTGGTGATTGTGGATGGTTTCTTTGCTGCCGCCTGCTCGGGGATCCGCGCATAGTCGAGACGCGGCTTGCGGTACGCCGTTACTATTTATGCCTAACCTCGCCAAGTATTCTTGCGTGTTTCGAACGGAAACATCGCTCAAATTATCATCGTCATCGTTTTGGCGGTGTATACCAGAGTCACGCTGTAAGGGACCTTCGTTGATCATGCGGATTTCTTCGTCTTCGCCATCTTCACCGTCTTCAGCTGAACCGCGTCCACTTGAACCAGACTGTTCAGATCCTGACAGCTCACTCGTCGTTGCAGCTCCAGAATTCGAGCTTGCAGCATGCCCAGCGCCATACGGTGGAATTTCGTCGTACTTTGGCGGAGCGAAATTCGAACCCCCTGCACCTCCACCTCGAATCGGTATGGTATCAAACGCACTGGGATCGACATAGTTATTGCTGGTACTGACAGTTTCGGCACTCAAGTTTGGTTTGTTGATCTTCTTGTTCCGTTTGTTCCTCATGTGGATAAAAACGAAAACTGCGCCGAACGTTATGAGTAACAGTATCAACGCAATTAGAAGACCAAGCGCCCAGTCTGCTATTCCACCATTAGCTGCAATCGTTGTATTATTTATTGCCAAGTTCGTTCCAGGATCAGCCAAAGGATCGAGTGTGATCTCGACCACGGTCATGTTCGTCAAAGAACCTTGTTTACCGGAACTGGCAGTGATGACCAGGCTCACTTCTTTACCAACATCCAAATCGTTGAACTTCTTCTTAATAATCACAGCTCCTGTCGTTCTATTGATTTTGAAGAAGGAATTCTGCGTGGTTAGCTGGTAAACCACACGGCCATCAGGGCCTTTATCCCGGTCCGTAGCTGTGACGTGTCCCACAACATACCCGACTGGTAGCACCACGGATGTCGCCAGCGTAAACTTGTACGTCCTCTCGGTGAACTGCGGATGAAACTCATCTTTGCTTTCGATTTCAACTCGCACTTTGACACTGGAAGCCTTGCCACCGGCGTCAGTAGCTTTGACGATGAAAATGTAACGGTTCCTTTGCTCGTAGTCGAAAACCGCTGTCGTGGTCACCAATCCACTGATCGCGTCGACATGGAAGAGCTTCCAAGCATCGTCTTGGTAGTTCTGCATGATGGAGTAGTTCAAATTGCCGTACAAGCCCTTGTCCAAATCGGTGGCGTGAGCCGTGAACACGGCCGTTCCCACCGACTCGTTTTCGCCGACGAATTCCAAATACTCCGACACCGGAAACGTCGGTTCATTGTCATTCTCGTCTTGGAGAGTAATCAAGAAATTGTTCAAAGTGCATAATGAGCTGTCGCAAGCTCTTAGCACTAAGTTGTAATCAGTCAAGCCGAAATCGTAATCCAAGCTCTTGTTGACTGATAAAATCCCGGACGAAACGTCCAGCTTGAACAGTCCTTGGTCGTTGCCGGAAGTTATGTCGTACACGATGTCGTTGTTCAAATCGGCATCTGTAGCTACGATTTTCTTGATCAAAGCTCCAACAGGTAGGCTTTCGCTGATGGTGATTTCATAATCGCTTTGCTTGAACACGGGAGCGTTGTCATTGGCATCGTCTATGCTGACCGCAACGGTGATGGTAAAAGAATCGCTGGTGATGATCTTCAAATTGTAAGCGTCCTGCGTTTCACGGTCCAAGGTTTTGACGAGGATCAGCGTGCCCGATTGAGAAATTTCGAAGACGTTATCGTCGTTTCCGCTGGTGATGTAGAAGTTACCAGAACGCTTCTGAGATAGGTGCAGAATAGACGTGCCTTTCGGTGTGTTCTCCGGGATTTGTAATCTGCAAAGAGTGAAGCTTTAGAACCAAGGCCTTCAAAAATAGCTGTATTTTTAGCTGATTCAGAACTGTGATAAATCACTGAATGATACATGCACACCGTACTTCACAGATAAAACCAATACTCACTTGTAGTCTTTTTTGTTAGATGCCGAAATGTGCGAGGATCTACTATTGACTTTGACTCGAACGGAGACCAGCGAATGGAGTTGAGGTTTCCCAGAGTCAGAGGCTTGAACAGTTAGTTGGACGTCGTTCAGTGCCGAAATATTGGACAGATTAGCCTTGAGTACGCCATCATGCCGGCCAATCGAGAATCCAGATATGGAATTAACCAAAGAATATGAGACGATGGAGTTGTCACCCGAATCGTTATCTGTAGCATTTACCGTTAGCACTTCCGCTAATCCTTGACCATCTGTGGAGTAACAATTAACGTATTAGTAAAATAATCAAAGAACCTGAAGATGAGATTGGGGCATTATGTAAGAGTAATGAATGAAATGAATTATGTAATGTGTCAAATTACCTGGTAAGTTAGCTTGGTAAGCAATCTGCGAGAACTCGGGAGCGTTGTCGTTGACATCCGTCACGTTTATTGTTAGCACGGTTTGAGCCGTGTGGGCAGTATCCGAAGCCAGTATTCTCAGCTTGAACTCTTGACGCTGTTCGAAATCTAAGCTTTTCTTCAATATGATGTTGCCACTGAACCGATCGAGGCTGAAAAACTCTAAATCATCTCGAGTGTTATCTTTGGCGAAAATGTATGCAAGCGACGGGTAAGTATCAACATCATTAGCAGAAATTCTCGTCAGAACTGTTCCGATTTCCGTGGCTTCGCTCACGGCTATGGTCTTCGCTTTCGGAAAAGTCGGTTGGTTATCGTTGACATCGACGATGTTGATCGAGATCCTGGCCGTTCCCGTCATCTGCGGCACGCCTTCATCCGTAGCGATCACCGTCAACCGATAAGACTCAATGATTTCCCGATCGAGTACTATGTTGGTCTTCAATATCCCGCTGAAAGCCGGTTCGATCTTGAACGCGTTGTCGTGGTTCCCGTCGACTATGTGATATAGGATCCTCGAGTTCTGCCCTTCGTCTGCATCGAACGCGACCACTTGAAGGACGTGAGCGCCTTTGTCCAAACCTTCCCACACCGACACGGCGTACTGCTGCTGCGTAAACTTCGGGGCGTTGTCGTTGATATCCGTCACTTGCACAATGACTTCGCAGTAACCGTGCAGCATCGGGTTGCCGTCAGTTTTCGCCTCGATCACCAGCTTGATTTCTTTGTGCAGCTCGTAATCCAAGTTCTTCGGATCGCGTACTTGAATCGTCCCCGTTTCCGAGTCGATGACGAAGATGTTGTCTTCGTTGCCGGTGCCGAAAGAATACGAAATCCTCTGGCGTCTCCCGTCGGTGCGTACCGCGGAGACCTGGAGAATGTTCTTGAACTGGTCCGTGTTTTCGGGGATCGTCACGTGATACGTCGAATTTTGAAAGTGAAGTTGCGGGGTGCCTTCGCGCACGTCCCCGACGGAGATTTCGATCAAGCCCGTCGAACTTCGCGGCGGGTTGCCCTTGTCCGTGGCCGAGATGCCGATGTGGATGATCTTTCCGTTTTCGCTAGCCAAGCTCTGCGTGGCCGTCAGCACGCCCGTGTTGGGGTTGATTCGAAATTTGTACGTGTCTTCGGTTAGACTGTAGACGATTTCCGAGTTGGTGCCTTGGTCGGCGTCTTTGGCGGTCACTTTGAGGATCGCCTGGCCCGGTTGGATGTAGGCGGCCACGCGTTCTCGGAAAGGGTAAGTGGTGAAGATCGGTTTGTTGTCGTTGATGTCTTCTATGTGGACGGTCACAGGGACTTTTTGCGATCTCGCGTTGTACTTGCCACTGTCAGTGGCCACGACTAGGAAGCTGTACGATGTCTGGAGCTCGCGATCAAAAACCCTGGAACAATTTGAAAGACATTGTCAATGGTTGAGGTGTGATCAGTTGAATTTGTCTAAACAATAATCAGGAGATCGTGTGTGTATTCTCTTTGGTCAGTGAGTGAGGTCTGATCAGTTGAACTAGTCAAGAAAATAATGAGGGGGCAGTGTGAATCAATGAGTTAGAATCAACAATATTGATTTCAGTGAGTAAGGTCTGATCAGTTGAACTTGTTTAGAAAATTATCCGTAAGCCGTGTAATTTTGTGAATTGGTGAGTTTTGATCAGAAAATGACTCATTATTGTCCGTGACTGGAGGTCTGATCAGTTGAACTTGTTGAGAAAATGATCAGGTGACAAAGTGAATCAGTGGAGTAAAATTAATAATAATTATTGTCAGTGACCAGGTCTGATCCTTCAACTGGTTCAGAAAATAATCAGGAGATAATGTAGATCAGTGAGTTAAAATTGATGATAATTATTATGGTCAGCGGCTAAGGCCTGATGAAGTGATCAGTAACTGAAGGTCTGACCTGTTCAATTTGTGAAGTATTTATTACGCATATTTCACGTTTTCACACTAACGGAACCGGCAATAATGAAGAATAAAAATTAAAGAAACTCACCCAGCAGTGGTAATAACGCCAGTCTTGTTGTCGATCCGAAATAACCACTGACTCTCATTCGACAGCGAGTACAGAATCCTGGAATTCACTCCGATATCGGCATCGGTAGCGTGCACTTTCAATATGGACGTGTCAACTGGTATATCTTCAGGAATGGTCGTCGAGTAGCGACTCAGATCGAATTTGGGATCGTTGTCGTTTTGATCGTCCACGAAAATAGTCAAGTTGCACGTGCCGCTTAGCGAAGGTCTCCCGCGGTCCTGCGCGGTCACCACCAAATGATACCGTGAATGGACCTCGCGGTCCAAAGGCTTCACAGTAATATCGCCGCTCTTCATGTCGATGCTGAACTTGTTTCCCGTATTGCCGCCGGTGATGCTGTAGACGACCTCGCCGTTGGCACCGTTATCCAAGTCTTTGGCGACAATCGTGTGGACGACTGCTTGTTCGTTGTTTTCTGGAATACTGAGACGAGAACAAGCACCCGATTTGAATTCGGGTGCGTGATCGTTCACGTCCAGCACCTTGATGACCAACGTCGACACGTCGAAAAGCGTCTTCGCTTGAGAGGAGTCCGTGACGTAAACAGGCAGCGTGTAAATTTCTTTCGTTTCACGATCCAGAGGCTTGGCAGTGGTGATCTTTCCGCTGATCGCATCGATGTGGAACGCGTCGTCGGCCACGTCCGATGGCACATAGAACGTGACATTGCCGCCGGTTTCTTTGGCAGTGACTTTGGTGACGAACGTTCCAATTGAAGCGTCTTCGCTGACCACCGCTTGGTACACCGAGTTGAAGAATCTCGGCGGGGTTTCCACGGAGCCTTGCACGGACAACTTGACTTCCATACTCGATTGCCTAGTCGGAGTCCCGTGATCCGTTGCCGTTACGTTTAGCAAGTACGTTCTCTGCTGAAGCAATGGCTTGGCCAGCGTTAGAATTCCGGTGTCGTAACCGAGAGCGAAAATACCAAGTTCGTTTCCGCTTGAGATGATATAAGTTACCCTTCCGTTATCACCGCTATCGCTATCTACGGCGACTATATGAGTCACCATTGATCCAACAGTTGACGATTCGCTTATCAAAGCACTAGCGCTTGTCGGTACCACGAACTTGGGAGTGTTATCATTGAAATCTGTAACTATAATTCTGCCAGTGACAGAACTGCTGAGTCGTTCAGAAATGTTCAAGGATTGGTCTGTAGCTTTGACTACGATTATGTATTCTTCAACGCTTTCGTAATCGAGCATGCCGCTTAAGATCAATGTCCCAGTCAGCGAGTCAACGCTAAAGACGCCAGTGTTTGGAAACTGCTTGACTAAAGCGTAGCGCACGTCACCGTTGCTATCGCTGTCTTTATCCAAAGCCGTGAAGTTGTACAGAGCCGTGCCGATGTCTGTGTTTTCACTGACGGGGATGGTCACAGGGTCTTGCAACCATTTCGGTGGGTTGTCATTGACGTCTGCTATGTCCACGCGGACAGTAATCGCGCTACTTTGTGGGTTGTTCATGGCGCTAGTGTCCAGCGCCCGGACTTCCAATCGGTATTCAGATTCCCTTTCTCTGTCTAGCTCCCTCGCTACTACCAACGAACCAGTGCTGCGATCGATGTCAAAGGCATCGATTACGTTATCCGGCATCAACGAAGTCAGTGTGTACGTTATGTGCCCACCAGAGCTTCCAGCAATCAAGTTCTCCTGTCCTGGTGATTCGGACAAGGCCACAGAACCGACAACGTGTCCGATTTTCACATCTTCGCGCACTCTGAACACCAAACTCGAGCTGGTGAACGTCGGACGGTTGTCGTTCAAGTCCAAAACTTCGACCCGCAGCATCCGCACGGATTGCTTCTGGGGCTTCCCGCCGTCCGTGGCGGCCACCGCCAACCGGTAAATGGTGCGTTCCTCGTGGTCCAGCACCATTCTGGTGCGGATCACGCCGGTGATGGGGTCGATGTTGAAGACGCCGTAGCCGTCAGAGTCGCGGTTTTTCAGGATGGAGTAGGTGAGCGTGGAGTTTTCGCCGTTGTCGATGTCGGCGGCACGGATCCGGACGACTTCAGTGCCGGGCGGTTGTTCTTCGCGCACGCTGACCACGTCCTCTTGAGGGTCGATTATTTCAGGAACGTTGTCGTTGATGTCAAGCACTTTGATCTTGAGGGCCACTCGGGCGCTGCGGGACGGCGTGCCTTGGTCTCTGGCTTCGGCCACGAGGTCGTATAGTTCTTTTTGTTCGCGATCCAGGGGTTCTTTTGTCGTAATTTCACCTGGAACAAGAACAAGTTTCAATAAACCGCTGTAAATGTAATAGTGGTTTTGAGATTGAGCTTTGGCGAGGAATTTCCCATTTCTCACTAGAGTGAGTTTCTTGCGTGAATATGTCTTCCGTAAATGTGTGATATAATAAAGAGATGTCATCGTAACCTTTTGGTACATTGACCAGTAGGTGACGCCACCGTACAAGCAATTTTTGATGCCAGATTTGCGGTGGGCGGTGGGTCATTCTCTAATACAAATAATGGAACTGGAAGAACTTTATTATAGTGTAGGTGTCAGCTTGCCTTTTATTTCTGAAAAATACTTGAGGATAAAGTGGCAGTTCTCACCTCATCATGTGGGTCTGGGTCGCAGCAAGCGAATATCATGATCAAATCATGATCAGTGTCAGAAATGTCACAGGTGGCGGGCGGCTCTTTATAATTTTTCTAATGATAGGTACAGTGTATTTTTTTTCTTAAATGAAGGGCAAGCTGATACCAGAGCCAAGTCTTTTCAGTACTTCATTGTTTATATCAGAAAACAATTCGCTGCAAAGCTGGTTTCAAAAGTTTCGTGTAGCGTGGCGTCATCTACCAGCCTATGAAAAAAGGTTACCAGGCTACTCACTTCAGACCACAGATGCTTCAACTTCAGACGATAAAAGGAACGCAGCAATGCAGCTATTATCTTTGTAGATTGTCAGAAAAAGCAGCTGCATCGAGTGACTTAATAATAGTGGGTACTTATATTTCATATAGGATTTTGGTAAGACGAAGTACCTAGGTAGATACTTGTATTGTCCTCCAAATGAAGAAATGGACGATATGTCTTATTCAACCAGTATAATATACAGTCTTTTTTTTTAAGTCCACTGTGGTGCAAATGACAATTTCGCATTGACGGTGAATGCAAAGGTGTGTGCCACTAGCACCATCACGGTGGACTTTTTAAAAAAAAATGGACTGTACTACCGAGAGTTCATAAATTAAATGGGTCAAGGGTGCCTGTGAATTCAAAAACGTCTGTCGTAACTAGCGTAATCCTTTTGTAATACATTTGTCAAACTTTGACAAGTTACGTCCCATATTATTGATCTCTGATCTGCGATAAGTGCATGAGAGAGAAAACTTCAAGCTCAAAAATACTCCTCGATCATGTAGGTTTTGTGCCCTGCCGTGAAAACCACATTTAAAATGTTCCGAAAACGAAAATTGCGACTGATTTGACAAATTACGATAACCAAAAAATTACAGACATCAAATGAACGATGCTAGTTCCGACAGATGTTTTCAAAGTCATAGGCACCCTTGACCCATTTAATTTATGAACGCTCGGTATTTCATCTACTTTACCTTGAAAATTGCCTAGAAATATGAAATTTTACTGTTGAAAATAAAAATGTTTGACAAGTGACACTTTGACGCTGACGTTCGCCAACCTTCTATCAGTTCTATCAGCAACAAACTGTTCCCATTCATTGAAGAGGAGTTCTCTACAGGCATCTTCTCGATGCCGCTTTTAGCATCGAAATGTTTTGGTACTGAACCCAAAGGATGGAAAATAAAGTTGTTTCAACTTTCTTTACTTTAGGATGGCGCTTAAATGAAATAATTATGTAATGTAGGTAGGAACAATAGCGGTTCAATAGCGAACAACTATCTAGATAGGTAGGTACTTATAGTCTAATGCTTTGCTTGAAGAGTTCTTATAATCTTATTTCAAGATTTTTTGTGCAGACAGGTATTCGTGAACTCCACAAAGCATGAATCGACCGGCCTTTTCTTCTTGGTCTTCAAAGATGTGGTCAATAAACGTTTGCGTTTCCGTCGGAAACACACACACACATGCACACATACACTCTCTCTCACAACTGGGTAAATGTGAGTGCGTCGGGCGTGCAGGTGGTTCTTGCATAGGCGGTAGATGCTTCGCAAGATCTCAAAGAAGAAGAACGAAACGGAATGATATTGGCGTCGAGGCGAGGTCACGCATGGGTCCCCCGCTACTACTACTACCACCACCATCATCATCATCATCATCATCTCGAAAGAGATGCCGAATATATCGCAAACACACACAGCATCACGCAGATGATTGAAATGTATGAGGGTCCACATGCCAGTCACGTTGCCCAGAATCTCGAGCGGCTACCAGAAGCCGTGGAATGCTTTTAGAGCATTCCGCCTATATCGTTCTCTTCTCTGTCCTACATAGAGGTCCCTATAATACTCCTACCTGAACCCGTATACTCTTTGCGGGAGTGCATCATCCCTTCTGGTCGAGCGCCGGCCGCTGGATGGATATATGGAAGGAAAGAAAGTGAATGGGAAGCGCGAAATGGGAAAAAGGCGAGATACTCTCTCCTTCAGAAAGAAGAACTTGAAGGTTTCGGTGTGTTTCGTTCAGTGGCCGGGAATGCGGCCGGACCGCTTCTTTCAGCCCCGTGCCCCTCGACGTCGCCCCTCGCCGCCCGGATTCCGCGGACATACTTCACGCGCGCGCTCGGATCTTTCTGATGATGATGATGATGATGATGATTGTGTGTGTGCGCAAATAGATCAGATATTGCTTCTTTTGGTTTAAGTATTAGTACCTATGAAAAGAGAAGAAACGGGGTACTTAGGCAAATGGCACAAGGAGATAAAACGAAGAAGAAAACCCTTCGGCAGAGGTGTTGTTGACATTGGCCGGATTGTCTTACGCCAAAGGCCTTGAAAGCGATATTTATGCGAACGCGAACGGACGATGATGGGTGGTGAAGTGGAGAGGCGATCATCTGGATATGACGAGTCCGTTCGAGTGTGTCTTTGAAAGGTACGCGACGACGTAATAAGCGTGGTGTTTACATCGCGGTGTGAAAATCACTCTTTTTCTTTCGAGTTCATTACCTAGGGCGTAAGTTGGCTCTCCGAATGATTTCCAGATTGAACACAGGATCATTTTCATTGAGTACCTACAGTGGTGGTCTGGTGGAATTATTGGCGGCTTAGAATATTGGCAAAAGAGTTGTATTTTTTCTAAGGACTGTATTGGACTTTGTGTAAATTACTCATGGATTGAGTTTGAGTTCTTCACGTATTTTCATTAGACCCAGCGCCTAGGCGGAAGAAAAACCGTCTTGTCTCGTTAGAAAGATTTTGAAGGTATCGAATATAAAATGTCCACCTTTGCCGAAATACATTGGTACATATAGGTTGCTTTGAAAAAAAGTCACCCTTGGAAGATTTCTCATCAGAACAAATTAAGGATCACAGCGATCGAGAATCACAGAGAAAACACAAAGTCTCATACATTATTAGCATTCAAGATTCATCATACGTTTATCAAAGTCGGTATTAAGCTACCCCGAGGAAGAAAACATAGGTAGTACCGTATGATCAAAAACTTTCTTACTCAAAGGAGGCTGTGGCCTGGCTAAAATCAGCCTCATTTGCCTGCCAATGACCAGGACCACAACTTGCCTTGAGTAAGAAAGTTTTTGATTATACGGTACTTAGCATAGTAAAATTGTAAAATAATAATAGTATATTATTATACGAGTTTCATAAGACATAGTATTGTCACACGACTGGTTTTGGGACACGACGAGCTTGCGAGTATTCTAAAGGAAGGAGTGTGGCAATACGTCTTATTAAACAAGTGTAATATACTATTTCATCTACTTCACTCTGATGATCGCCCAGAAATTGTAAATTCTGGCTGCTAAAAATAGAAATATTTGACAGGTGACACCTCCGCACTGACGTTCGCCTACCTTCTATTGACAATAAATTGTTGCTATTGGTTGAAAAGCAGTTGAATAATAGTCTCCATTAAAGCACCGCTTTCGATGTGACAATGAATCCATTAGTACCTATACCTAACGCAAAATAGATGAATATTGTTTTGTTAGTAGCTCAATGACGTCACGCTAAATTGACACAATAGCATTTCAATTTCGAGTGTTGCCACCCCTGGTTTGAATCCCAGCCACAAATCTTGTCGCTATGCTTGAAATCTCTGATGTTATTCTCTGTTTTTTGTTTATTATTGGAACTTTGTGTGAAATTGCGTTACGACAGCGGACAAATTTTAGATAAAGCTGAATGCATGATTGGCGATATTTCGTAGCGGAACGGAGCTGAGCGGAGCGAGTTTTTAGCCTGGGCCAATCACGGTGTGGGAACGTGACATTATGAATGGAGGTGATTGGTCCAGTTAAAAAATCCCTCCGCTCCGCTATGCAATATCGCTAACCATATGCATTCAGCTTAACTCTATTTAAAATAGTTCAATTTAAATATCATGAGAGTTACCTATACATCGTTCTACTCGAGGTTTTACTTCAGTTAACAAACAAATTAAAGTAAAATAAAATAAAAAACGAGGTACTGACCCCCTAAATGTTTTGAGAAGTGAAGTCTACACTTGACACTCACCGAAGGCGACACATTACTATACAAAATTTTAATGCTAAAGCCATAGTGACACTCCATCCCTAGGTCTGTGCCTAGGTAGTCCCTTGATTCAAATTCAGGAAAACGTACCTAGGTATTTACCTACAAAATATGAGATTTTAGGACGTGTGTAAGTCGTCCCAAAACTGAGGCTAGACATTAGCATCCGCCGCTGCAACGTCGTATTACAAAACTTCAGTTTTGGTAGTTTCTTCAGTTTTGCGGTTGAGTAGGTACTTAAAATTCATGCCAGTTTTATTACCGAGATGGCATTTTATCATTATAGAAACTTCCGGGCGCACAACGCGCGAATTTCATTATTTTTCCTATGCAATATCCGATGAGTGGAGCCGGTTCTTCTCCCGTACCGTTAGAATTATTTCTGTTATCGCGCCCGGTCCTCTTGAGTAGGTATCCACCTAGTACTAATTAACTTATAGTCTCTTTCGATCCACACAGACACACACATGCAGCAGTTTCACCTCAACGAAAACATTGCGCAAATTTGTACACCTCTTGCCTCTTGCCCAAAAACTGGTATTTTTTCTGATATGCTGCTTGGTCTCTCTGGTTTTTAGTGATAGTAAATGTCACTCAATAAGGCGGAATCTTTTGAAGTCTTTCGAACTTAATTAAGCAGTGGCCAATGAGCCCAAACCAGAGTACATAGAATAACGACTCAAAATTCTCCCATCCCCTCTTCGTTTGTGATTCATGCCTTTAATCCCAGCCAGACGCACATTCGGAGGTAAACTTTCGCGATATTAAATTGCAGAGATCAGCGCCGAAGAGGACGCGCATAAATCATATTTAGTATATCACAGGTCAGATTACGAGTATTGAAAACATGATAAATGCCTTACTTAATCGTATTTAAGTCCATGAATCAATCTCTTCAAGCGTTCCCGCAAGCAAAGTGCAGCAGAGCAAGTTCAACGTTCCACTTTTATGCGAAAGATGTTATAACTCAATCCCGCTGCTGTGTGCCGTGTGTATGTGTGTGAGCGCGCTCTTATTATTCTTGAACCCACGGGTTTCCGTCTGAGAAACGCTTTTTGCCGTCCTCTGTCATCCTGTGTTAGTGAACTAGGCATACCTGTACCTACCTCCACTCCGCGCATCCTTACGTTTTTTCCCGAGGTTTATATTCTAATGGCAAAACGCTGTCGCTTAAAGGACAAATGTTTGATGAGCAGCTGATATGTCAACCAAAGTGGTGCCTAAATGAAGAGCAAACAGTCTTTGTGTGAGACCCAAGCGCCGGGTATTTAAAGAAGCCTTGCGCTTCGAGTGGTTCACCGCTCAAATATTGAACCACCAGTAAATCCAATTAAAATCTAAAGAACATGACCTTTTTTACTTTGTGTCGTACGATTTCATGCCGACTCTACCGGAGAATATGAAAAACTCCGCGTGTGTAATAGAAAATATTCTTTCCGGTCGTAAACTGACGCGTTTCCATTAGACAACGACAATAAAAGCATGGCTTGGGTATATGGAACTTACCGGAAATGGAGTTGATCTGAAAGCTCGTATTGCTCGGTATTAGACTGTATCTTATGGCAGCGTTGACCCCGGCATCTGCGTCACTGGCAGATATCTTTCCCAGGACCGAGCCACGACGCAGGTTTTCTTCGATGGAGAATTCGTAGAGCTCTTTGGAGAAGACGGGGTCGTTGTCGTTGGCATCCAGAACTTCGACTGTTATCCTGGTGGAAGCATTTTGGGACGGCGTTCCGTTGTCCGTGGCTCCCACCAGGAGCACGAATCGGTCTTTGGTTTCGCGATCCAAGTTACCACGTAAGTAGAGCCATCCGCTGTTGGGAAAAATGCCGAAGACCTGAGTAATGGAACGGTCTTGGTTCAAGAGTTTGTACGTCAAACGAGCGTTGTTCCCCGTATCCAAGTCTACGGCCATTACTTGAAGAACCTAAAATTGGAAGAAATAAGCAAGTATTAGTATGATATTTTAAAGGAACGTTTTAAATATGCTCACTTATGCAGTAAGAAGTTAGTATAGATATGCATACCTTAGTATACATGCAATCACTCTTTTTCGTAGCCAACCAGTCTTTTCTCGTTGTTTACACTTACTAGTGATCTCATTAGAAGATCGAGATCACCCTGCGCTCTGCTAAATAATTTCTCATTTGATCAAAAAAACTTGATGCGCTCTCCTGAAGAATTCTTAACGATAATTAGGTATTACTGGCGATGGTTAGCTGCAGTAATTTTCGCGTTTCTTCAAAGAATCAAGTCATTATTTTATTGCACTCTGTTCTCGTGTAATTGTGGTTGTAATTACTTTATTTATGGTCAAAATGATCGCGTCTTCCGCAGCAATAAACTTCATATGAAAGCAAGTAAAAATCACGATATGCCCGAACAAAAAAAAACCCTATAGCGTAAAGTTCTGGTGGCACGTCCCAAGTTCTAGATCACTGACCTATGCCCATTGCCCACACCGTGCCTACTCCTCAACATCTCTTCGCATTTTCCATTACCACAGTATACCCTTTCTTATATGAGCAATCTGTGTGGTAATGGGCAATTCCAGCTGACCCCTGTTGTTGGTCTCATCAATCATCACTGGGAAGGTCAAGGTCTTATTGTTGCTGCTGATCCTATGCGACTACGCTGTCGTATAAAAATTAAGGGTGAGTTATTCTCACCTGAGAGTTGACTGGCAACGATTCGAGGACTTTGAGTGCGTATTCGTTGCGTTCGAACACGGGCGGGTTGTCGTTGACGTCTTGGACTTCCACCAGGACGGTCAGATTGGCGGAAAGCGGAGGTATTCCGGTGTCCGTTGCGGTGATAATCAAGCTGTGGCGTTGCGTGCTTTCGTAGTCCAAATGCCTGGTCAGGGTCAGATGGCCGAGTTTCGGGTCGACTTCGAAGAGTCCTCCGTTGGCTTGGGCGTTGACAATTTTGTAGTGGACCATGCCGTTGACGCCCGAGTCCTTGTCGCGGGCGTGGGCTGCGTAGAGCGGGACGCCGACTTCGACGTTTTCCGGGACAGAAATGCGGATGTTGCTGGATTCGAACTCTGGAGCGTTGTCGTTCACGTCCTCGATTTCGATGTTGACCTGTAAACAGACAAGAATGGTAAAACTGGATTTAGAGCTTCAAATCGTCCTCCTAGAATGTCTTCCACTATGACCTGGGGCCTTATTACTACAAGTGAAGGTATCGTTTTCTCGTATAAATCAGGCTCCTGGTGCTTTACTGGAGTACGTACTTACACTTTGGTTCATCAACAGAAATAATCTCATGTAGCAAGATTATATTGAATGTTTTATGTCAAAAATTGGTCACAAAAAATGTTCCAAATAAAAAATACGTTTAAATTAGCAGAATAATGGGACACACTTTGAAAAGATCGCGGTACAAGTAGAGAAGGCATCTCCTATTGACAGAAAATAAAATGAAAATAACATCAGAATATATGGGTCATGATAATAGAACAAGTGTTGATACTAGGTGGGAAGGTGATTGGAATCATGGTGAAGATAGAAAAACTCGAGGAAAAACTGGAGCACTTTCGGGAATACCACAAGGGGTGAGAATTTTCTCAAGGAGATTTTGTTGTTTTTTTTCCAACTTTCTGGCGTCTAAATGTCATAAAGAGAGTCAATCTTGAATATTTCGGGGTGACTGTGGATGGAATTTGCTAAATTTGTAAGAAACAACAACGTCTCTGAAAGAAAAATTGCACTTCGCTTGGTATTTGGAAAGATCTTCAAAAATATAGAATCAGGTAATGGACAGGGAGCTGTGCCTCAAAACTTACGTCATAAGGTACATGATTTTAACCCTGTAGGTCTAATGTGCGTTGATGAGGTTGTTGAAAGTTTCTTTGTCTTACATGTCAGACCGGGGGCTTGAGGCTGGTATAGGCTTGCCAATTTTCTAAAAATGTCAAAAATTTGTGTCATAAGGTACATGAATGAAACCAACGGGCTTTTGTGTGGGAACATCCCCTTGATCAAAAATCGGGTCATAAGACAAAATTTTTGGGGGCTCTCGGTCCATAAGACAAATTGAAATTTTCAAAAAAGGCCAAAATTTACCTTTTCCTGGAGACTTCTCGTTTGGCATTATTTCAGGAATGAAAAACGATTCTCACATGATTTTTTACGCAAGTTTCGAATCTGTCCACAAACATTTTTAATGGTACATCGCTTACAGGGTGCAACCTCGAAAATTTTTTCTCAAATCGTACACCTTTTTTCATCCTGATTATAAATATGTATCACACTTGGTGGGTTAGTCAACAGAACGCCTGTGGAAAAAATTGATGAATTTTGGTCCTTTTTTGAAAATTTCAAACTTGTCTTATGGACCAAAAGCCCTCAAAAATTTTGTCTTACGACCAGATTTTCGATCAAGGGGATGTTCCCACACAGAATCCAGTTGGTTTCATTCATGTACCCTATGACGTAAATTTTTGGCCATTTTTTTCGAAAATTGACAGGCTCATACCAGCCTAAAGCCCCCGGTCTGACATGTAAGACACGGCAATTTTTAACAACCTTATCAACGCACATTAGACCTACAGGGTTGAAATCATGTACGTCATGACGTAAGTTTTGAGGCGCCAGCTCCCTGTCCATCGCTGTCCTCTTGGAACTCAATAAAAATTTGAGAAAAATCAATGCACACTATGATAACATATTTTGTAAAATGAAGCAGCGAATCCCGATTGAGCGGAAGCACCACACCATGCAGGCTTGTCACTGACAGTTTGTTCTGATTGGCGAGTTTTGAAAAATTGAACCTAATTATTTGCTTAAATATTAGAGCGTTGAATAATCGAGAGTACGCAATGTTTTCAGTGGCAGGATGCTGTTCACGCTTCACACTTCACAGCCCATTGGCCTGGTTTGGGTGATATGTAAGGACGGGCAGGAAAATGTCGTTGAATGAGAAGTCTGGCGTAATATTTCTAGGAGGCGATGAACAGTACCACTGTTGTTTTAACTTTGGCAACATGAAAAATGCAGGTAGACAGAATGTCCCAGAATTGTTGTCGTAAAAGTCAACAGACTCTTCAGATGATGTTGAGAACGGCAGTGAATTTTTTCTTCAAATTTGACTGTTGTTTTGTGTCACTTCTGTCACTCTTGACAAAACTTTGAACCCGGTGGTGGGATTTTTTTGAAATTTGATTTGTAGTACACAGTGAGTCTAACTATTGCTCTTTACATTACAACTTGGTGTATCAAGCCGTTCATGAATTATTCGGAAAAAAAACATGACATAAAAAGCTGAAATTCGAAGTGGAATCTCCCTGTCGGGACAATTTATTCTCTGTGAATTCCCACTCGGACAGTTCGTTCTCTCACTAAACATGTTGGACAATTTGTATCCAAATAATAGACCTTTTCAATTTCACCTATTAGAGTTCGGCAATGGCGGTAGGCTATTTCCGATTCAGGGGTGGGACTTCGTGTTGTCGCTATCAACAGTCGCTTCTGAGCGATATTCGCTATCAGTATAGGGAACTTACATGTACCTGCCCAAGGTCAGGTAGAAAGCGACTATTGAGAAATAACACGGAGTTCCCCCCTGAGTTGGCAGGTTCAAAATTGAATTGTCAAAAGTGGGGGTGTCGAAGACCTTTGAAAATACAAAAACCTTATAACACAAGCACGGGAAAAACCAAACCACAGCATTTAGAAGAGCAAAACGAAGAAAAACCGTTTCAATTCATGTTTAGTTGATAATTTGACAGCAGTTCAAATGTGCGCCAACGGGAAATGTACGGAAACCGGTAGTCATTGCTGAACCCTAACAACTCAAGTGAATTTGAAACGATCCTCCCACACAATTTTAACACAATTCCAAGTCTGCATAATTTTCATTATACGCTTTTTTTATATACTCTTTCTGTTGGTGGACCAGAGCACAATTACTTTGGGAACAGGTAAACAAAATTGTTGGGGGATAAACCACAAGAATGATATCTAGAACTGACCTGAGTGTGTCCGTAAACTGGCGGATCGCCATTAGTGGCTTGTATGTTGAGCAGAACGTTGTTCTTCGCTTCGTGGTCCAGAGCAGAGGCCACCCTGATTGTTCCCAGCACAGAGTCGATCTGGAAATATCCATCTGGGTCTCCGGAATAGATCGAGTAGCGAATGTTTCCGTGTCCATCTGAAACAATTCCAACATTAAACACTTATTGCTTTCCACAAAATGTCTTAGGCGTAAATAACATTGGAAAAAGTCGAAGCTGATGCATAGTTATGAAAATCTTCGTTGATTGGCGATGGCCTGATATGCGAAAACAATTAATTGCCCTCTTGTGTCGACACGCTTTGCACCAGTGGGTACAGAAAGAGCCTCGTACACGAGAAATGGATGTCGGCCGAGTAATATAACGAAAAATTCCTAAAATGTCCGGCAGATATTTCAAAGCAGAGGGGCAATTAAATAATTATTTATTAACATTTCGGAGCATAAATCTTTTTTTATGCAATGCGCGCCTGGCATCCCCGGCACGCAGGCGTTTATTATAACCCCGCACATCTCTTCACAACGCAGATTGACCAAAAGGACTTGTGCGACAAATTTCATGGACTGCCATCCATTATGCGTGTGATGCTGCTGGTACGGAATAGAAAGAGAAAATATTCGCGCCGCCTCTCGCGGCCTCAGTACCCGCCGTTTGGAGATCGCAGGTCTTCCGTCGCGACATCTCTTGCAACTTGGATTTATTGCGTTGCCGAAAACTCGGTTTGTGTCGTTTGAAACCCCCAAAAGCCCGCCGGACAGGTCCCTCTGACGCCCGCGTACCCCTCCGTTTATTCTCAGACATCTGGGCCTTCTTCTTCTTCTGCTTCTTCCTCGCCCAAGCTCCACAAAGACAGCTCAGCAATGCATTGCCTTGACTCTTTCGATTTATAGAAATGAAGGGGGCATAACAAAGTCCCGCGAGTTTCGTCTCTTCTTCTTTTATTGGTCTTATTGTTTCGGCTTTTGCGGATCCACACACATACACGCGCGCACACACACACACACGCACGGCCACATGCACAATCACATATACACATTTGCGTAATGAGATTCAATGTGGTGGTGCATTGCCAAGAGAATTCGGAGACAGCATCTCAGAGTGGCATCAGATTCGCGAGGCTTATAAGAATAAGACTTGTGAAACGCGCAGTGTCCCAATTTGAATATTTTCCGGCTCTTGAGGAGAAGGAGATAGGCATCGCCGTTGTTTTGCCTCAAATGGCGAAGCTGGCGCAAATACCGCTCCCAATCAACATCAATCACCGCGTGAAGACTGGAGAGAAGAGTTGCTGCTGCTGAAGGCATCGGAGGCAACAGCAGAAAAGAAGCGATTAGGAGGCGCTGATAGGGGACGAGAGAAAGGAATCGGGATACACGAGAAACGCGTGAGAAATTTTGGAGGGGCCCAGGTAATCAAATATCTGTAAACAAAGCGTAGTTGAGTTATGAGCATGATTTTTGAGAAAATATGTCAAGAAACTGTATGACTGAGAACCTGAAGAAGCTTCCTGAAGTGCCGAATACTTGTTCACATCGAAAGTTGTTGGTTTGTTTTGCGAATAGTAACAAAGGGTTTATTGGTATGCAAGTTGGTGATTGGAGGTCTGGTCAATTGGAATCAAAGGGAGGAATACTGAGCAGCTTGATAGTGGGAAGGTTGCAACCAGAATCTGTCAGATGATGATGCTTGTTGCTTGTTGTACGTTTCTGGAATGCTGGCTTAGTTGTGTGAGAACCTGACGAAGTTGCCATAGAACTTGACATAAAGTGATGAGTACTTGTTTACCACAAAAATTCTTAGTTCTGAGAAGTAATAGTGTACCTAACGCGAGAGGTTTTTTCTGGTATGTCTGTCAGTGAGTGAGGTCTGGTCCGTTTAGTCAAAAGACGGAGTAGGTACTAAGCAGTTTGAAAGTGAAAAGGTCACAACTGCAATCTGCCAGATGATGATGCTTGTGTTTCGGGAATGCTGGCTTGGTTGTGTAGGTTTTGGTGGTAATGATACGTATATAATCAATTTCACGGCTATCTGCATTAGAGCAAGCTATGGAAAAATTATTTTTTGTTGGTAGGAATGAGTAGGAATCCATAACCTTCGTCGCAGAAGGTTTGTGTAAATGTGGTATGTGAAAAGGTTAGGCTTCTATGAGGTTAGGTATTGTGGCATTTGTGGCAGGTGACATCCGTCGCGCGGTTCAATGCACGTCAAGTCAAAATGTTCAGTTTATTTGGAGAAAACAGATAAACACGTGTTCCTCGGAGTGTCAATTAGCTGGACACCGTCTTCGCGGGTTACTTGTGCTTTGGTAGTGGCGGCCAGTGAGCCAGTGTATAAAATGACGCCAAAGGAAGTCAGCGGCAGCACTAAAGGGAAGCAGGACTGATAGTAGGAAGTACTACGTCTGTGACTACGTGCTCTACTACACTAAAACAGCATACAAGCCAGAAGAAGATGAAGAAGGGACATGAAATGCTCAATAATTTCATGTTGAGAAGATCTTCCAACACAGAGTGCACTCACGCGTCGTGTCTCGACTGTCTTGTCTTGTACAGTGCAACTCCATAAATCAATGTCCATGGAAGCGAATTTTCTCAACCTCACTGGGGCCACTGGACAGGCATTTTCATTAATTTTTCTTCCCTTTAGTGCTGCCGCTGACTTCCTTGGCGTCATTTTATACACTGGCTCACTGGCAAGTGCATCACACCGCGCGACGGGTGACATCTGCCACAATACCTAACCTTTTCACATACCACATTTACACAAATTATCTGCGACGACGGTTATGGATTCCTACTCATTCCTACCAACAAAAAATAATTTTTCCATAGCTTGCTCTAATGCAGATAGCCGTGAAATTGATTATAACTAAGTGATGTCGAGGTCTGGTCAGTTGATCAAGGAACGTAATGGTCTCATCATAGAAAATTTGCAACTGGAATCTACAGATGATAAGTGGTCGGGGAATGCGGCTTGGTTATGTATAGTCTTGTTGAGTAAGACACGTCTCACCTGAGTTTTGACAATAATTGATTCCACAATCAAGAAGTGATACGTTGGGGGTGTGTCAATAGAGAAGAATATGGGAATATTCAACATGTCTTGGTCTGATAACATGTCGAGCATGTTTTTTTTCCGGATGCCTATTGGAACTGCTTTATGCATTTTTGTTAGGTAATTGCCATAGGTAACTGAGGAGGTTTTTCACTTTTGCTGGTCATTTTGTATGATCTATTTCCAATTAATTATTCATCTCTGAGGTGAAGGGAAGTGAAGTTTTCGGTGAAATCGCGAATTCTCTCATGCGAGCTTTTGGATAAATCTAGCTAGAGAGACGCCGCCGTTGAAAATTACAGGTGCAAGTCTTCCTGATTGTTTGATATAAATACTAAATATCAAAGTTTGATCGTGATTATGAAGCACGCGTGAGAAAGTTGGGCAAATTGACGTGCGATGAATGCAAATTATTAATATAATTCACTTTTCGTGTTCCCATCGCAGCCTCTTCCTGGATAGATTCCTACATAAAATTATTCCTCTCTTTTTTCCACCGGCTAACGGACTGTATGGCTCTCGCAATCTCGCATCACCTTCCGCGATTTTCAGAGTTGAATAAAAATCTGGAAATCGCCAACTCTCATATTATACGATCCGACCATAAAAATCTGGTGCCCGAATCAGACTTTTAAATTCGCAATGACTCAGGACACCGTCGAGCTTTTTACTTTTTTTTTCGTATCTTGCCTCGACGTACACGTCGTAAAATCCGAAATGTCAACCGTCATTGGCTGTTTCCCCATCCATCTTTGCGCGAATCATTACGAAATCATCACCTCTTCAAGCATTCGGCGTCGTGCAGCAAAGGCTCTTAAAGAGACTCTTCTAAACATGCAAACTTGTTTAAAATAAGATATCAAATTAAAATTAACTGTTCTTGTATAGTCCGCCTAGATAAAAAGCAACAGGCATACACACACACACACCTCCATTAGCCTAATATGCAAAACAACAACACACGTCAGGTGTCACTAATGACTATATCTCATCCTGCGTGTAATAACAAACGAGTTTTGACAATGGATTTCAAAAAGCTTACAGTTTCGCGCGAAAATTGTATAAATCATTGGGCTTACAGCACGCGAGCCGCAATTTTCGCTCGCCGTCCAACAATAGGTAGAAATAAAACGAAAAAAATCGCAACACCTTAAAATAGGCACACAATAGTTAATAACTCAGAGGCATAGAATTTTAATAGGCAAAGGAAGCTGGCGATCGCCGCCGCATTACATAAAGATTTACGATGCAAATGTTTCAAAAGCACCATCAGCCACCACACGCAGAGACTCGTGTCCTTTTTGCTTATTAGTTTGAAAACTATGAGCTTTCTAATCGCGCTAATTCTTAAATGATATGGTCCGCGAGGGACTTAATCATGGAAAGTGCTTTTTGCACGTGATATTTATGGCGAGTTGTTATGATTATTTGCTCAATTACACCGTAAAATACGATCGGGATGGCTATAATAACGATGGGATTTTTTGAGCGCCGAGGGCGCTATATGGGTGACTCTATCGCGGAGATAGAGAGGTATATGCCCATGGACGTGGCATTTTTCCCCGACTTCCGGACCTCTTTGATGCTGCGCGAGATCGTGTTATGTCGCTTGCAGGCGATGGTGTAGCGTGTAATAAGCCGTAATCTGCTGTTATTACAAGACATTTTTTTGCGTGGAAAGATCATGTTCAGGCTATCGGGAGGAAACCGTTAAGCATTATGTTCATCAAAAATCTATACAGCCGTCAATGAGGGAAAAGCTGCATGCGAGAAACTAAGAGACGTCAGCTATCATGCAGGTAGGTAGTTTCTGATGCCTGCATGTCTCGTGCGGAGACTCCGATAGCCGATAAACGACGAACCTCTCACACTTCCATCATCAAATGGTGGATGCGCCGGTCAAGCACGGATACTAATGCAACTCGCAGGGTTTCCAACAACTACTCGGCTATCAGCGACTTGATAACTAAAACGACTGATGAGATCGGCGTGATCAGTTGAACGAACTGGAGTTGTGAAAGTAAGTCAAGAAGTGCTTACCGAAGTGACAGCTTCAAGATAACGCTAATAATTGTAGGAATTGACATAATGTAGCGTAAAGACTCCGATAATAAGCAACGAATCTCTCACGCTATAGTGTCTGAGGTCTGATGTAGTGACATTACGAAAAAAAAAGCCAAAAATGTGTATTACTGGCAGTACGACAGCCGATAAGCGACGAACTCTGCATGTGTAGTGCACTGAAATGGTGGATGCGCCAGTCAAGAACGGATATTGAACGCAACCCAAGGTTTCCAATCATTTTATAATCCTTCGCTTCCTGGATTATATTCCATTCGGCTAATAAAAAACGACTGATAAGATTGCGATTTGGCTAATAATAATCAAACGACTGATGAGGTCTGATCAGTTGATAGTTGAACAAACTGAAGTTGTGGAAATGAGTCAAGTGCTCATCGGAAGTGGCGCCTGGAGACTTTGAAGCAACTTTATCGTAGGAATTGATACCAATATCATGAAAGCCCCGACAGTCGACAGGTAACAAACTTCTCGAGCTATGTAGGGATGAAGTCTTATAGGGTGAAATTATGGAAAAAAAAAACAAAGTAGTCAGGAATAAAACGCGTATTCGTGGAAACTAGGATAGCCGATAAGCAACAAACTTCTCATACTATACAAGCTGTCCCGTTTTTCAACGCTCACTACTACTGAGATCTCGGAAACAGTACAAGATTCAAAGCCGGCTGAATTACAAAAAAATTGGTGCTATTTTATGACCATCTCAAATCATGTCAAGATATCCAAGATATCTTTGTGGTCGTTTTTTGAAATATCCCGAAAAAACTGAACAATGTTGAAGTAGAAAATTTCAAATGACTCCTTTTTTATGACAGCTATCAATTTGAAAATTGTCATCTTGACTCAAATGGTTGGTGCACGCACCGACCAATAACGAATACTGTATACAATGTTTCAAAATACTTGCTCCTACGTTGGAATCGGTTGATGTTGATAGTGACTGAGGTCTGGTCAGGTGAATTGAAGTTGAAAAAGCGCTTATTGAACGTAGAACTTATCGGCTTACTCTCCAGATTCTCACACACAGCCGAGTCTCAGCGGTCTCGACTCATACACACACCGGCCATCCATTTATTTATACATGGTATTTAAATCAATCAACACGTTTGAATAAATTTGTATTGGGATTATGAATGGCGGCCGTTCCACTTGTGTATTAGTATACAGGAAATTGTGCTAATGAATCACAAAACGCTTGTTGCCATACGTCTTGCTGTCACGGCCGATTAAAAAATTAGCCCTGGTCTGAGCGAAAGAAGAACCAGAGAGAACCCGCTCCTGCCTGACTCGCCGTGCAGCGATGTCGCTATAAACAGCTTATATTGTCTCATCTTTTATTTTTCCAGAGTTTCCATTTGAAATTTCTTGAATACCAAGTGCGATGTCAGCAGAGCTTCCGCCATTCTTATTCTAATTCCATACCGAGCATGATAGTACCTATATTCCGAAAGCATTTTGCAGAGAAACTCTCCAAATGATAATGAACACACCGGTCGCTAAAACAATGACCAACATGGGCGGACATCGTCCCTAAGACGTTGTGCCAGAGCCAGAGACAAGACAATGGACCAGGCGGAGACCGTATACACAACAACACCGAGGCCCATTACGGCACAGCAAATGTGGCAGAAAATGCAGAGCCGCCAGCTGGGAAATGTACAAAGTATCTAATTTGTTTATGGACATCTCCTCCATGGAGAAGAACTAAGACTGAGAAGCGCGCAGAAAATCGAAAAAGAAAACCGCACCAGCGTCAGTTTTGAACTCAGCAATAATTAAAGGTATGGCATAATAAAGGCGGGTAATAAATACCCCGCCGCTTTTTGTTTGTGCAGATTTGTAAAGGCCCCCTTATTAGCATTTAGGCAAAACGAATCGGCCTGTCAGCATTTGGTCTCCAAAAAAAGAAGAGAAGCAAAGAGAAGAGCAAAGGGGGCAATTATTTCAAGGGATGCCCATGTGAACATGTCTTGAGCTCCTCTCGCTCTGCGTTGTTCGGGTATAAATACAAATACACCGGGCGGACGACATTTCGGTAGTATGCTAAGTGAAAAGTGGCCATTGTATTCCAGATATATACGCGTCCGCTCCGGTAACCTGCCCGGATCAAGTCTTGCAGAGCTGCCGCTGACAAGCCGAACGTGTGGCTCCCAAAATGTTCAAGAGCCATCGGCTCAACTCCTTCGGCACGGCGTTAGAAGCACATGAAAGGATTCATAAAGCGCATACCTATAAATGCCGATCGATCGAAACGTGTTTGCATTTATCTCTTTCAAAAGTGTATAAAGTGTAATCAAGACTATGTGAGTGTGTGTGTATGCTTGCAAGGATTTTTCTTGGGCAAAAACCCGCGACGATCGTTAACTTAATGAAGGCTGGTGGTTCTTTGGTGTGCACTCTCTGATGGTGCCTTTGCGCCTCTCGCCGGAACGGCAGTTTATGGCAATTTTATTACTTATTCCTTGTTGGATTGTAATTTAGACCCTTGGAACGGAACATTAAATGTAATGACAGTGTTTTTGATTTGAAAGCGCTAACTATGCGCGATGCTAGAGCCGGAGAAGAAGTATACGGGAGAGAGAGAGTGTATAAAAGGTCGGCGTAATCAATCGAACACAGGTTGCATTTCATGGATGGAGAAAGAAGTTTCAGATTCAGTGGCAGGTGGTGCGGCATCAAATTCCTGCAAAAGTCAGCTCCAACGCTGAGAAGTCTAGTTTATTTATCAAGAAGGGCCGCTTCGGTTCTCTCAGATCCCAACGACTTCTGTTACAGAGAGAGGCTTTTCCTTATCTTTAATTCTCAACAACTACTGAGCCATCCAACTCTAGACAATATTAGTTCTCACAGCCACCGCCATATGTACGAGCATGTCAAACTTAAGTTTGAATAAAAAGATAAAAGTCCGATTCAAAAGCGAACATTAAAACATTTGAGGAAGTTTGGAGTGACGGATATGGCGGAACATAAACCTCAAGTTCATAATCACAATCCATATCTACTCCACAATGTCCATGTTTAGGTTCCAAGTTTCATCATAATCGAATCGTATCTCAGAAGTTCAACATGGCCGCAATCAAAGATGACGGAAAGTGAAATACAAACTCAGAGTCATGATCCCCTATAATAGAAGTCACAAGTTTCATTTCAATCGAATCGGATTTGAACAAGTTCAAAATAGTGATGAGATATCAATGTGAACTTGATTGTATCTTTTAATTTCAAGTTTGAGAAGACTTGAAAAGTAGGTATGGTCCTTCTCGGTTATATTGGTGGGTGTGAAGGGAGGGGGGCTATAAAGCGAGGAAATTATTAGCCTAGAAATTTCAGGTTTCAACTACGAGAAAATAAGGGGTCAAAAATGAACATTTGCTGTTGCTTGGCCTGGATGCAAATTTTTGAGCCCATCCCTATATTTTCCGAAGTTGATACTTGAAAAAAGTGTTCTCATCCCGTCCCTCACCTGCACCAAAATATCTGAAAAAGACTAAAGATACATCCAGGTGAACTTTGATTCGAGTGAACAAAAGAATTTTGTTTCTGAGTTTCCAAATACGAACTTATAGAAATAAGTCCCCAGAAGTTGTTTACATATACCTACTTATTGTCGATACTAGGCAGATCATCAACTTTTGAAAACATTTTTTTCCGATATAAATGGACGGAAATTTTTTGCGGGCCGTGATGTTTGACGCTTTTCTCCATTTTATTGCAAAACTCCGTAACTTCCCGACTTGTTTTCAATTTTCGTCCTTGTTTTCGTTCATAAACAAAGAAATCGCAGTAGCCTGTGACAGTTGACAGTTTTGAAAATCAATGTAACCTTTCGAAGCGAGTTTGATTTTTCGATGCTTGAATCTTGAAAAATTTGATTGCCTAAAAAAGTGTCACCATGGAAGCAACGACTATTTGGCCTGCTACAGCAAAAAAGATGCGCCAGGTTCTGAAGAATTATTGGCAGAACAAGCAACGATCCGGCGGTTCGTCCGGATGTCAGTTTGACAGGCAACATAACTTTTGGACAAATCAGTTCCGAAGGTGACAAGTAGATAATTCGCTCAGGTCGCTCTAATCCCAGTTTAGCTGGACGTACTGTATCTATGTATACAATATATTTCTAGTAATTCTTTCCATCATTAAGTACTTAGTCGGTAATCAATTGAGAGCTCCACATTCTGTTTTGTTTCGTTTCAAAAGAAGTGTCTTTTGCCCTAGTTATTGCGTAATGAGAGAAGGATTATACAAAAAAGTATATATTTGTTAACTTATGCATTAACAGAGAACAGACATCAATTGATATTGTTGACAGCTGAAGTGACTGTATCTTTATTTGTTCCCAAATATTTTGCCCTCCGAAGCTTGACATTGTGCGGACCCAGAGCTACGCACATGACAGAGACCATTTGAAATGATTACCGGCAAGCACATCAAAAGTTCCTTTTACAATTAGCTATTCGCTGAGCCAAATGTCCTTTTTTACATTAATTTTAAGAATGTAAAACAAGAAACAAGAATCACTCAGTATAATAAGGAAGCATTCAATTTATTCCAAATACCCCTTTATCTGTACCTTGTATTGCCCACAATGGAACAACGGTACCAGTTTTACTGTAAGTACGCGTGATTGTGAATTTTTGCGTGCGTTACCGAGGTTTCTATATTTACCTTGGCAATGATGCCAATCGTGATGCAAAAATTACAGTAGTATTTTCTCTGCACCTATACCCACTTAAGCACGATACTCTATTTCACATCAGAAATTAGAGTTTTATTGCTATTAATAACTGCTTTCACTAAACAATATTGATAAGTGTTTCCAATAATCTAGTGTTTCCAACTTATACCTTCTTGTATTGTTTCAAAATCACAAATCTAGTTGTTAAAAACCAACCTCAAATATGAATTTGTATTCCGGAAATAATACTTGAATTATGCAACTAATTAGTCAACTGTAAAGAGTGTTTCTATCAAACACGGCACACATTCAGCACGGCATGAATTTCAATTTTAGCGGTTTTACAGAAACCGTCATCAGAGACATCAGCAACAATCAGCAACGCTGTGACAACCGATGCTGTCAATGAGAACCAATGGGAGACTGTTCGTAGAGCGCCAAATTTGAAATTTTTGCCGAGCTGGAAGTTCCCATGGAAACGCAGCTAGTGGTTTACGTTGTTATGCAGCTTCACTTTATCAAATGTTTGTCTGAATGAAATCCAGCATCAAGACAACTTTGAACATAAGACAAAAAAATACTCACCGGAATCCCTGACGGTGGCCTTGACGCTGCCGACGATCGTATCCTTGCGCACGTCCTCGCCCACGCTGTACGTGTACCGGGGATGTTCGAAAATCGGCGGCCTCTGCGCCGAATCTATCACGCTGATGTACACTTCGGCGTCCTTGGTCGACTTCAGGTTCCCGCCGTCCGCGGCGCTGATGTTCAGGTGATGGTACGGCTGGCTCCTCGTCGACAGCAAATTCGGCCGGCTGATGAAGATCTCGCCCGAGTTCCGGTCGATGCGGAACATGCCGGCCTCGTTTCCGGCCACGACTTTGTACGAAACCTGCCCGAATCGGCCCGAATCTTGATCGGTCGCCGCCACCACCACCACCGGATTGGTGGCCGACGACGACGAAACGCCGCCTTCGCGCAACGAAACGTTGTACACGCGCGGATAGAAGACCGGCCTGTTGTCGTTGACGTCCGTCACTTGGATCTTCACCATTGCTGTGGTGCTGAGACCTCCTGCAAGAAAACAAAGGACTTCAGCAAGAGGTTTAGGACCTAAGCAAGTTATTGTTTCGTGTATACATCACTGATTCGAAAGCGCTTAGAGGGGTAAGATCGGCTCCAATATTCCCCTCTACAGTCATTAGCGGTGACCCGCTTGCAAGTACTCAAGGGCAATGCACGGTTTAAACTAGGTTCAATACTCACAAAGGCAAGCCATATCCAATCACACTCCAAACGCGTTAAAGACAGCCTCTCAATAAGAGCAGTGATCTTCCAAAAAAGACCCATGGTAACACTTTCAGCTGCAGTGACACTTCTCATGTTTGGCATTGACAAGTAATGATGGCAGGTTGAAATTGGAAAAGCAGATTTATTGCCTGCAGTTGAAGTTTTAACTATGATGGACCTAAAGTGACAGATCAAATTTCCGAAATGACAATGTCATACCTACAGACCTAATTTAAAATTGCGATAGGGACAACCACATTTGCGATGTTGAATCTCTTGGGAAAGGGAGACCCATTCAAGAACTTGTGTCTATGAATATACTGGAAAAATCACAGTTCTGGTGTCCGCAGAAGCGATAGGCAAAAGCACATAGAAAAATGAAACGATGCGAAGGTGCGGGGTATACGTATCCAACCAGTCTGCAGACTAATAGTTTCACGACGATGATGATGAGCTTAGCGTTTGGCTTCTTCAATTGATTAATCCCATTGTCTAGCCGGGTCAAGCAATACTTCGGCAATAAATAAGCCGTCAACGGCTTAATCCTGCGAGTATAAATCATTTGGAGAAGGCGCGCGGATTTTCATGGGAGACGAGAAATTGAAAAGTCTAGTCGAATCGCATGAAGTACGGACCGTGTGCGGCGACCAGCGTTTTACCGTAACGCTCTCTGGAGTTCTTTTTCCTCTGTGACGAAAAATTCTGTAAGATTAACGATTCCTTCCTTTCGACTCAACATACCAGGTCGCCTAGGAATTGTATTATCATCATCATCGTCGTTATTATTACTATTATTTATTTTCTTGGCCATCTTACTCGTACACATAACGGGTCTTATTGCTCGCCGGACTCTTCTGGAGGAGAGCTATAAGCTAGAGAAAAGCATCGCATAAGCATATTGCTTAATAACAGGCAATTTGTTAACAGATCGTTTGCGCAATGGCTCAGGATGGTCGCCTGCATATGCCTAGTGCTAATTTAAGTGGAGAATTGATATATGCGACTGGACACAACACAGAAGATTTGCAAGATAACAGTATTTGGTATACCTACTTAAGTAGGTACTTATTGGATAGGTTTACCTGTGGCACAGCAGTTATACACCTGTACCTACGTTTACCACTTCAGGCTTTGCCCCACTAAGTGATTTTTCACTAGAAAAAAACTAGGGAAGTAAAGCAGTTGATAGTAGGTAAGTACAACTATTCCTTCCGTGGTTTGGAATTCATGCTAAAATAGAGATTAACTTCCGGAAGTTTTCACCCAATTGGCCCAAAAGAAAGCTCACAAGCTGAGCTAAAAGGTGAGAAATGATAGATCACTACCCAAAAATCCAGTATGACCTCCCTGGGGTATAAGTGAGGCAGAAAAAGCATAGCTAGCCGCAAACCAAGCAGACACGCCTATTTTACATTTAAATGCGACTGTGTCCTGTGTTAAGTACCACCACAGTACCTACTGTGCCACAACGAATTTTCCAAAAAGAAGCTTTTCGGTGACAGATCCGATATAAGGCCAAATCAGGTAAAAGTCACGTCTTTTATCAGTTATCACGTCAATTCTTCGTCAGCGAACTATGAAACCACAGTTTATTAGAGGAGAGAAAATGAAGCGAAATGAGAAACTGATGGGTACAAAAGGCAAAAGAGTCATGAAATGGATTTTTTACGCCATTGTTTTGGTTATTTTCCAATCCGTGTGGCGGAATACGGTAGGAATCGGCGTCTGCCTTTAGACCTGGTGGAATCCGCGAACATTGCGGAAACCAACAGCGCATAGCCAACTACTGCCTTCCTCCCATAACACATTAACTATTTATGAAGTGCAAAAGAAGACAAAAAAGCGAAAATCACGATGTCATTCCTTACTTCCATGCTCACGAAAACGTGAACCGCTTTGTTCGAGAGTGTATAGGCATATACCATAATATACAGGGTGTTTCAACTTCTGAATCTATTCCACAAAGCAGCAGACTCAAAGTCTCGATGGATTTTGATCAAAATTACAAACAAAAGGTGACGAAAGACTAATCTAGGATGCTGAGAGCGCGTCAAACTAAGTGGGTATGCGTTATCAAGTTCAGAAATATGAAAAAAGACTTGTTCAACATCATCTGTCAATCATATGCCAAACTGTCAAAAAGTTTACTAGAGTTTTATCAGCTTACGTCAAGAGTTATGCAAGTTAACTGCTATGCGAAAACATCGTCTGTCTCAGTTTCGTAAAAATGACGATTTTGCAGAAGAAATCTAACAGCGAGAAAGTACCTATAGAAGCAACTGGATGGAATAAAAACAAAGAACATTTTATCAGACTGCTGCTACTGAGACTATGCTTCTTAATAGACGAGTACTTATAGGATTCAGTTACACCCTGTAGCTGTATATAGCAAAGCGAAACGCCAGGACTAATCGCTTCGAAGCTCACTCTGGTGCACGCAGTATAATTGGAGGGATTAATTATACCCACGGATGGAGCGCCATGAAGGCCTTTCACACCCTTTAAGAAACTCACGAGTAATATAAAAAGGCCAAAAGAAACTCGAACCATAATTTCACGAGCGCAAAGTGTTTCTAAAGACTTTAACAGAATTCCGACATGATTGCGCTTTACTTTATA